>JARFXV010001165.1:0-600000 GCA_031761425.1 Cosmopolites sordidus
TATTACGCTCGAACGGATGGAAGGATTCTAATGAAATTTGGCATAAAAGTCGATTATAAGAGTGGAAATGAAATAAGCTTCTTGAATGAAGAGCAATTGGGTCTTCTCCTCCCTTTCTAACCTCGCTGCCTATAACGTCCCATTTTATTTTTCTCAGTTCTGCCTTCAGTTCCTATCATCCGATAACAAAGTTCTAGCATTGTAGTAGTCGTGTTGATTTATGTTTTAGTGTAGAAAGCGAATATCTGCTCTCTCAAGATTCCGTTGGGCAGCTCTCCTTGGAGAGGTGGGATTTACCTATCGGGGGACCAAATCCATTGTTTTCGATATTTGCCATTTGCTTGTAAGGGTTTTTTTTAGCAATAATCTTTCTGCCTAGCGAGATGGCTTGGAAGATGGAGGCTGATGGAGGATGGAGCTGGAGGAGATGGAGGAAGATGGAGGCTGGGCTCCTTGGTTTTAGAAAGTGGATCGGGAACATGACTGGTGTGGGCAGGGTTGCGTCACTAAGTAGACCTGTCCTCTATCGGGTTCATAGAAGGGTATCTGCCGCCTAACCAATAATAGAGTACTTCATAGAAAACAAAAAACAATGTGATGGGTAAAATATGTAAAAGTGAAGAGGCACGCAGAAATAAACAGTGAACATTACATGGTACAGATGGATATAATGTTAGAAGGCAAAACTCGAAAAAAATCTTAAAAATAAAATTAAAAGCTACAGATTAAAGGATAGAGAGGTTAAAAAGATGTTTTAAGAGAAAGTATACAATAAATTGAAAAGTAAATGGTGGACACCGGAAATACAATTAGAAGTTAAAGAAAAGAAAAGTTAATTGGGAAGGTATTTATAAGCGGAAAGAAAAAGGGAATCATGAACAATATAAAATTAGCAACAAAGACTGAACGAGAGAGCGAAACAATAATCGAGGGAAGAATTTGGACACAGAATAAAAGAGAACTTTAAAGAAAATCAAACATTATTGTAATAAAACAACTAAAATAGAAGAAAACGCCTAGATTAAGAAATAAAATGTAAAGAAGGAGATATATTAACCAAAGAAAAAGACATAATGACTATAAAAGAATTAATAAATATAAAAGTAGTAATTAATATTGGAATTTTTGTAGAAACCAATTGTTACCAACACCTTATCTTAAATCACTCATCACCACTAAATCGTCACTTTTTCTCCCTGCATTCTAATCGTATTTATTGTTTCTTATAATATCATCCCAAGTATTTTTACTAATTTTTGCGTGGTCATGAAATCTGTTAATATTCTTAGAAGTTCTTTCGGTTTACTGTGTTGTGTGCCGCTTTAAAATCAATAAATATATAAACCGCAAATCTTAAATTAAGGAAAATTTTGTTATGGAATCCTAATCTCTAAAAAAGAAAGAATTTTTATTAAAAAGCGTATTTAATAAAATTAATATATCAAATGTGGGTATTTCTGTGCCAACCAATCGATACTACGTTGTAATATACCAGTTTTTTAGGATTCTTAACGGAGTATGTTTGAAAAAAACGATGTAGCTTATATTGAATATAGATTGAATATATATATATATATATATATATATATATATATATATATATATATATATATATATATATATATATATATATATATATATATATATATATATATATATATATATATATATATATATATATATATATATATATATATATATATATATATATATATATAGAAAATGTAGCTGTGTCATGGTTCAAATCGTCTGAAATCAGTACAATGCTAACGTGTTTTATTTCACTTTCATTTCTATAAGAAAAGACCGATGTTAGTAGTATTTCCTGCCCATTATTCCAGTGAAAAGATTGAGCTGCGTCTTGGACAATAAAACAATAATTTTTTGCTAAATCGTATTGTATTATGATTTCACCTTCTTTGATGTTTTCCTTAAGTCTTTTAAAAGAAAGTGTTTGATTTTCCAAAGCGTCACACAAACTATCTACGAAATCATCAGATGGAAATAGTAAATATCAGATAATATAGTATCAATCAGATAGTAAATATCGTGTGCCAACCCATTTTTCAAACTGCACGTTCGTCAATTGATTGTCCTCAAATATCATTTTCAAGTCATCACGAATCGCATTCAAGCCAGGACACGATTTATAACATTCTGTTGGCGACGTTTTTGAAGTCGTTAAATGACATGTCGATGTTGGTTTAGGACACATCATATTGCGAAGGTAATCTTAATACGATGAAAGTTCCTTGGCAGTTCAAGCGGTAAAATTGGCAATGTCTTCTTCATTCAACACCAGCTTGACATTTTGATGGTAAACACACATCATATGTGTTCCAGAATCGCCGGCGAGAACACATTGTTTGGGTCTGAGGGTAAACAATTTTGTTAGGCCTACCTGAATATTAGGATATTCACCTTTAAACTTCTGATGAAGTTCGTCAATATTGCACATTAGAAGTTGTTTTTGGATATGTGTTCTTTTCAGGGGATATTTTTTACCAGACATGATGCGACTAATGTCTTCTCGGAGATAACAGGATTTCACCAAGTTCTCTGTATTGACGGATAATTTACGGCCACCTCGTGGATTAGGAGATGATAAAATGCCGAACTGATCTACTCATTGCTTTGCTTTTCTCGTTTGTGGTCTGGAAGTTTTAAGATTTAGGTATCATTGTCATATCATTCATATCATATCAGTCATATCATTTAAGATTTAGGTATCAGTATCATTGTCTTCATAGAAGTAGATGTAGATGGATCATTAAATTTCTCCTTCGACTGCTTCAAAATTTCTTGGTCTTGGTCTTGGTCAGTTTGGTTCGAACTATGTTTATACTTATCTTCGGGAATGTACCTTTGGAAGTTTTGTGGAGTTTCAACTGATGATTGACTATTCTGCACGAGATTTTCTACCATTATCGGAAGTGTTTCAACTATCGGAGACACATATATACACATTTGAGGACCATTTCCATTTTCAGCTAAGTTTTTAGAAATATAAACTTTATATATCTATTATAGATTTCTAATCTATTATATAACTTTGATTCGTTTTGATGAAGTGATTTCGCAACTAAGACATGGTATTATTATTCGCATTTCGTCGTCACAATATGATAAATAATCACGTAAAATAATGTTTTATTTTGATATTGCTTTCTACACATATTTTTGTTCAAAATAATACATTTTATTTGAAATTTAAGAATTATATAACATTAGAATGGCACAATTAGGTAAGACAATAATACATAATCAATATTATTGAAATATAGCCAACGTTTTAATGCGAATTTACTTCTGTTTAACACTAGAAAAAATTTGAATCTGATTTGAAAATCAAAAAGAACAGTAAATTTTCTATACAAACACTACATTTATTATTTTATTATAATTTCCTTCAATATGAAATAAAATTCCAAAGAAACCCTTCCGTCAATCGAGTGAATTCTATAGAATCGCATATCTTAACAAACCAAACCTCAATTAAAAAAAATATTATGTGTTACACGTTCATATCCCCTAGAAGCACAAATATGCCCAATATGAACAAATTTCAAAACCTCACTTTTTTCGTTGTCCGCTTCACGTGAAATGCCCCATATACATTTTTTTTGTTTATACACAATATTCTTTGAGAATGGTCGCGAGGCCGAAACATGTCAATATATTGTGAAACAAATACCAAGTGTTTCAATTATTATTATTATTACTATGTTTCACCAAGAGCTCAGCCAAGAGAATTTCCAAATTAGTCTATTATTTTAAATTTATTTATTTATAGATTTTCCTTAATGCAAAAACACATTCGTCCCTGCTTATTCCTTTGCTAAACTCAGCCGTGCTCTCAGGGCTCTCAGTTTCTCAGAGTCGACATTAGAAGATACACATCGTCTAGTGTCGATACTAATAATTTTCTTAGCTTTTCCTCCTTTAGTATATTTTGTTACAAATGCATACTAATGGTATTTCTTTGTAGTTCTTGTAATTCAATGCATCATCCTCTCTATGTAACGGTATTATTTGACATTTTTTGTGGGTGTGCCTACTCTTCCGCATTATATTCGATATCCTCTCAGATACTTCTTCCCCCCTTCTTCAAAAATGAGCTTGATTTGATATAATCGACTCTTGAGGCTTTCCTGATTTTTAAAGTGCATATTACATTCTTAATTTTTTACATCTTTTCTCGGCTTGGTTTCATCCAGTAGTTCACAAAAGTAGGGTAGAGCGGGGCTAATTGATTAAAGGGGTAAGTAGTGCAATCAAAATATCTCGAAAATTAAGCAATCTATAACAAAAGTGTAAATGGCGAAAATAGGGGTAGTATAGACCAGAACCATTTTTTTAACATTAATAATACCAAATTAATACATAGCTGCAATAAAAGCAGGCTGTTAAATTACCTGGAAATTTTCGAAATTAAAAAAGCCATATACGACGGCAAAAACCTAACAAACACCCAGCTAGACTTCGGAAATACTCCAATTATTGATAGTGTAATAAATTTAACGAGATGAAAAAACCGACTTCCATTAGACAGCACTTTGAAACTTTAGTTTAGTTTATACATAACTCTCTTTGAGAATGGTCGCGAGGCCGAAACATGTTAGAGAATATCTTGAATATATTGCGAAACAAATACCAAGTGTTTTAATTATTATCATTGTTACTATGTTTCACCAAGAGCCAACCGCGCAATCAATCAAAACTATTAAATATAAAAAGTATAATAATAACACTGAGGAACACTTTGAAAAATAATTTCTGTTGAGTTCGATATTTAAGCTGTTTTATACGTAAATTGACATGCTAATTCCAAAACTTTATTTAGTTTTTTTCTATCACGTCAAGTTTTTTCTCTACAGTTGTTGTGCATCCGACTAAGCTTGGCGAATCACAGACTATCAGAGAATCACTTACTATCGATCCAGAGAAAGTGAATTTAGGCAGTACTTCAGAAATAATGACGGATTTGTATATTGCCAGAACGTAGAAGGTTTAATGAAATAATTGGGCATTTCTAACTATAACGCAACTGAATGGCGATTGTTTATAGATAGCTTGAAGGGTGTTCTCCTACATAATGGAAATTTATACGGTTCAGTCCCAATAGGTCATTCCGTTTCTTTGCGTGAAGAATATGGCGACATAAAGAAAGTCAATGACTTGTTGCAATATAATATGCACCAATGGATCATCTGTGTTGACCTTAAAATGGTCTGTTTCCTTCTTGGCGAGCAACGCGGGTATACCAAGTATCCCAAGTATTTTTTGTGCATGTGGGACAGCAGAGCTCGTGAGAAGCATTGGATGCAATCGAACTGGCCGCCAAGATCTGACTTAAGACCTGGTGATCCAAACATTTTAAATCAGCCACTTCGACAGAAAAATCATTGTATTTCCGCCTTTGCATATAAAACTAGGTCTTATGAAGCAATTTGTTAAGGCTTTGTCAATTGAAGGAGACTGCTTTAAGTATATCATTTCGGCATTCCCTAGCCTGTCATATGAAAAGATAAAGGCTGGTAAGTTTGATGGTCCACAGATTCGGCAACTCGTTAAAGATGAAAATTTCACTGAAACAATGACCGAACTTGAAAGGAATGCTTTAATGAATTACTCTACCTGGAGATAGCGGGTAAATTAAATATTGATAGATCAATTAACAAAAATTGGTACGTCTCTCACGAAGTGAGCGAATGCTGCTGGACCGAATCTTTTCTTTTGTGCGATCTTATCTAAAGAGAAAATCTGAGGTGCCATTTTTGAAGCGGATGGTAACTGGCGATGATGCTAACTTGCAATAAAAAAATCATGATGGTTGCCAGTATCAGCGATATTAACTACGGCGAAAAACGCCCCTTATCCGAAGAACATCGGCCTTTGGATATGGTGGGATTGGAAGGGATACATACACTCTGAGCTTCTTCCACGCAACCAAACCATCAACACTGACCTCAACTATTCACAATTAGATTGATTGAAGGCAATAACTGAAGAAAAACGACCAGAATTAGTAAACAGGAAAGGCGTCGTGTTTCATTATGACAGTGAACTGCCACACGTTTAAATCAGGACCCAGAAAAAAATTGTTGAACTTCATCGCACCCTTGGTCTCTGCTCCATCAAGAATTGTTTAAATGGGAAGTATTTTAAAACCAAAGAAGAGCTGAAAAACAACCTATTGATATTTTTTTGCTAATAAAGATGCTAATTTTTGGAAAAAAGTTATTATGGAGCTACTACTACCTTGGCAAAAAGTTAGAAATAATAATGAATGATGCTTTATTGTTTAACAGGCTACTGCCCAATTAAAAGACAATTCAAAACACAAATAGATATAACAAAAATAATTTGAACCCAACAATAGTACAAAAATATTTATATAAAAATTAGAAATTAATTCTAAGATCATTACACAAATTATTTCTAAAACACCGCACGAGTCTTCTCCCTCTCAAACGCTGAGATATACTGAGTAAGGGCCGTAATAGCGTACGTTTCCGCTATTGCAATAATTAAGTCGAGTATATTGTTTTATATATTAAATATGTGATTGTATTGGTGAATATCATAAAGTGCCTGGAAATGGTGTAGTGCTCGCAGAAATTGGTTAGATAATTGATAGTTAACAGAGCTTTGATAATGTAAATTGAAATGACCTAAGATTGGAATTTAATAATTCATGATGTAATAAATAGATTCGAAGGTATCAAAAATTAGTTTGTATTGGTTAATATTTGATTTTAGAGGAATATAAACAGAAAAAATAAAAATTATGGTCTGATTTATGAGTATTTTGCAACCAACAATGCCGACACTTGGGAACGACTTCTCAAAGATGGATAGGTTGAGTTTCGACCCTTATAAAGATGAATAAAGGGCAAGGAGAATTCCGCCGCCTCTTCCGACTCCAAAGGCATCCATATCCCGAATCTTTCTGAAGACCATGTACCTGAGGTCGAACAGCTCAGCATCAAAAACAGATGGTTGCAGCCAGGTCTCCAACAGAGCAATAATGTGATAATTGTTGGATAGGACGGACTGGTACAGATCCGCAATTTTTGTTCTTACGCCACGCACGTTCTGATAAATAAGAGTAATTCTATGAATTGATGCTGGGTTTCGCGTGCAAGACTCTATATTTAGTTTAAATAACATGTTAACTATTTAGATGGCTCACGAGGTACAATAAGTGGTTGGCCATTACGATAACCAATTTTAATATTATTCTCGCCAGTTTTTAAACGACGATTCAGTTCGTCTTTAACTAATTTGTAGTGATGGATTTGTGCGTTAGTTTTATCAGACTGATCTGATATGCCCCGAAACATGGCTCCATTGGCTAGGTTTCTAACGTTCTTAAGAAGAAACATGGCAACATTGGCAGAATTACACATTACCTTGAGCGGGCGCTTTCTCCCATCTGTAAATTTACCAAGGCGATGTATTTTGATTTTGCTGGAATCAATCACAAGATCGCACGTGGTTCGAATGACGCTTTCCACAAGTGATCTATCGCTCTCAGATATGGCTTCAGTGTTTGAGACGTCTATGCCAAAAACGATAAAGTTTGATTTGCGTCTCTCGCAGTCGGATTAGTTAATTTAACAATTCTTCGGAGCTTGGAATCAGGGTCTGATGAGAATCATTGTTAGACTTAGTCGTAGCGTTGAGCTGATATATATATATATATATATATATATATATATATATATATATATATATATATATATATATATATATATATATATATATATATATTTGAGCCGATATATGATATATGTATGATTGATCCGATATAATGGTAATTACATAATAAAAGTTTATACATATTTAATATAAACTATTTGCATCACCGGAAAACCCGATATTATTATTCTAAAGTCTAATTCAGTGAAAATCATTTAGTTTTTCAATTGTACAAATCAATTGAAACATTTCATTGTTTCTGTTGGCACAATTCTACATATATAATGAACATTTAAAAGCAACATGTTCGTTCAATTTACAGTTTTGTTTTCATTCTAAATAGAGATTCGTGTAAAACACGTCGGTTTTCTCTCAGTACCGCAAATGAATAGCAAGCTAACACAAGCACTAGTTTCAAGTATCAAAGCGATTTCACATCGGGTATGGGACACATATATCAGGATCTAGTCTAACAGATTTTCGTTGTATACGACTGCAACCAAACAACTATCGGCAAATTAGTTTTAAAACCAACGAATGCTAACAAATTTAATAGTTCCAGTTCAAAAACATCTATTATACGATGACACTATTCACTATGAAAGGAAATTGTAACAGACACTGATAAAAACGTATGTTAATTTATAGATTTTCGTTTATATTGCAATAAACTTTATTTATGTTTATAGCAAGTAACATAGAAATTTTAATTTAAACAAAGAGGTGTTTGGATTTTATTAATTATTTGGTAAAGCATAAGTACTAAGGTATGGAGTAAATATCTAAAATTTGGTAAATAAATTTGTAGTAGCTGCCAATAAAAACTACATTACTCAATTAATAGAATTTTTTCTTAAATGGTAAAATATTTACTGAAGAGTCGACTGAAGTTGTCAGTTGGACTCTTCAGTCGAAGCGGACAACACTTGAAAATGCCAAATGCGATTTTGGCGAAACGACGTGACTCTTCACAGGATCAACGGATCGACACCCGGAACGATTTAGAAACATTATATACATTACATATATATATATATATATATATATATATATATATATATATATATATATATATATATATATATATATATATATATGTAAATAAATGTTTCTAAATCATTTCCGGGTGTCGATCCGTTGATCCTGTGAAGAGTCACGACGTTTCGCCAATACATATATATATATATATATATATATATATATATATATATATATATATATATATATATATATATATGTATATTTGCAGATGATATCGTTCTCCTTTCACAAAACCCAGAGGAGCTGCAAAGACGTATACAAGAACTGCAAAGAGCTGGCGAACCATTTGAGAGGGGAATGGAAAGATGTATGCTTGGCATTACAAGGTGAGACAGACAATCCTGCGCATGGATCAGGGAACAAACGAAAGTTTGTGGCATCATTGGAAGAGTAGAGTAATTGAAATGGAGATGGGCAGGCCATATAGCGAGGTGATGGGAGGACAGATGGACCAAGGCAATCCTGGAGTGGATACCGCTTGATCGCAAACGTCCGCGTCAACTTTTCTCTAGTTCACTACAAAAGTGATAAAAATACGAAGTAAAAAATAAAAATTATATTTAAAATATATTTTTTTTAAGTATTCTACGTTATGTTCACATAATATTAATATCGTATTATACAAATAAAAGCAAAATAAACAACGAGAGACGAAATAAGCAGCTTCATTATTGAATTTAAAGATCAGAATTTTTATTGATTTTATCAAAGTTTAAAAATTGTAGAAAATCACAGAACTTCGGGTCAAGAAACCTGAAGGACGATTGTACATCTACCAAACTTCTAGATACGTAATTCGATAAAAAGAGCCATTATATTGTAAAATCGATAGAAACCGGATTAACATAATAAAAGATATTCTCCGAAGAAATGGACCCTAATGCTTCATCTATTGTAAAATGTGCTTTTGCAAGGGACTGAAAGACGTGGCAGTCTAGTCGGAGACCCGAGCCAGGACAGTCGGTCTATCGGATCTCACTAAAATGACTGTAACTCAGTCAATTTTCGGAATTTTAAAATAAAATTTTACACATATATTTTCGAAGATATAAGTAAATTAAAGCAAAAAAAAATCTCGATAGGGTTTACATCACCATCACCAATATAAGATAAATATTTAACTTTATGCAATGATTCAGATCTTTGAAACATTTCTTTTATTCCATCGGCCTCCATTTAACACAGTGAATTATTGTGATTTATTAAACACATTTCTAAATGCTGCTGCAGCCAATCATCGTTTTCAATTGTATCTCATTTGTGCTCAATATTTACAAAAGCACGATTTCGTTATAACGTTCACAATTTTACCAGTGTAATGACCGATCAAGGAAGAAATACCAAATGCAGATTTAAATCCTCTTTTTTTCCAACTCCCATCCCCACCGCGATCCCAGAAATATTTTTGGAGTTCAACTGTTTTGAAGTTTCTTCCACTTCTTCTTTTGTAGCCTTAGCCAGAACAAGATCGCAACAAGTTTTTGCTGCATGCCTAATATGTTGCACCACACGATCGTAAAAAATGTGAAAGGTTAGTCGTAGTAAATCCATGAAGGCACAAAATCTTTCCGTACCGGATAAACCAACACCAATTGGCCTCATAGCTAAGATAAAACCACGATTAATTTCATATGCATTATCGATAAGAGGGCATAAATCAATTAACACTGGATCATATTTTTCACAGTTCACGGCAAGCTTGAAATCTAATCCTCGGATACTACGTTTTTTACACGAAATATAGTCACTAAGCACAGTAAAAACAAAAAAAAAATAAAAATTTTATAAATAATATTTAAATTAACATCACATTCGGTGTCGTGTAATATTATTCTTTTTGAAGCACTCGTACGCCGTTTGGGACCTTTATTTTCACCTTTTTCAGTTTTAAATCTATTACGTGATCGATTTAATTTTCTACCGTTTCGTGAGGGTCTACTTTTACAATTTTTACTGCTCCTACTAATTTTACGATTTATTTTTTACAAAACACAAGATATTTTTCTTATATAATATAAATAACTAAGTAAGTAAGTAATAATAAGTAAGTTCTGGAAAAGACTATCTCTAAAATTCCCTCTAACCATGTAAAAATCCTATTGGGGATTTCAACGCCCAACTAGGGAAAGAAAAAAAGTACAGTTTAATCTAAAAATAATGTCAACCCATTTTAAGAAGAAAATAACAAAACAAAAGACCTGGAGGTGCCCAAACACGTACATGGGTGAATTTCAAATTGACCATGTTGCCATTTCGTACCTCAATTATAAAGAGATATTGAATGTTCAAGTCAGGAAAGGAGCAAATATAGACACGGATCACTACTTGACTAGAATCAAACTTCTCTTAAAACCTCGAAAACTTATTCAAAAGGGGCTGCTAATACCAAAGTTTGACCCAACGAAAATAAAACCAGCCCTAACAGAAGAGCTTGATAAACAACCTGCACAGAACTGGCAAGAATTAAAGCAAAAAATTATTAAAACAGCCTTAAAGTTGGTCCCTTTACAAAAACGTAGAAAACATCCGTGGTGGGATGAAGTTTGCGAGCAAGCAGTATTAAGCCGAAGTAAAGCATTCAAAGATTGGAACAGTCAAAAAACAGCAATAAACTATAACATCTTTTTGGAAGTAAGAAAAGAAACATCGAAGCTAATTAGACAAACTAAAAGAAAATATGAAAACAATCAACTTAATGAAATAGAAAAAGATTTCCAAAAAAATAACACCCGAAACTTTTACAAAACTTTTAAAACTAAATTAACAGGCTATCAACCACAGAGCCTATGCTTTCAAAAGGAAAACGGACAACTAGCTCTAAATAACCAAGACAATTGCAAAGAACTTGCGAAATATTTTGAACAAATACTAAACTGTCCTGAGCCCTTAAACAAATTACCAACACTAAACCCTAAACAAACAAACCTAGATTCATTACCACCGAATGAAGAGGAAATACTTAGGCAAATCAAGCGGCTTAAAAATAACAAAGCTTCTGGTGAAGATGGAATCACTGCTGAACTTTTGAAATCCGCTGGTCCAGGTACAATCAAGGAAATAACCAAAATTCTACAAGAAGTTTGGCGAACCGAACGGATTCCGGAAGACTGGAAAGGTGCTCTAATCCATCCACTACATAAGAAAGGAGATAGAACGGATGTAAACAACTATAGAGGGATATCTCTTCTCCCAGTTTGTTACAAGATTCTATCTCAATGTCTACTAGACAGAGCACAGGGACAGTTAGAACCGAACATTGGTGAATATCAGGCAGGTTTTCGACCGGGCAAATCCTGCCCTGAATAGATCCTGAATCTAAAGTTGATTCTAAGACATCAAAAACTGTACAATAAAAATCTCGTCTGTACATTTGTGGATTTCAAAAAAGCATATGATTCTATTGACCGCGAATCTTTATTCCGAATCTTGAAAGAACAAGGACTAGATCTGAAAACGCTGGCAATTATTAAAGCAACGTTAACTAACACGAGGTCAAAAGTTAAATTCATGGGTGACATCTCAGAACCCTTCGAAATTAAAACTGGTGTGAGACAAGGGGATGGACTCTCGCCACTCTTATTTAACTGGGTTCTAGAAAAAGTAATACAGGAGTGGCGTGAAAAAAAGTCGGCACTGAATATTGACCAGCCCATTAAACTGGGGACAACCAACATCAAAATTGATTGTTTGGCATTTGCTGATGATCTAGCAATTTTAGCTCAAGATGTATTAACGGCTCAAAAACAGATTGAAATCCTAAAAGAAACAGCAGAAAAGGTAGGACTCCAAATATCCTTTGAAAAGACACAATACATGACCTGCAACAGACTAAGAACACCATTTCTAAAAACAAAATATGGTAACATCAGACGAGTCTTTCAATTCAAATATTTGGGTGAAATAATCATGGAAAATGGGTTGGAAAAAGCGGCCAATAAGGGTAGATGTCAAAAAATGGAAACGGCATTGAGACTTACACAAAATATTTACAACAAAAAATGCCTATCAAAAAACATAAAACAGAGACATTACAACACGGTTATTAAGCCAGAATGTCTATATGCTGCAGAAACGCTCATTTTGAATAGAAAGAGGGACACCGAGGACATTGAAAAGAAGGAAAGAAAAATCACAAGAAAAATCCTAGGCCCCAAACAAATAAATAGCACAACATACCGACTTCGAGAAAACCAAGAAATCAAACAATACACAGATATACATAGCGATATGAGAAAAAGAAGACTTAAGTTTTACGGACACATCAAACGCATGAATCCGAGTAGGCTAACTAGACAAATAGTCGAATTTTATGAAAATAGGAGTAAAGCTAAAGTAGAAATAATTAAATGGATTGCGGCAATTAAAGAGGACCTAAGATCAGCAAATATTACACAAAGTGAAATTCAGGATAGAGGTTGTTTCAGACACAAGGTTAACGTTTGGAAGGTTGGCCAGAGAGAAAAATGTAGGAAGACTGGAACAACTTGGTCTGACGAAAGGAAAAAAGCTCATAGCGAAAGAATTAAATTAGTATGGGCTCAAAGGAAGGCTAACAACAACAAACGCCTCTAATTGTACTTCGCGTGGTCCACCAGGGCCCATATGTGAATAATAATAATAATAATAAATAAGTAAGAGAGTAGCAACGAGTGTTCACTAAGAAACCTGAAGAACGACTGTACATCTACCAAACTTCTAGGTACGTAATTCGATAAAAAGAGCCATTATATTGTTGTAAAATCGATAGAAAACCGGATTAACATAACAAAATGTCCGAAGAAATGAACCATAATGATTCATCTATTGTAAAATGTGCATTTGCAGGGGACTGAAAGACGTGGCAGTCTAGTCGGAGTGCCGAGCAAGGACAGTCGGTCTACCTGCTCTCACTAAAATTACTGTAACTCAGTCAATTTTCGGAATTTTGACCTAAAATTTTACACACATATTTTCGAAGATATAAGTGAATTAAAGCAAAAATTTTTTTCTTACCCATCACAGTGGCTACCCACCTTAATATTATATGTACGTGTATATATATATATATATATATATATATATATATATATATATATATATATATATATATATATATATATATATATATATATATATATATATATATATATATGCATAATACGCTGTCTATAGTATGTATGTATTTGTAGTTTCAACTAACTAATATATAATTTTTTTAGTATTAAATGTTTAGTAGATTCACTCTTATACCTTTTCTCTTTTCCACCGACAACTCTCTTAAAGGCCGGTCGCGTTGGTGCGGACGGTAAGATCAGTGGCCTGCCGCTGCTGTGCCGAAACCGCACTGGAGCGGTAATTGGTTCGATTCCAGCGCTCGGATGGTTGTTTTTCTTTCTTTCTTCTGTCTGTTTACTTCCTAAATGTTTGTGATTGTTTCTAGGCAAGAGTGTAAAATCCGACAACGAATTACCCCTCAGTCACGCGAGTTAAAGGCTGAGTAAGGACGGATGCCTTCTGAGAAGTGTTCTACGTTGGTCACTTGCCAGTCGGTACGTTTACTGATAGACTAATAACCAAGGCACATAACCTAGGGTTCATAGCCCGAGGGGGGGTGCTGGCCTGGGTTTGTCGGAAGCTGATGACCGTGATTCGGAACCCACGTTAATCTGTAGGTCCAGTCGCTAAATAGCCTAGTTACTGATGCGCCTCTAACCCTAACGCTTTACCTTTTTTTATCTCTTAAACGGATATTTCTTTTTGGGGTCTAGTAAGTGACCGCCCAACAATTCATAAATTAATCAATACAAAGGGTACTGATTCATTTATGAATGTTACTTTAGGAACAAAAAAATGTGTGTCGGATATATTCTAACATTATAACTTTCTCTCTACGTCAATCGTTATATTTTATTTTATTTTATTTCTTAATTACGAAAAGCAATCTACTTACTATAAATAACTTTGTCCCGCTGTTCCTGGATGAACGAAATTAGAACTCTAATATTGTTATCGCCGTTAGCCAGGGTCGGAAATGCTGTATCTTTTGCTGTTGGCGTCGTAAAAAGGACTTGCTTAGGAATGACGTGGCCATCAATTATTTTGTCATCTATTAAAACGGCTCGGGAATTCTGAAAGGAAAAAAAATAAGATGAAAGAGGCCCGATTCAGTGTTATGTCCTATTAATATTTTCATTGTAAGCTTTTACACATATGTTTTATAGAACGAAATAAGAAAAATATAGAAATATAATAGGACCTTCTCAAACGAAATGAATAATTACGTTGGTCAAGAAGGTTTTTGCTCAACGATAATGAGCTGTATTACCACATGAAACCGGAAATTTTTTATAGAAAATACACGTTTATTGTATGAAAATGATAAAACATATTTTATTTTAAATATTGTCCATCGCTAGCTATACATTTTTCGCTCCTGTCTGACAATTTGTGGATGCCACGCCAAAAAAACTGCTGCTCTTTTGAAACAAATCAGTCATCTAGTCGATTTCATACATTTTCGTAAGAACTGAAGCGCTGCTCAGCAAGTGCGTGTCTCATCGATGCAAATAAGTAGTAATCGGACGGAGCCAAATCTGGTGAGTAAACCGCTTGCGAAAGTATTTCCCAACTAAATGCCGAAATCGTTTCCTTATCCAGTTTTGCTGTGTGTGATGGTCATGAAGCAATACACTTTGTGTTGCTTTTTTTGATATTCAGCTCATTGTACACGCAAAGCTTCATTCAAATCGATCATTTGTTGTCGATAGCGTTTGGTATTAATGGTTTCGCAAGGTTTTAGTAGCTCATAATAGATCACACCCTTCCGATCCCACCAAACACAGAGCCATTGGCATTGCAGTTCATGTGGATGATTCGCCTGGAGTTACCCATGATCTTTTAGGCTTTGGATTCTCAAAATATATCCACTTTTCATTGCCAGTCATAATTCGATAGAGACATTACTTTCTTTTGTATCTGGCGAGCAGCAATTCGCAAGTGGTTTTTCGGTTTTCCTGCTGTTTTTCATACAATTCATGTGGAACCCATTTTCCCATCTTCTGGATCTTTCCCATAGCTTTTAAATGTTTGGAGACGGCTTCTCGTGTCACATTTAGTGAATCCGCGAGTTGTTGCGTTTTGCTGGCAATTCGCTATTGCCAAACTACATAAGTTTCCCAGCTGGCTTAGCTCGACTTTATCCAGTCATGCAGGTTCTGTATGACGTAGAGCATTCTTCAAACGGTAGATTCTAATATCTTTTGCTAATAAATTGTTTACATTTTTAAACTGTACATTGTTAAAATCATTGTTAATCTAAATAAATCCTCAACTGGGTTATAAATTTTATTATTGAAATCCACCAAAAAATTGAGCTAACCAGAGCGTACAATTAATACCATTGTAAATCTTGTTAATGCTTTCTCAAAATTAGTTAAAGTTATTTCATGGGCTTACAAAAGTTGGTATTTTGTTGGTATATTGGGTAGTTGCAAAAGTTTGTCTCAATTTTTTGAGAAAGAATAAAGAAACACCTTATTTACTAAAAGCAGCACTTAATTAAAATAATATGTGTCGTTCTGTTCGATAACCTTTATCTGTTCTGGCTAAATAATTGTTCAGATGATTTTTCAAGTCTTTCAAAGAAGTAAAGTTCTTACCATTTAAGCTGTTTTGAATTTGTCTAAGTAAATGATAGTGGCAGGGTATAAAGTCGGGAAAGTACGGTGGGTAAAAAGTTGTAAAAGTTTATGTTGGGTGGCCAAGGATACAGTGCCCTTTATGTTGGTGAATTCAGGTCGTTTCTGGTCGATTGCCTGCTTTAATTCACCCAGCATTTCTCCAAATTAATGGACTAGCCTTTAGGTAATAGCATTGGTTCTTTAATAAATGGGCATTAAGAATAAGATAATCTTGTTCACAAGCACAATATTAATAAACGACTAAAGCTTTAAGAGGGGCAAATTCTGCTCCCTTCAGGAGCAGACGGTAGAGAAGGATATGGTGGGTTCTTCTTCTGCTTCTTTCAGTTCCATCAAATCCACAGTATAATCTTCTTTGGATGTAGACTGGTTTCTGAAGAGGCATTTCCGCGCTTACACAATTATTTCTTAGGCTTAAAATTATTACACATAATCCATTTTTTATTGTCTGTAACCATCCGCTTTAAAGATGAATCGATTTCGTTGCGCTTCAATAGAGAATCGCAAACAGACATTCGGTCTATCAAATTTTTCTCGGTGAACTCATGCGGTTCCCGTACCTTGTTAACCCTTGCTAACCATTCCAACTTAACTTAAATGCCTTGTTACTGTTAACTGGAAGATTCCAAGAATTACTCCGATCATTCAAATTATTCTACGCAGATCACTTTCAATCAACGCCATTCAATTTCAATCAACGCCATTCAATCAATCGTCCAAAACGTGGAGTATCGCAAGGATTAAAATTGGTTTCATGATACTTTCTGAACCACTTATGGCAACCTCACCGTCAATCTCATGTCAACGGCACCTTCACCGTATACAACGCATATCTGGAAAGCATTTTTGACTTTGCGGAAATCAAAAAGCAAACTAACTATATCGAAAATGCCCCAACAAAATTTCAAAAACATAACCAAATAACACACGTTTTCCCCCAGTTTTCTTCTGTCAAATATCAAAACTCTACATATGTGAAGTAGATTATACTTTTATGGTTATGTAAGCTTATACGGTTATACGGTTTTGCGATGTAATGCCATCTAACGCCAAAAACGAGATGACCTTTTGCATCAACCCAATAAAACGACTCCTGAAAGTATTGAATGATAATTAATATTTTTTCAATATTGTTAATAATAGTTTTGATTGATTGCGCGGTTGGCTCTTGGTGAAACATAGTAACAATGATAATAATTAAAACACTTGGTATTTGTTTTACAATATATTCAAGATATTCTCTAATATGTTTCGGCCTCGCGACCATTCTCAAAGAGAGTTATGTATAAACTAAACTAAAGTTTCAAAGTGCTGTCTAATGGAAGTCGGTTTTTTCATCTCGTTAAATTTATTACACTATCAATAATTGGAGTATTTCCGAAGTCTAGCTGGGTGTTTGTTAGGTTTTTGCCGTCGTATATGGCTTTTTTAATTTCGAAAATTTCCAGGTAATTTAACAGCCTGCTTTTATTGCAGCTATGTATTAATTTGGTATTATTAATGTTAAAAAAATGGTTCTGGTCTATACAATGTTCGGCAAAGCCCGTCTTTCTCTGATTGTGTAAAATTGAATATTTATGTTCTTTTAGCCTATCATTGAGCGATCGGCCCGTTTGGCCTATATAAATAGCGTCACACATATTACATTTAATTTCGTATACTCCAGATTTGTCACAAAATTTTGCTCTTTCTTTGTTATTGTTTAACATCGATGTAAGATTATTCTTATTAACAGAGATAATATTAATATTTTCGTTCTTTAACTGATTTGTGATTCTTGAACTTAATTTGTGAATATAGTTTATAGCATGCCAATTTTTAGAATCTTTTTCGGGTGTTGCGGCATAAAAAAAAAGACAGCTATGAAAAAGAACTTAATATTATCAAAAATATCGCAAGGAATAATGGATATCAGCCAAGCATCATAGATAAAATGATAAAAAACAAGATTAAGAAAAACAACACCAAACATTTTTATGCCGCAACACCCGAAAAAGATTCTAAAAATTGGCATGCTATAAACTATATTCACAAATTAAGTTCAAGAATCACAAATCAGTTAAAGAACGAAAATATTAATATTATCTCTGTTAATAAGAATAAACTTACATCGATGTTAAACAATAACAAAGAAAGAGCAAAATTTTGTGACAAATCTGGAGTATACGAAATTAAATGTAATATGTGTGGCGCTATTTATATAGGCCAAACGGGCCGATCGCTCAATGATAGGCTAAAAGAACATAAATATTCAATTTTACACAATCAGAGAAAGACGGGCTTTGCCGAACATTGTATAGACCAGAACCATTTTTTTAACATTAATAATACCAAATTAATACATAGGTGCAATAAAAGCAGGCTGTTAAATTACCTGGAAATTTTCGAAATTAAAAAAGCCATATACGACGGCAAAAACCTAACAAACACCCAGCTAGACTTCGGAAATACTCCAATTATTGATAGTGTAATAAATTTAACGAGATGAAAAAACCGACTTCCATTAGACAGCACTTTGAAACTTCAGTTTAGTTTATACATAACTCTCTTTGAGAATGGTCGCGAGGCCGAAACATGTTAGAGAATATCTTGAATATATTGTGAAACAAATATCAAGTGTTTTAATTATTATCATTGTTAATAATAGTCTTAATCAATAGATTACCTTCGCGTTCAATAGCTTATTACTTAGATTTTGAGTTTCTATATTCTCTTCCTATATTTTTAATGTATATTTTATGACGATACGGTGTATGTTTCCTAAGCATACTTGTTTCCTAAGCATACTTACATAAATATCTATAGAAAATAGGTATATATTTCTTATAAATGCAATATAAAGGTATACAACTTTGCTCCCGCTGTTTTCCTATAGATGGCGTTAGCGGTAGTCGATTTATGGTTACATCATAAAGTTATTCGCAATTAAAAATGTCACTTTATGAGCCAAATTCTCATTTGGCGGGTGATGTTAATTTATTTCTTTAATATAAAGACATCTGCGGTTGAGGCTCATCGAATGCTCTTAGACAGTTATAGTGAAAGATGAGTGAGAAAACGTGTAAAGAGTGGTTTCAACGCTTCAAGAGCCGTGATTTTCACGTCGAAGACCGTCATAGCGGTGGAAGGGCAAAAGTTTTTGAAGGTGAACAATTAGAGGCATTGCTTAATGAAGAGTCATGTCAAAGTCAAAAAGAGTTGACAAGATCAATGGGATGACTCGGCAATTTTAAAACCTATACATGCCGTGCTGTACGAGTTGAAACCGAGATATGTTGAACGCCCTTTATTGCGGCTTGAAAGGCCTTTCGAAAATCATGGGGATATTCCGGTCACGCTTCCACGCCGACGGCCAAACCGTATATTAACGGCTCCAAGGTCATGCTCTGTATTTGGTGTATAGTGCATTATGAGCTGTTAAAACCATCTGAAACAATCACAGGGGATCGTTATCCAAAGCAATTAATGCGTTTGAACCGAACATTGAAACAGAAACGGGTACAATGCAGCTACAAACACGATAAAGTGATTTTGCTGCGTGACAATGCTCGGTCATATGTTGCGAAAGTGGTCAAAGTATACTTGGAAACGTTGAAATGGGAAGTTCTACCCCACCCGCCGTATTATTCAGACGTTGCTCCCTCTGACTATCACCTGTTTCCATGGATGGCACACCGCCTGGCTGACTAGCACTTCCGGTCTTATGAAGAAGTCAAAAATTGGATCGATTCGTAGATCGCTTCAAAAGATTTTTCAACAGTTTTTTCAACGCGTGATTCGAATGATGCCTGAAAGATGGGAGAAAGTAATGGCCAACGATGGACAATAGTTTGAATTATAAATGTATAACCTATTTTTTACAATAAAGTCTTGAATTAAAAAAAAAAACGGCGGGAGCAAAGTTGTATACCATTTTATAAAAATAGAAAAAGTAGAGTTTTCTTTGCAAAATTATATCTTTATTTAAAAATACAGAAAATAATGTTAACCAGTAAAATTTTTTTTTGCATTTTGCAACAAAACTTATGTTATAGTTCTAGCATACTGTACATTTCTCGATGGTAGAAACTCACTGGTATCGAAGCTATAAAGTCATTAATGCATTCTTGTATCGCTTCAAGAATCAACATGTGAATCAGCGAAATAGTCTTGCAGCGATCGAACATGTCTGAGTCACACCTCACGCATTGGAGAAGTTCTGGGTCGTTAAGCAGGATTGACGCTTCGAGTTATCATAAATTATCAAGGGTTCCTTGCCAGTAATGATTTCGTACAGGAAATACTTCCTGCACAAAATAGTTTCGAAACTTTGAAATGCTATCAATTTTAGTTGTTTTTAAACAGTTCATGCGGAACCCATCTACACTCCTTCTAAAAGTTGTCTCTGCCCTACAAGCTCTTGTTCAGCTAATAAAATTACATATTTTTTTTTTAATTCAACATAAATTAGTAATAAATAGTATTTTAATAGACATATAACTAAACTTACTGCAAAACCTTCGTCTACAGGTATGAAGAAAGTGTAACTGCCTTCTGTTTTAAAAATCTCTTGTTTGTTGGTTTGTTGAACTCTTTGTCTGAAATTTCTGAAAAAAAAAATTATATTAGAATTATTATTACGATTAAAGAAGAAAAATATTAGTTTATCAAAGAAAAATTAATATATAAACAAAGATGTATTGAAAGTATTTAATTAATATAGAAAAAATTACATAGTGAATTATTTTATATTAGTTTGTTTTTTGGATATTTTTAAATATTTTAAACTCAGCTATTATTGATACCTAAGGTCTATTGTTGAAGTGAAATGCTTTCATTGAATTAGCTTATTGGACAAAAGAGAACATTATCGATATATTCATTCAGTCGATCTACACATTCAGCAATCTGTGAATTTTTAAACAAGATATATGAAAACAAACGATAATTGCAAATGTGTTGGTCTGTTTATGGATCTAAGTAAGGCTTTCGATCTGGTGGATCACGCAATACTGCTGGACAAACTTCATCACTGTGGCTTGAGGGGTCGGATGAGAGAGTGGTTGCAATCTTACTTGTTTGACCGACACCAAGTTGTACAGATTGATGAAGCAACATCTGAAAGATTAAGGATTATTTCTGGAGTGCCCCAAGCATCTGTTTTGGGTCCACTATTATTTATAATTTTTGTTAATGGTCTGCCAGAGGTTTGCAGTAGTGGAAATATGGTAATGTTTGCTGATGATAGCAGCTATTTAACAGGAAACAGAAACATGCAGGGAGCCATTGAAACGGTACAGGAAATGCTCAATAAATTTTATAGTTGATTTACGAATAATAAGTTATCACTTAACGTGGACAAAACCAGTTTTATTGTTTTTACTCCTCGAATAACGGAGTCATATTTACTAAAAATAAATGGTAAGTCTATACAGCAAACATCCTGTACTAGATTTCTGGGTGTTCATCTCGATAACAGACTTTGCTGGGATGAACACATAGCTGAACTATGCAAGAAATTAGCTGCTGTCTCATATGCTGTTTATAGGTTGAAACGGGTTGGTACCACGGATATTGTGCATTCATATTACTATGCAGAGTTTTACAGTCGCGCTAGGTACGGTTTGATATTATGGGGTGGGTCGCCTCATCTGATGCGTGTTTTCAAAATACAAAAAAGATAATTCGAATGATGGGTGGGGTGTTACTACTGGCAACATGTCGACCAATTTTTAAACAATGCAGGATTTTGACTCTACCATCACTATATATTTTGGAGATTATCATCTTTGTTAGGCGAAATTTTGTAGCAATCGTAAAAAATAGTGATTTTCATCACTATGACACACGAGGCTCTGATGAACTTGTTTTACCAATACATTCATGTAAGATAGTTGAACATAATGTTTACTATAGGGGTGTGAAGTTGTATAATAAGTTGCCACAACGATTTAAGCATGTTCAGAATGACAACGAATTTAAAAAATTAGTCCGCGAATTTCTTATAAGTCAAAGTTTTTATAGTTTAGAAGAATATATGTCGTATCAATAATTAGATTCAATGCTTATTTATGTATACAATGTTTATTTGTGCAAGATTATCATTTCATGTATTATTTCTGAGGTCGTGTCACTGAACATTCTGTCAATCCGACTTAATCATGGATATTTTTATTGTTGTGCGGATTGAATAAATACTTTATTAAATTATTAAATTATATACCTTATCAAGAATAAAATATTTATATGTAGGTTTAAATGTTATATATTCTTTGTATGCACAGAAGTGTGGCAATGTGCATGCTCTTGTTTTGACTTGATCCATGCATATTTGTATTGTCTTGAGGATTCAATAAATTATTATTATTATATGTATATATCCTGTATATCCTGTATATATCCTCTTTATTCAAAGAGCTATACAAAAAGTAAAGAAAGAAAGCAAAACCAAAAAAGATAATTCCTCCATATTCACACTCCTTATATAAGATTAATAAGCTAAAAATATTTATTGATTGACGTATTTGAACTCTACATTTTCCACCAATTTCCAGTGAAACTAATTTCAATAGCGCCAATAATGAAAATGAAAATGTAAAATGCATATTTCGAATGAAGAATAGAGTTATAACTGTATTTTTTCCACTGATACTAATTTCAATAGTGCCAATTATGAAAATATAAAATTCATTTTTCGACACAATTATAACTGTATTGTTTCAACTGATGCTAATTTCAATAGTGCCAATAATGAAAATGAAAATGTAAAATTTATATTTCGAATGAAGAACACAGTTATAACAGTATTTTTTCCGCTGATACTAATTTCAATAGTGCCTATAATGAAAATGAAAATGAAAAATTCATATTTCGAATGAAGATTACAGTTATAACAGTATTTTTTCCACTGATCCTAATTTTAACAATGCCAATGTTGAAAATAAAAACATAAAATTCATATTTCGAATGAAGAGTTCAACCTGGAGAATTTATTGGATCCGGGGTAATCATAGACGTGGTCCCGTCAGAGTTTGAACTTTTTTCCGATTTCTGCAATGTCATCTGCTTAATAACAGCTTCATATCTTTTGAGGAGGTCACACATGAAAGGGACAGGACAGTTTCATGAAAGGTAGAGAAAGTGGGGAAGATTACGTTGAAAATTAAGATTGTATTATTTATTTTTCATAAATAAATACCAAAAGTAGTTAAAAATGGTCAAGGAATAAGTTGAGAACTTAACATTTTCAAAACTTCTGTTCATCTACTCATCATTCAAACATAATAAAAAACTCTAAGTGAACATTTTTAGTGTTTTTTAATTTTTCAGTGAACAACAGTTTAATTGTAAAATTTTGTTCAGCATCAACTTTTTTGATAAAGGGGTACTCTGACTGTAACGAAAACAACGTAATGTAAATAAAATAACTGTAACGAAGTAACGAAATGTAACTTCCAAATTATTGGGCTGTCTAGAAAGTTCGTAAGGATTTTCCATTAGTTGCTCTGTTAACACTTGTATGTATCACCATCGTGTTTCAAGATTTCTGGTGTTATACTGTTTTCTCCAGCACTCTTGTTATTTTTAAACTGCTTTATTCATTTTCTTCCATTTCATGTTCTCCCCAGTTCCCTCCCCTCCCCCCAGTCTCATTTAGTGCCTCTGAGAAATATTGAGCAAATCTTTTCAGTTTTCCTTCTGCTTCTCCTACCAGGGATCCTTCTTGAGTTTTCAAATAATGGTCTCTTGGCGTTACTGCCTATATAGGCTGATAGAAATTTCTTATCTCCTTATTAGCATATGATTCTTCTATTTCTATTAATAAGTAGTGCCGGTGGTGCAGTGCAGGTGGATCTCGATAAAATCAGTAATTGGTGTGTGAGAAATAAAATACAATTAAATATCAACAAATTACCCCTCCTTTATATTACCCCTCCAATTATCTCCCATGTTCCGATTAATTATTAACTAAGCAACACTGTTCTTGAACGTGTTAATTGTAAAAGGGATTTGGGGTTGATTCTGGACACCAGGATGGATTTCCACATGACATATGAAAACATTATTAACAAAGCTTATAAAATATTGGGGTTTATCTGTAGGAATACAAAAGACTTTAAGAATATGTCCAGCTCCAGGCTATTGTAGTAATCCTGGTGCGTTCTATCCTGGAGTACTTGTCTTGTGTCTGGTCCCCATACTGAGCGGTGCACTCTGACAGAGTGGAAGTGGTCCAGAACAGATTCTTCAGGTTCATTTCAGACAGGTTGGAACCCTCTATGAGTGTACGGTTCATTGGAGAAGTCTCTACGTAGGGATAGGGCCGACATTTTTATGTTGTGCAAGGTCATTAATGCAATTATTGACTGTCTTGGCTCTTGAGTTTAATAAATATAAGGATTCGACCAAGAAGTACTAGAAGTTCCATTTTATTCTCTTCCGAATCGCCCCGCTGCAATTATGGGAAATTTTAACCCATCTCGAGGATTGTCTCTAATGGAAATAAGTGTAATTTGAATATTTTGTTTATGGCAGGCTTTAAGAGGCATTTAAAAATGATTAAATTGTGTTAATTTTTATGTTTAATTTTAGTAGTAAGTAAGTATTGTTAATTCTATTATATTCTCAGTCTCACAATTGTCTCTCAGTAATAAATAAATAAATAAATAAATAAATAAATAAATAAATAACTAAATAACTAAATAACTAAATAACTAAATAAATAAATAAATAAATAAATAAATAAATAAATAAATAAATAAATAAATAAATAAATAAATAAATAAATAAAATCAATACATAAATAAATAATTCCGTGAAATACCAGATAAGTTGAACAATGCCAAATCGATCGATAAAAAAAATTCTGATGTCCCATTTCTGAAGGATCAGAAGCAGGTTAGAAGCAGATATTAACTGGCGATGAAAAGTGCAACAACGTGCAAAAAAAAACAAAATCTTAGGGGCTGCCATGGTCAGCGTTTTTAAGAAAGTCTTCTTTCATCTGAAGAAAATGATTCTCTCCATCCATTTGGTGGGATTGGACGAGACCCGTATACTTTCAGCTTCTTTCTCGCAATCAAACCATCAACACCAACCTCTACTGTTCACAATTATATCGGCTGAAGGCAGCATGAAAGGTGTCGTGTTTCATCATGTAAAATGCAAAACCACACATTTCAAACAGGACCCAGTAAAAATTGTTGAGCTTCAATTTGGATGTTTTGTCCCATTCACCTTACTCACCGGACATAGCACTTCAACCGATCAACCCGATAGCAAATTGCATATTATTTGTAAAGGGCACAGTAATGAGTGTTTACTTGCCTATTACCCTCTGTAACTTGTGTATTACTAAGTTAGAAAATGGCGTCAAGACAGTGTAAACAGGATGTCGATTCATTCTATTTAATTTGCGGCGAATTTATTAAAGTAAGAAGCAAAAAATTTGCTTTGGTTACGAATTTGAAGCTTTGCGAAGCTTATGAAGCCTATTTTAACCTCAAAATTCGGAATCAAGATAATAATTGAGTACCTCAATTTGCCTGTGGAAATTGCAAAAATACATTAGAAGGTAAAAAACTAAAATTTACAATTTTAAAAAAGGCCAACATATTAATATTCTATTTTAATATTTCTTAATTTTTTATGCATAAAACTTAAATTACAGTAGTAGTTGTTTTCGTTATTTCTAGCCTGGTATCGAGGAAAAAAACGACACATGAAGTTTGCATTGCCAAGACTTTGGAGGGAGCCTAATGATCATGTTCAAGACTGTTTTGTAACGTTAATCCAAGTAACCGTCGATCTGATAAAAAAGCTGAAAAGAATTTTTATCCTGATTTTCCTTCAACGTCTTCTCCGATACCTCATGGTAAAAAATTGTCCGTTTCATTTCGATCAGAATTAGATAACTTCGGAATTCAATCGTCGCAAAGTTCAACAGAATCCAGTACACCGCTTACCAACACCGATGGTAGTGAATTCATGATGAAATCATCCAAAGAGTTTTGGATCACATTTCATCAGCTCAACAGAATTCAATGATTTAGTACGAGACCTAAACCTACCCAAGAATAAAACAGAGATTTTAGGTTCACGATTGAAACAGTGGAATATGCTTGAAGATGATGTGATGATAACTGCTCTAGTTTCTACAAAAGCAAACTTTGATCAGAAAAAAATATTTTTTCCTTTATTTATAACGCAGGAGAAACATGCAGAAGCCAGACCCAAAAATAGTTGTAACCGGTGTTATTTGTGTATGTTTGTCTTAAGAAAATCCGTACGAACATTCCGGACAAGCTGAGTTAGTTAGTTAGTTATATTAGGATGAAGGTCGCCAGAGACCATTTAGCGACCACAGTGTGTCCTTTAATTGAGACCTTTTTTTTTGGGGTTCTGGGTTTGATAAAGAAGGGCGAGTGTTGAAGAAAAGGGGAATGTTTTCGGATGGTGGTGGGGTGAACGCGTAATGGAGATTAAGGAATGGAGAGGATGGATGATGAGAGATGTGGGAGAGATGGAGCGATAGCGGCGACTAAATGTGATCAATGATGGATATTTCTCTTAGATAGAGGAGGAGAGCATCCATGGAGCCGGGTCGGAGAAGAGAAGGGAGGTCACTGGGGAGGGAAAGTCTGGTCCTGACGTTTGATGTGGCGCGACATTATTCGCGACTTTTGATATTATTCAGGTTCTTGATAAACAATAACTTTACCTCAAGTAAAGCTACGAGTATAATATATTGCCATTCGAAACAATTGATATCGCTTTAATGTAATTTCGAACTAACTGTAAATGTATATCATCAGTAACTATATCCTGATCTGACATAATACTGAAACAATTCCAATTCTAGCTTGTTAATGCGATGAATCTATATCCAGATATTAAATAGTTCCAGACAACCAGCAAATAGATTTCGAATGGGCTTAAGTCAATTGAATGTAAACGTATTTAAGCTTTGCAATTTCAATTGTATTAAGCCCTCTTTTGTTGTCTAGGATACACGTCAAGATCTATTTTCTCTACCAAAGTAATATTCCCTAATTCGCAATATTCTTTTTTTATCTAAAACTGCTCCTTTCATTCAATAAGCTGACTGTTCAAGCAACTTAGCTAGAGTGGTATTTTTGGGATGTAATTTTTCTTAATCCATTATTAAATTTTAATCTAGGAAAGTGATGCTTTTTAATAAAGAGCGTAATGTTGTTATCTGTTATTATACGTTTTTTTTTCTCAATTACTGATATCGAATATGTTCACCGAGATGCAAGTATAAGAATTTTTTATATTGTAAATTTTATATACAAGAAAAGTCTACAGGGAAATAAAGATACAAAAAAGAGGATTTCAACCGAGAACATTTTTATTAAAATAATGAATGCAAAAATATTGAATGGGAGAAACATTTGAGCGACCTGCTAAACATTCATGCTGGATATGATTTCAATTGATTGGAAGAGTCTACAGAAGAAGAATAAAAGGTAACACATTAACACCAACATTCGATAGATAATGTAACACATCGGTTAATAAGCCACCGGTCTGACATATAGATGGCGTCACTTACGAAAAATCCTTACTAGCGGTCGATTGTGCTAACCGTTAAACGTCATGTGTCAAACTTTAATAACAACTGTCTACTAGTTTCTGAGTTGTTGTGCTTTAAGTGACGCTTCTTTTGTTCTTTTCAAAATAATGGGAAAATAGAATTTTGAGTGTTGATTTAGCATTGTTTTTGATGAAGACAAATAGCGTTGAATGCAAATCAATGATAAACATTACCCGAACTCTGTCCCAGGAAAATCAACCATAATTTATTGGTATGTTGAATTCAAACGTGGCCGTACAAGCGTCGATGATGTTGTTCGCTCTAGACATGCAAACAAGGTGGTTACACCAAACATCAGAAAATTTCTGAAAATTATTTCGAAAAATTATTAAATTAAATATTTAAGAATGAGAAAATTGCTATCGAAATGTGTATCGCCGAATGGGTTTTGCTCACAGTGGACCAAAAACAAGAACGTTTTGATGATTCTGAGCAATGTTTGAAGCTGTTTAAGCGAAATAAAAAGAATTTTTTTCGTACGATAAGTGACAATGGATGAAACATAGACCCATCACTATATTCGGAGTTAAATTGGTAGTCAGCTGAGTGAACAGCAACCGGTGGAAGCCGTCCAAAGCGACCAAAAATACAATCATTGGCAGGCAAGGTTATGGCCTCTGTATTTTGGGATGCGCATGAGATATTGTTCATGGATTATCTCGAGAAAGATAAAACCAACAATAGCGAATATTACATAGCGTTATTGGTGCGTTTTAAAGAGGAGATCGCAAAAAGGTTCGAAATGAACAAAAGAAAAGCGCTGTTTCACCAAGACAATGCACCGTGTCACAAATCATTGACAATAATGGATAAATTGCACGAATAGCACTTCGAATTGCTTCCTCATCCACCGTATTCTCCAGATCTGGCCACCACTTTAACTTAAAAAAATGCTCCCTGGAAAGAAATTTCGATCCAATGAAGAGGTAACTGCCGAAATTGAAGGATATTTTGAAGGCAAAGAGAAGTCGTTCAATAAAAAAGGTATAGAAATGTTAGAAAAGCATTGGAATGATTGTATTGCTCTTCAAGGAGAATATATTGATGAATAAAGTCGAAATTTGCAAAGAAAGCTTGTTTCATTTATCAGGCAGGGGACTTATTGACCGATATGTTATAATTACAAGGCTCCATTAACTTAACAACAGTGTGTTTAAAGAGTACAAAGCAAAAGTAAGGATTTTAAATCCTTACTTTTAATCCAAACCTTAGAGGAATTCTACATTACAGAACGAATAAGATAAGGTCAAGTACATTGTCAACGACTACTCTCTTCAATTTTACACTAGAAACAATAATAAGGAGAATATGAATAAATGCTAAGGGACCAGTTTTACTGGGCAGTACTAAAGAAGGAAGAACTGAAACAGATGTTTCAGCAGTTTGAGGAGGCGGCGTCACAAATGATCTATGAATAAACTTACCAAAAACCAGATACACGAGGTCAACAAAACAAAGAAAGGAACAATATGTGGACATTGATCTAGTAATAAGCGGAAAATGGTTTGAAAAAGTTAATAGTTTTAAATATCTAGGCTCAGTAATTACGATGCATAATGAAGTATCAGAGGACGTAGCAACAAGAATAATTAGATCAATAGTATTATACGGGTCAGAAACGTGAACTCGTAACAAAAAAGGAAAGAAGGAAAATACTGAGGAAAGTATATGGTCCCATTCAAAGTAAGGAGGTTGGAAAATTAGAACCTCCTTACTGGCAACCACTGGCAACAATCTTTAATAATTCAGATTTAGTAAGAAAAATCAGGAGCATACGACTGAGTTGGTGGGATCATACCGAGATGATGGACTGAGAAAGGTCGACCAAAGAAATATTGGGAGAGTCTATAGAGGCACACGATAGAAAGAGCAGGCAAGGACAACGGAAGAAGCACGAAAATATTGATACAAAAAGCGACACCCTTTCTTTATATCTAGATTACTGAGTTTATGGAAACGGGTGGTCCCCGTTCCGTGTTAAAAACAAAGACCTAGATACCTGTAGGGGAAGATGAAGGCCCTTGATGGGCTGTCAAGCCATAGAGAAGAAGTATAACTTGAATTGGAAATGAATAACATCCACTGGTATCATATGAAACAAACCTAAACATATCGAAAACTATTTAAGGAAGCGTACGATAAATAAACAAAACAAAGTTTGACTGGATATTACGTAATCAAAAGTATAAATACTGCAGGGTTTCACAAGAAAAAATCTATCAACGAAAAAATAAAAAAAGCATTAGAATGAAATCTTAGAGCTCAATAGACGTAAAAATCCAAGGGCCGACACGTGAGATTTATTTTGACAAACCTCAGGTCACAAGAAGCTTTACATTATCTGAGGCAACCACTCCTGCCCGGATTATCCAAAAGTCCATAAATCTAAAAACTGTCGGATGGTTTCAGTTTTTGTCGAATAACTGTTGGGCTAGTTCGAATTAAGTAACAATTAGACAATTTTGAGAATGAAGTCTTATATTAAATTATCGTGAAAGTAATTTTTGAAGATATATTTTAAAATAACAGTTTAACTGGTAAATGTTTTACAGTTTAGCATTAACAAAAAATTTAATACAATAATACGAAGTAAGGCCTTTCAAATTTAGCGGTTTTTTTTTAATTCTTGAATAAAACACAGAATTTGCGTTGATTTCAAAAACTCTTTATTGATGATTGAAGCATAGTGTACGACTTTTAAATACGAAAGAAAATATCTACCAAATGGCCACCTTTTACAACTCCACAGACGTGAACGTTTTTGTTAAAATTTTGGATAACATTTTGGCATAACCGTGGCTTTATCTCACCAATGACTCGAATAATTTCATTTTTGAATTGATTGTAGATTCACATGATCTTGGAAATCACGTGAAAATGAAAATCACATGATCTTGGTGGTCAATTAATATCACCGTTTCTTGCAATAACTCGCCCAGGAAATGTTTCTCTCAATACAACAATTGTTTCATTAGTAGAGTAAGGTGTAGCGCTATCCTGCTGGAATTACATATCCTCCAGATCAATATTATTCAATTCAGTCCACAAAAATCCAGTTATCATCTCACGATATCGAACACCATTCACAGTTACAGCTTCACCAGCAGTATTCTGAAAGAAATACGGCCCAATTACTCCCCTTGACCACACTGCACATCAAACAGTGATTCGTTTAGGATGTAAATATTTCTAATGAATCAATTGTAGATTTTCCTCGCTCCAAATGTGGCAATTTTATTTATTAACATGGTCACCAATTCTAAAATGTGCTTCATCTGAAAAGATGATTTTTTGAGAAAAATCATTTGTTCTTTGATTCAATTAACAAATGCGTGACATTTTGAATGATCCACTGGCTTTAGTTTCTTTTTTTTTAACCTCATATGCCTTCAGAGCTAAATGCTTTCGTCATGTTGTGGATTCATTAAGTCCAAATAGTTGTGATCGTCCACTAATGGAAATTTCTGAGTCTTCAACAACACTTTCACGTACTAAATTCTTCACCCCATCTTCACCCCATCTTCACCCTATCGTCACCCCATCAATTTGATTGATAGTGCTTTCAGATGGACGATTGTGCAAACTGTAAATATCACGTAAATTTCAAAAAATATTTTTCACTGAACGTCCAGTTTCATAAAATAATTCAACAATTTTAACGCATTGTTGTATGAAGTACGACTTTATTTTTATAAATGTCATACCAATGTCATTTCCGAAATGACACCAAACCGAGGCAAATTCACAACGCCGTCTGTGTTTTATTCAAGAATTAAAAAATCACTCAATTTGAAATTATATCTAAAAAACAAAATTTTTGCGAAAACAAAAAATAAATAAAGTTTTTAAGAAATATTAAAATCTAGAAGATAAAGGATTTAGGATTAGAGGCGTATCAGCAAGTATGATTATAGCTTAAAGTGACCTCCTAACAATGATCAGAAGCTATCAATTATCTCTCAATAAACTATCGGGTTAACGCAAAGCATAATTTTGTACGTGCTCAAAATTCCCACCGGCTGGGCTGTAACCAACATCGAATATTTCTCAGAAGATACCCAGCATTACAAACCTGATTACTGGCGGTACTAAAGGGCATCAGCCAGTTGGATTTTACTCTCTTGTCTATAGAACATATAGAAACATACAAACAATGGACAATCATATAAACAACGTACAACATAAAAATAAAAAACCTTAACCTAACCAACGTACTTACGCCTTAGTGAACTTTTCAAATTCTCTTCACTCAGATACAGCCAGAAAATTTTACTCTTTCCAGTCCCAACTTTGACTCTCTAACTCTCTAATATCTTGTGAAGCTATCATGGTTAGCGAAACGCGCTGGAATGATTGATAAATAATACACCGATTTGTTATAGGGTAATTTAAATTCGTTTTGTTTATGTAACAAGTTTTATAAGTTTTTATAACTTGTGTTTCTTTATTTCAAAAAGAAATTTTTAGCTCTGTCAGTTTTCAGTCTCAATAATGTTCTAAACGGTTGAATAATACACATTCCTAAATCAAAGAACAGAAGATGGCGGTTATAGTACTTAGACCTAATTGAAACTATTGGGGTTTCCATCGCCTGAACAAATTCTACATTGAAGATGTTTGCATTAAAATTTTAAAGTTCAATTTGATTGTTTCTTTTAATTTAAGTCTGTGCTAAGAAAAAATGTTTTCACTACATGTAAGTTGCATAGAAACGATATCCAAATTTGCCACAGTGATGAACTTGCTTGATGCATTTTTAATCAGCTTTTCAATACCGTCGATTCCAGAGTAACATGTTAACTTATATATTCTTTTACATTTCCCAGCCTCGATCTGGCGTACCTGAGTGAAGATTGTTTGTCAGATTTTATATTCTTGCCTAGAAACATTCACAAACATTTAGAAAAAGTCCAATGTGTCTGTGTGTCTATATTTATATATATATATATATATATATATATATATATATATATATATATATATATATATATATATATATATATATATATATATATATATTATTATTATTATTATTATTATAATTATATATATATATATATATATATATATATATATATATATATATATATATATATATATATATATATATATATATATATATATTTTTTTTTTTTTTTTTCTTGACCGTTTAATATTATTTTTTGGTTTTTGGGGATTTTCGGCCAATTATTACTAAATTATTATTATTTCACTATATTATTAACATTTCGATTTATTTCATAAAAAAAAATCCTCAGAACCGCAATATATATCATTTTTATAAACAATACAAATTTATATTTAAAAACATATCAACTATATGTTGTTGAATAATTAATTTCCTAAATTTTTGAAACAAACAGTCACATGAAATATGACATTATTTGTCTAATCTTATTATTAAGTATTAAGTATTAAGTCTTACTATTATTTGTCTATATACATATATATATATATATATATATATATATATATATATATATATATATATATATATATATATATATATATATATATAATTTATTATTTAATGATGTTATTAGGTACACAACTTAAATTGTCAGTATCATTTCTATAATTAATAGTATTTTTTACATATAAATCATTTTCTTTTTTTATATTGTTTCTCAAAATCTAAAATTTTTATGTTATTAAAATTAAAGTTATGGTCACTATTTATGGCATATTTTGAAAGGGCAGTTACCTAGTTACCTAGTTAGTATGGTAGTTACCTAGTTTTGAAAGTTATTGGAAACTTAAAACCAAATGAAATTGCCTTCTAAAACATGCCATAGATAATGACCACAAATATAAAGGTAACAAATTTGTATAATGTGTCAAAGTCAAAAATGTGTCAACTGAAGATTAGACAAAGAATGTTATATTTCATGTAAAAAAAATATTAAATTAATTATTCAACAAGATATAGTTGGTATATTTCTAAATATAAATTAGTATTGTTTATAAAAATATATATGGTAGAATGGTTTTATAAAATAAACCAAAACGTTGATAAAATAGAATTTTTTTTTTATTAATTGATCGAAAATCCCAAAAAAAAAAAAAAAAAAAATATATATATATATATATATATATATATATATATATATATATATATATATATATATATATATATATAAAAGCAGCCAATGAAGAAGCGAACAAACGAACAAACGAAGAAGTACTTTAAAGGCTGTGGAGACTTTTTCATGAAAATATGTAAAAAAAAATTAGCTTGGCCACTTATTGTATATCGATAACTACAACCTATTTCAAATTGTGATGCAAGAAATCTGATTACATATATCGATACTACAGGCCTTTAGGCTCATCTGATTCTTAAGCTTTCTGATTCTTCTCCATCTTTTCTTGGTTCTAGTCACTGTCTTCCAGTCAGTTATCCCTATCTCTTTCACGACAGCTTCTTTGATTTTCCTTGCTTTCGTTCACTTTGTGGTTTTCCCACGCAATCTTCAATCAAGAGTAGTGGTCTACTCTATTGTCGCCCATTCTCTCTATGTGGTCCAGCCACTGCAGACTTCTCGGTTTCACTAGCATGTTTATCCTTGAATTTTTAAAAATTTCTTTTCTCCTGCTATCTTTTTGATTATTTTTCAGTCCCATCTTAACAGTTTCTCTTCTTCTTTCTTGTTTAGTACCCGTGTTTCAGATCAGTACAATGCAATTGGTCTCAATACTGTCTTATATAATCTTAATTTGGTATTTCTGTATATAAGTTTCGATCTTATTAGGTGGTTCAAGGCTCCTGGCATCTGTTAGCTTTGACCAATCTTAAGTCTACCTCTTTTTCTTCTTCACACTTATTTGTTGTTCTTCCACGCTTTCAAATGTCACTCTTCCTAGTTTTGTATGAACTTCTATTTTCGAGACCATTCCTTGTTTACCTTCTACTATCATTAGTTTTCTTTTCGTTTGACTCATTTTTAAACCAAATATGTATGCTGGCTGGCACCATTTGATGATTTCTGTAAAGTATGTGTCCTCTATTCAACTGATCCTTCCTAATAATCCCTTCCAAAACCATGTTGAATAACAGTGTTCCTGATAATAGTGGACAGAAGTAAGAGCACATAATAAAAAAAAAGTTCTAGTTGAGAAATATGCGGGATTTAATGTATATGAGCGTTGAATATATATTTCGCGTTGGTAAGGATAGAAGCTCTTTTAAACAATTGGTCGCCAACATTCGTTTATGGAGACTACATAAAAAGTAGAATTATATTTGAGTGTACACAAAAACTTGTACACTTTTGGGTGTACACCAAAACTGCCTCGCCACCTGTATTTCAAAAACATTGTCAAGGTTAGCCAAGGTCTTTTACATCCAGTGATGAAAGCGATTATAGTATACATCCTTGCCGGTCGCGTTGGTGCGGCGGTATGAGCGTCTGCTTTGCCGAATCCGCGCTGGAGCGGTAGCTGGTTCGATTCCAGCGCTCGGATGGTTATTTTTCTTTCTTCTGTCCGTTTATCTTTCCTAAATGTTTCTGATTGTTTCTAGGCAAGAGTGTAAAATCCGACTACGAATTACCCCTCAGTCACGCCAGTTAAAGGCTGGGTAAGGCCGGATGCCTTCTGAGAAGTGTTCTGCGTTGGTCACTCGCCAGTCGGTAGGTTTCCTGATAGACTTATGGGTAGGCACATAACCAAGGGTTTATAGCCCGAGGGGGGTGCTGGCCTGGGTTTGTCGGAAGCTGATGACCGTGGTTCGGAACCCACGTTAAGCTGTAGGTCCAGTCGCTAAATAGCCTAGTTGCTGATGCGCCTCTAACCCAAACACTTTACTTTACTTTTTATACATCCTTATTTTCAATGTTAAATTAATTTTAAATTAGATATTAGGAATACAATAATTTGGTTCAACACGACCTTTCTAGTAGTATTGTTTGGCGAAAAATTTATGATTTGTGTTAGTGTACTCTCAAAAGATATCTGCTTAATAGAATTATTATTAGAAAATGTATTAAAAATTAGACGGAATTATTTGTCAAATTCAAGTAAAGGCACCAACGTTAGAGGTGTAATTTCAGAAACTATGATAGTATGTAAAATACAACAAATATAAAAAACAAAATACAACAAATATACAACAGAGGATGCTATATCAAATTGAAAAATAAGAAAAAAAGGACGAACATAAACGGTTATTTAGTCAACACACCCCTTATTAAAAAGCAGCACTTAGCTAGATTAAAAATTAATAATAGATCGAGAAAAATTTAATCCAGAAAATATATCGTGGTGAAAGTTATTAAGTTTTGGTGTTATTAAGGTTTATTTCTAAAGAAGGTTTTCTTATTGTTAAAGTATATTGATATATAGTACAAGGATTAGACTACAAAATATAGTAAGACTTATAAATTATCTTCATCTTTAGCCCAACAGCCCTCTGCCTTGGCCGTTGAAATTTTCTGGACCTATCAACTGCTACGGTTTTCCAATTTGGCAGATCGATGTTTGTGGTATCGCACTTGACACTGTCCTCCCGTCTGAGGCTAAGTCTTCCCGGTTTTCTTCTACCATCTGGCTTTGTATGTGACAGTATTTGAGTAGACAGTATTCCGTTAGGCATTCAATTAGCATCTATTCTGATGACATGGTCGGCCCATTTGCGTCGTCTGAGATTAATGCTGAACACAACGTCTCTAGCCCTCACCAAAGCGGGCATATAGGTCCTATACATGGTTGTAGCGGCATCTACAGACTCAATCTTCGCAAATGCCCCACCTCGGACCCCAAATATTGCTCTTAGTAGCTTCCCACTTATTTTTCTGAGGCGTATGTAAGAACCGGCGAAAATCAATGGTTTAAACAGTCGGTTTTTCGTGATTTCTCAAGTGCTTACGCAAGCCAAAATAACATTTGTTTGCTAGTAAGATGCGTCGTTTGATTTCATCAGATTCGCTGTTTACGAAGTTGAAATTAGATCCGGGGTAGGTGAACTGACATGAGGCTTTGTCGTAGTCGCCTACTGAGAAGTTTTGGCCGATATTGCGAATGCGTTGTCTTGTTAAGGATACGAATAATTCGCTTTTGTTTTCATGGATGTTGACGGTTATAGTTTTGCTTCGAAGAAGGGCATGATCGATTCCCTAGATGCGTCCGCTGAACGAGAAATTATGAGCACATCATCGACATTCACATGTGATTTCCTTACCACTGACTCCGGTGCGTTGATAAAAAGAAGAGAGAGAAAAATAATTTTGGAATTAAGGTCGCATCGATATCCAGATCTCATTTAGCGACCAAAAAACTTGAGTTTAAATTTAGTACTAATGCTAGAGGACTAGAATTATAAAGATAGATATATCACAGATTACGATATCACTGATGAGTTATATCACAGGTCTATTATCACAGATATTGGACTGGTTTGCTTATGCTAAAATCACAGATATTGAAGTAATTATTGCTTTGAATGACTAGATCTTGGTGAAATAGTCTATTTCTTTCAGATACATACTTCAGAACATAATGACCGAGCAAAGATTTTGAGTCAGATGCTGATTCAAGTCAAAGAAAGATCTGATGGGAGGTAATACGGTGCAATCGGTCAGGATGTGTTTAACAGATAAGAGCTCATTGTAAAATTTGCAAAGAGGGCGGCCTTCTCGTTTTAGAAGAAATTTGTGAGAAAATCTGCAATGTCCAACCATGAGCCGCAACCATTTGACTGTAGTTTTTCTATCTATTAAACATTCGGGGGAATGTTGGAAAAATAACGGTTTAAGGACTCTTAGTTTATTTAGATTAGCGGGGACGATCCCGCAGAGGAATGCATTAACGATTGAGCATAATTTTTTGAGAAAGAAAGATGATCTTTCGGGTACAAGCAGCGCATGTAAGGGAGAACGGGCTGCATTGAGTGTTTTGTAAGCTGATCTACTTTCTCATTACCCTTGATATCCTTATGACCAGGACAGTAGACGTCAAGAAGAGACGAATCCTGGTCAATGATGTATTCATCAAGATAAAGATCTTGGGCCCTTGTGTGGCGCTTTACTGGGTTGAGGTTTTGAAGGTTGAGTAGGAAGGGTTTTTACGGAAGTTGAGGGAGTGGACTGAGAACAGGGTGTGGATTTTGGAGAAGGGAGTTGGAGAGGGAGAGGGGAGATTAAGCGGAGGGATGGAGGGAGAGGGAGAAGTAAGTAGGGGGTTACGAGGTGTAGAAGGTTTCAAGTGCTTTAGGAGGACTCAGGTCAATATTACAGTCGCATTATGTGGAAGAAGACGCCATGACTTTGCTAGGGCTTACAATCGTTGCACATAACTAGAAGTGTCGGCCGGAGTGGAGCTTTTAACTTTGGAGTTTGCAACAAAATATAGAACTTTTTCAGAGACTTTAAATCTCTGGATTTGGAATTCTTCTTTAAAAATTGGGTAACCTCTGTACCTCGGTGAATGATCACCTTTACAATTGGGGCAGATTGAAGATGGAGAACATTGGGAATCATTATGGGCGGCATTACCGCAAGAAGGGCATAATGGAGAGAATGTACATTTTATTGAAATATGACCAAATCTTTGAAACTCGAAGCACATCATTGGGTTTGAAACATACTGTCTAACTCTGAGTGATAGATAGCCGGCCTTTATTCTGTCGGGCAGGGTGGATTTTCTAAAAGTTAAGATACTGGTTGGGATGATAGTACCATCCTTTTTAGTGTGTATTCTTTTGACCACCTCAACGCCGTATTGCTTCAAGTTATCAAGAATTTCTGCTTCTTCACAATTTAGAAGGTCTAGACTAGAAATGAACTCACAACATATGACTAGGGTACCTCAGAGACGTCAAATCCGAATTCAGAAGAAGCGACAAGCCCCTTCCTCTGAACCCTTGAGGGGTTAAAAAGACCATTGCATGTCTCAAATTTACTTGACAAAGTGTTTTGAACCCTAACAACGTAGGCAACTTTTTGCATGGTCATTTTTGACAGACGTATAAATTTCCTGGAAAATGCAAAGTCATTCATGGCCTGGTACAGTTGGTAGGTGATACATTACAGTTGGTATGTATACAACATAATAATGGTAGGTGTCAATATCAAATTTGAGAGTTTTTCCAGGATCGGCCAGATGACAAATATCTGGTCAGTGGTGGATCGTCTCACGCGGGACCCAGCTTAATAGTCTCCAAGTTTTTCCTTCAAGAACGGTAAAATAAATTGGTCTCGGATGTTTTTTGTACAATTTTGAAAGCCATGTTTAACAGGTCTCCTTTCTTGTGAAGTGGATAGATGAAACTTTTCGGGTATGTGTTCATCCGCCCTTATTTTGAGAATCAGGTGATACAGGTAGGTTACGAATTTACCTTCAGCAGGTTTAAATCGTTCCGCAGATCAGCCATCACTCTCAGGAGCCTTGTGTAGCTTCATCTACGACTCTGCGACTTCCTCAGCTGAGGGTAGTTCTTGCTTTTTATTTTTCTGATAGGGGACTTCGTCAAGGGTATGTTGTTCTCGGTGTTGATTGTTTGGGTTGCTAAAATACCCTTCTTACCTATTTGTGATCGCTCCAGGATCACTTAGACTATTGCCGTTTTGTTCGGGGTTTAAATGTCTTTCGTTGCTGGTTAAAATTTTGATAGAATCTTCGCGTGCACATTTGTGTTTTTAAATTTTTTCTTCTTAGGTTTATGGACTCTCTTCTTTTCCTTTCGTAAGATTTTATGGTCAAAGTTATAAAGTTATTTTTGCCAAAATCTGCTAACTAATCAAGAGGAAAGTGACCTAATCTACATTGAACAGTCATCTAGTTCAAATTAGTAAAATTGCAAAAGTGCGATGATCCCACTTTTTTTTCCGTTCAGACAAAATATGGGGTCAATTGACGTTTAAATTAATAAGTAATTTCATTTTGTAACATTGCCTCATATATAAAAGACCGCACCGAGTTAATAAACAATTTTTGGCAGTAGTTAATAGCCATAAAGCCATAAAGCAATAATAAGAAGGTATCCCAATCCTGCAAAGGATGTATCAAGCGCTGGCACCATCTCACGTGTCAATTCACGTTACCTCACATCCAAGGCATCAATTTAAACTTTTTATGACGTGCCGACCTGTGTGGGGTTCAAATCATAAGTATTGTTATTTTTTTGTTCAAAAATAGTACTAAAATTAGTCTGTTATCCGCAGATTAAATGATCTCCTGATGATGTTAACATGGTTAGCGAAACATGCGTCGAGAAGTTCAAAAAAGTGATTTGGTGTTTAGTGGTAAATCTCCTCAAGTTTCATATAGCCATGGGCCTAAAATGATCTGTAAACGGCATCAGAAACAAAAATTATAATAATGGATTTTTTTAATAGTTTTCTTGACTTGCAAAAAAAGGAATAAACGATGCGAGCGAAAACATCTATTATTGATTTTGTAGCAGTTACCTGACTCTGTGGGGACCTTGTATAAGAGATTCGTAATTTTCCAGAAATTCCCATGCATTGGGATTGTAAATTGAATTAGCTGCAGCCAGGGAGGACCTCGTAGGAATCAGAACTTCATCAATTGTATGCATGATCTGCAAAATAGAAAAGAGAAATGAATTACAAGTTTTATTTATATACGAACTTAAAAAATATCCATGATGTCGCGTTTCATAGTAGAATATAAATTTAAATTAACACGAGCATTAATTTGTTTATGTTTGTTTTATGTTATCGTATAAATGTATGAAAAACAAATTTATTCCTAAATATATTTTATATATTCCAAGATTTAAACTAGAAACACATAAAGTGACAATTAACAGATCGTATATAATGTACGAGGGTAAATCAAATATAAACCGGAGGTAAAGGTAAGGGTATTAGGGTTCGAGGCGCATCAGCAGCTAAAGCTATTTAGCGACTGGACCTTCAGCGGACTCCCTTCGGAACGTGGATTTCCAACGTAGGCCAGCACCCCCCTCAGGCTATCAATTCTTTGTTATGTGCTTGCCCATAAGTCAGAAAGCCTACCGACTGGCGAGTGACCAACGTCGAATACTTCTCAGAAGGCATCCGGCCTTACCCAGCCTTTAAATGGCGTGTTCGCGTGTTCAAAGTTTTTTCTTTTACTCGTTTACGTAAACATCATTTTATTACAACTCTTATTAGTACCAAATAAAACTCGACACCAAATAATCAATGTGTGTAATAAATTGATTTATTATTTTGGAGTCAAAAAATTACAATTCTGCCTTCAAAAATAATTTAAAAATAAAAAGAACAACTTTCAATAAAACTAATAAGCAGTAGTTCCTGTAGGCAATTTGGCGGGTGTTAGACAGGGTATCGTCCCTATATTGAACCTTCAACCGAATTAATAGTTCGGATAATTTAATGCTTGCTTAAAAAATTTATTATAACCCATTGGGCAACGAACAATGGAACCTGTTACTCACTCATGGCTGTACTGACAAAATAACTAAGTTAAACAGCTGTCCGAGTGTTTCCCTCATTCCTAATACATTGCACTGCAACGACCTACACTGACAGCCCGCTCATTATTGGCTGAGGAAAGTAATTGTAAAATTCCGGTTTATATTTGATTCACTCTCGTAATTTTAGATAATTTTTATACACCACCTTTGATAGCAATTTGATATATTGTAAATCGAATATATTTTTCGGTACCAGAATAATATAAAACATAAAAACATTCACGAAAAACAGGAAATTGTAGAAGTCAGGTAGTTTTCCTAAGCTTTAAGGGCTTACTACTTTACAAAAACAATGTTTTTAACTTTATATCTCGTTAGAAAAGACTTGTTGAATAAAATGCTTATTAGTTTTTTGAATAGAAGCAGCTCTGAAAATGCTTGGTTTGGTTTTATTTTTAATACTAGCACGAATCCTTTTGGTTACCTGATACAATGCCCATTTAAACTGCTAATTATATTTAGAAAAAGAAAAGTTTTGAAATGTTTGTTACGGCAATTGTTAAGCGAAAATTGAAATTTGAAGCACAATAATTACTGCACAGGTCTACAAAAAAAAGTATAGTGTCTAGCAATACTCTCAGTAACATTAAATTATTAAAATTACGTACAGTTTTTAATCTACTAACATTGATAATATTTTTTTCTCAGTCATTTAACTTGTTTATTTTTGTTGTTTGTTCAATTAAAGAAGTTACTAAATAAAACCTGGAAGATGTCATCGTCAAAACTATTGTGTTTAAACGACTCGAACACTTTTTGTTACATTTATAGCGAGTATAAGGTGAAAAAGTTTCGAAAACAAGCAAGGCATGCTTGTACTAGCGAAGAAAGTGATAATTTTGAAGCTACGTCGTCAAAACTACCACTGAAAAATCTTTAAGTGATCTTATCGGAGACCTCCACCTTTCAAACGAAAAATCAGAACTGTTGGCATCCAGACTCAAAGAGAGGAATTTACCTTTTCCAGGTACTAAAATTACATATTATCGTATTCGAGAAAGAGAACTGCTTCCTTTTTTTTGCTCAGAAAATAATGTTGTTTTTTGTAATGATGTCGGTGGTCTTTCATCAAAACTGGGTTTCTTGAACTACCAGTCAAATGATTGGAGACTTTTCTACTAAATTATAAAACCATATATCTTGTATTGGTAAAACTCAACTATCATGGGTGGGTTATAGCGTTGATTAAAAAATTGTAAGCTTTTTATTGGGTTAACAAAGCGGCTACACCAAATGTCCATGTTTTCTCTGTTTGTGGGATTGCAGGGCTAAAATCGAGCATTGGATTAAAACAAACTGGCCTGAAAGAAGATACTTGACAATTTGGAAACAAAATATCATAAATACAGTGTTAGTTATTAGAGAGAAAATAATTTTGCCTTCATTGTACATGAAATTGGCACTAATGAAACACTATGTCAAAGCATTGGATAAAAAGGGTTCCTGTTTTAATCGTATATGGACGAAATTTCGTGGTTAGACCAAGGAGAGACTAAAGTCTGGCATTTTCGATGGACCACAAATTGGGCTTTCGATAAAAGATAACAATTGCGTGCATTCAATGAATAATATAGAATCATTAGCCTGGTTTTCTTTCGTCAATGTTGTATAAAATTTCCAACTGTTACAAAACATTGCGGGAAAATTTCATAATGCTTAGATATAACATGAACATCAAAGTTGACTACGTCCACAATTATCTGAACAAATTTCCGGACAACCTTGGTTTTTACAATGACAAGCAAGGAGAGTGATTTCATCAGGACCTTAAAAATATACAAGAGAGGTACCAGGGTCGATGGGATGAACACTGATTGCTGATTACTGCTGGAGTATCATTCGTGCATGCCTGGAAGGAACTCACTCAAAGAAATTACGAAAAAAAAGTTTCTCCTTGTTCAATGATGTAACAAAAGGTAAAAAAGATGACATAATTGTATTTTTCGTCACCGATCATACCTCGAAACTACACGTACATTTCAAAAAATATATTTACCGTTAGAAACCAGCATAACGAGCATATTCAAAAACAGTTTTCGTTTTTCCAGCACCAAATCCAAATCCACTGTAGACCTGTGTTATAAGAATGAAATGAAAAAGCAATATAAATATACATTATCATACCTGTACTAATGGGCCCTTTTTCCCAATCACATTTGATTGTTTAATCAATACTTTGGCATTATTGATATAAATATCATTATGGAATCTGCTCGAGCTGTGTGTTATCCATAGTGGTGGACTACCACTTAGACGAGATGAAATGTAAGTGTAGGAACCACTCAGCTGATCTGTTTTCTTCGGTACATTAACTGAAAACAAAAATTATAGTCAAAAAATTGCACGACAAAATAAATAACAGTTTTTGTTTAAAAATATTGTTTAACAATCTTATTATTGAAGAGCAGTCAGTGGCAACTCGTGGGGTTTTAAAGTGGGAGGGCGGAGAAGAAAATAGTGCTGCGGAAGAAGTTTTTTTGCTTTCCCCTTCCTTCTTTTTACTTTTCGTGCTATTGAAATCCTATACAAGAGGTGAAGCAGGAATTTGTTTTTAGTATATTTAAAATATTTTTATTTAAAAAGTATTACTCAGTATGTAAGTAGCAAATCCCAAATCAAAACAAGTATTCGCGAGGCGAACAAAATACGCGATGCGAGACATATTAAACGCTCCGTATGCGTCAAATCAGCGTTTAAAACTAATTACCGATACGCTCTATCGTAGGGAATCTACGTTCAAATCGCATGTTTTAAGAAGTAGTTAAACCCCCGAATTCTGGCAACCAACAAAACATCTAACGCCAACGACGAGTTAAGATGGCGTAGTGTATGGTCGCTGGAGGTAAACGTCTGACCAACGATGTAATAATTGTGGCGAGAGGATGGAATTTTTATCCACATTATTTGGTGTGATGGGTCGACATACGTTTTCCTACATTTGGAGATTTTAATTTTTAATAATAAATCTTAAAATTTGTTAAAGGAAAGAAACTGAACGGAAATAAAAAAATTGCGGGGAGGCGTAAACGTAACAAAAACATAAAAATGTGTCCGAAGTGTGTTAAGAAATTGTGGTTTAAGAAATATGGACGAGGTGATGGTCGATTCCAAATGATCGATTATATTAACAAAGATAAATATGTTTGTTTATTTCGAAGCAGAAAGTGAAAAGTTCGAAGAAGAAAGAAAGAAAAAATCATATAATAAGGTAATTTTAATCAATTTAATTGTAAATGCAATAGCTGATAACCTGAAATGATGAATATTTTTGTAGGTAAAAAATAGCAAAGACCTGTTTGCCTGACAAATATGAACAAACTCTTAGCGTAAGTTAATTATTTTACAAAATTGCTCCTATGGTAGGGTATAAAAGTATCAAATGAAAATGAAAATTTGCTCCAAACTTATTATAAAAATTAATGTAATGTTAAAAATATAAAATTATAAACATAATGATATAAATATAATGATATAAATATAATAAATATAATCTTGTAAATATAATAAATATAAAACGGTGTATCTCTAGTATATCTCGCCTAAGGTACTGGATGGGTAACGGGTGGTGGATAGTGAAGGTTCCATTAGATATTAATGGACAGTTGCGAATAACTCAAAATATGAGGCCCCGAACCAAGGCAAAAAACTAAATCCCCTTAGCGTCTTACTTGTATCAAGTATCAAGTTAAGTGGTCAGCGTCTATTCACTGTGGCTGAAATTTCAATTCTGGAACTAACCCCTCCAGTCTTAACCTCTGAACCGTCATGGTTCAAACCTTTAATTCAAAGTATAAGATGAAGCGTTCTAGTAATTACAAAATTACCCCAGGAGGTAAACAATCCTCTGCTAGCTTTGCTGGTACAACCGGACTTTCGGATTCTGGGGCGTCCGGGCTTAAACGAAAAGTCTTTCAGAGGGAGTCGGAGACCTCTGGCGAACGTCTGAAAGCGAAAACAAAAACTCTCTTTGGAACGGTAAACATCAATTGTCTTCTGCGCCCAGGAAAACTGGGGCGAACATTGAATCAGCAAAAAATCCAAATTTTAGCTCTGCCAGAAACCAGGTTGACAGATGATAACACCTTGGACTTCGGCAACTACAGACTTTTAAAAGACTTTTACTTTTAAAAGTAAAACGGACAAAAGAATACTCAAAAATACAATACATCTCGGTGTTGCTTTCGCTATCTCAAGAAACATTTTTGGTTCTATAACTAATGTCCAGCCAGTAAATAATCGACTTATGACACTATACCTCAAGTGTGCTAACAAAAACTATACATTAATCAATGCACACCTCCCAGTTAACGAAGAAAATAAATCTAATCCTGAAAAAGTAAATAAGTCCTGGGAAATTCTGGAAAAGACTATTTCTAAAATTCCCTTTAACCATGTAAAAATCCTATTGGGTGATTTCAACACCCAACTAGGGAAATAAAAAAAGTACAGAAAAACAATCAAACCATAATGGCAGAAGATTGGTTGAACTATGTTCACAGTTTAATCTAAAAACAATGTCAATCCATTTTAAGGAGAAAATAACAAAACAAAAGACCTGGAAGTGTCCAAACACGTACATGGTTGAATTTCAAATTGATCATTTTGCCATTTCGTACCCCACTTTATAAAGAGATTTTTAAGTCAGGAAAGGAGCTAACATAGACACGCATTACTACTTGACTAGAATCAAACTTAGCTTAAAACCTCGAAAACTTATTTAAAAGAGACTGCTAATACAAAGTTCGACCCTACGAAAATAAAACCAGCCCTAGAAAAGCTTGATAAACAATCAGCACAGAACTGGCAAGAATTGAAACAAATAAAACAGCCTTAAAGTTGGTCCCCTTTACGTAGAAACGTAGAAAACGTAGAAAACATCCGTGATGGGATGAAGTTTACGTTAAGTAAAGCATTCAAAGAGTGGAACAGTTAAAAAACAGCAATAAACTATAACATCTTTTTGGAAGTAAGAAACGAAACATCGAAGCTAATTAGACAAACTAAAGGAAAATATGAAAACAATCAACATAATGATATAGAAGAAGATTTCCAAAAAAATAACACCCGAAATTTTTACAAAACATTTAAAACTAAATTAACAGGCTATCAACCTCAAAGTCTTTGCTTCTAAAACGAAAAAGGACAATTAACTCTAAATAACCACACAATTGCAAAGAACTTGCCAAATATTTTGAACAACTACTAAACTGTCCTGAGCAAACATATTACAAACACTAAACCCTAAACAAACAAACCCAGATTCATTGCCACCGAATGATGATTAAATAATTAGGCAAATCAAGCGACTTAAAAATAACAAAACTTCTGGGGAAGATGGAATTACTGCTGAACATTTGAAGCCCACTAGTCTAGGTACAATCAAGGAAATAACCAACATTCTACAAGAAGTTTGGCAAACTGAACGGATTCTGGAAGATTGGAAAGATGCTCATCCATCCACTACATAAGAAAGGAGATAGAACGGATGTAAACAACTACAAAGAGTCTGAATGAATGTGGCGTGTTCATATATTTTTTTTCTTTATTTGGAATTTTTTTCAAAAATTGAAAATTATTTCAATTGTTAATATTTCATTGATATACACAAAAAATATATTTACTTCTTATCTGTTCATAATTTATAGAAATTAATAAAATTTGTTTTTAGATTCGTTTTGAAAACGGGAGGAGAATACTTCCCGAAACGTTAACGTTAAAAGTTTGTATATTTTTTTAGAATTTTTTTAAAATTTCGTTCTCTAGGCAAATGTATTACAAAAAAGAATCACTGAGAAATTTGTCTCCGTTTGGTTTTTTGTTTTTACCCAGTGATTCTTTATTTACATAAGAACAGATATTTTTGATATTTTTTGAGTTTTAGATCGTGGTGAAAAACCCAAATAAAGAAAAAAACTAAAGAGGGATATCTCTTCTCCCAGTTTGTTACAATATTCTATGTCAATGTCTACTAGACAGAGCACAAGGACAGTTAGAACCTAAAATTGGTGAATATCAAGCAGGTTTCCGACCCAGAGATCCTGCCTGGAACAGATCGTGAATCTAAAGTTGATCCTAATACATCAAAAACTGTTTAATAGAAATCTCGTATGTGCATTTGTGGATCTCAAAAAAGTATATGATTCTATTGACCGCGAATCTTTATTGCAAATCTTGTAAGAACAAGGACTAGATCTGAAAACGCTTGGCAATTATTAAAGCAACAAAGTAGAAATAATTAAATGGATTGTTGCAGTTAAAGAGGACCTAAGATCAGCAAATATTACACAGAGTGAAATTCAGGATTGAGGCTGTTTTAGACACAAGGTTAACGTTTGGGAGGTTGGCCAGAGAGAAAAATGTAGGAAGACTGGAACAACTTGGTCTGACGAAAAGAAGAAAGCTCATAGCGAAATAATTAAATCAGTATGGGCGCAAAGAAAGGCTAACAACAACAAACGCCTCTAACTGTACTTCTCGTGGTTCACCAGTGCCCATTCGTGGATAGTAATAAATAAACTAGTATGAATATAATTGTCAACCTAACCTTTCAACAATTTTTGCTATATTTCCATGTTGGGGACGGTAATCGCATTTTTACTATCGTTGTAATCGAATCCATCTATGTGCTGCTATAGTGGGATGCACTAATAAACCACCATCAATTAATTTTTCATTTGTTTGCACTGATAATAAGGGTAATGATCCTTGTTATCTAGCCATATTTATAAAAAGTGCCCGAAACTTTCATTTTAACGCCTCGTTAACATGGCGGACACGCTTACGCGTAACTCTAGTCCTGAAAAGGTCTATGCCTCAACCTCACGGTATGTCACATAACGATCTTGCTTTAAAACGAACAGCTGAAATATATAAAGCAAAACGCGATGAATAGCCACATGAATAGAAAGATGGGAAAGCCAAGATCAGAGTATACAAAATATCAGAAAGACCAATACTACAATACAGAGTCTAAATAAAGCCTGATACTAGTGGGTACCAGTAGGTAAGAATAATCTCTCATCAAGAAGAATAATTCACCCCAAGGTATTAAAAGACATAGTAACGAACGAAAACCTAGGGCAACAGAGCACCGCAGAAAATATAACGAGATGAATATGAAAAAACAGGAAATATTGGATAAAGATGCGGAGAGAACGGACAACAGGGCATTAGATAGCTGAAGAACACAATGCCACTCTCCCAAACGTTGGAAACATTGGTGTAGCTCACCATCTGAAGTGGTTTATTACGGAAAACATTGTAATTCAAGTTGAAATATTCAAGCAACAATGAACAACATTTTCTCGACACTTTTTGTGTTTCTGGAAATATATTCTATATAATTTAGTATATAGTTTATGAACTACATAAAAACAGAATATTTATTTCATTCTTAAAGAAATACGCCATTTGCTCATTTGCATGTCTCTCCTAACGATTTCTCTGACGTACGCCTGTTCTAGTTTACATAAAATTTATAAACTATTTTACATATTATCATGAAGAAGGCGCTATTTTATACATTAGCTGACTTTAAATAAAACTAACGTTTGCCTAATCCTTCCCTCCTATTTCGCATGTAAAAAGCACCTTAACGTTATTCCAATGTGATTATAAATCTAGTAATGTTAAATTGGGCCTAAAAGCAATTTAATGCATTCATACAAGCCATTTTGTTATACTAACAAAACGTAATGACGTGCCACTCATGCCCCACACAGAAGCTTATCCGGTGAATTTATCCGTAAGTTAATCACATATTCCGTGCTTAAGCGAATCATTTGCATAAAAACAAAAATCAGGGTGTGTGAAGCGTATGCATGGTGTGAATTGTAAGGGTGGGACTCTATGCCAAGGTTTTATATACTAAAATAACTACAATTTAATTGAATTATTTTCATATATATACCGTGTGTCCCAGCCAAATGGAATAAATTCGTTAATAAATAAATGGGGGCGTGTTCGAAAAAACGCTCGAACACATCGATTGGTATTTTTAGATGCGCATTTTTTTCAACAAATTTTTTTTATACAGGGTGTGTCATGTAATAGTGGCTAATACCAACTTTCTTATTTTAAATACAACACCCTGTATATTATTTAATTTTTGGATTTTTCAGGAAATTCTAGACATATTTCATGTAAAATATCCTAGACTTATCTTCAACTGTTTCGGAAATATTAAGTAATTCTTCGAACATTATCAGCAAATAGGCAAAGATTCAAAGGTAGGTATTTGTTGTATGAAAAGTCAAAAAAATCAACGTGCCTTTTAAATTAGTTTTCTTTGACGTGTGTGATTCATTTAATTTAAACATGGTGTATTTATCAGAGAGTCATAAAATAACTATCTTAATGATGATAGGTTATGGAGATAGGACACGAACTCAAGCCGAAGTTATTCGTCTCTTTAGGGAAAATATCCTGACTTACCACCCATATCCCAAGGTGCAGTAAGTAAAGTTGAAAAACAATTTAGAGAACTGGGACACGTGAGACAAATTAAGAAAGAAGCAGTGTCGTTGACCGATAACAAAAAATTGGATGTAATGCTTGCGTTCTAAGACAATCCGCATACCCCAACTCGACAAGTTGCCTTGGAAAACAATATTGATCGCTCTTCGGTTGCCAGAATATTGAAAGAGAATTAAATGCATCCGTATAAGCTACAGCCTACTCAAGAGCTTAGTGAAGACGACTTCGACAGGAGAATGGAGTTTTGCGAACAAATGATGCACAGAATAGACAACAACCTTCTGAAAGTGAAAAACGTTTAATTTTATGATGAATCTACTTTTACTCTTCATGGACATGTCAATCGCCAGAACTGTCGTTATTGGTCGAGAGAAAATCCTCACTGGATGTGGGAAATTCACACACAAAGACCTGAAAAGATTAATGTCTGGGCAGGTATTATAGGAGATGAAATAATTGGTCCAATATTTTTCGATCAAAATTTAAATGGAGTAAATTACTTGGACTTTCTCCAAAATCAGCTCATTCCAAATCTTATAAATTTGTACCCTAATAGAAGAAATCCTCAATTGCTAGCCGACACAATTTGGTTCCAACAAGATGGAGCACCCCCCATTATCAAGTTAGTGTGCGGCAGTACCTCGATAAAGTGTTTCCAAATCGATGGATTGGGAGGAGAGGGCCACTAAGGTCCCCGGACCTTACTCCGTTGGATTTTTTTTATGGGGATATCTCAAAGCGTCGTTTACAAAACCAAGCCACAAGATCTGAATGATTTAAGAGGACGCATTACCGACAGCATTAGGTCAATTAGGCCACAAACATTAAATAATGTCAGGAATCAGTTTTACTTGAGGTTGGGATGTTGCCAGGACGTCCAGGGTTCACAATTCGAGCATTTGTTACATTAAATGTTTTAAATAAAAAATTTATACAAAAACTAAATAGTCTTGAAATTTCCACAATTTTGTTTACAGTGTTAAAAAACAGTGTAGTTGCGCATTTTTTTCCAACGAAAACCTTTTATACAGGGTGTGTCATGTAACAAAAAAAATCAAAAAAATCAGTTAATGTTTGCAATAAATCTGAAAACACTTAATATTTCCGAAACAGTTGAAGATAAGTCTATGAAATATGTCTAGAATTTCCTGAAGAATCCGAAAATTAAATAATATACAGGGTGTTGTATTTAAAATAAGAAAGTTGGTATTGGCCACTGTTACATGATATACCCTGTATAAAAAAATTTTGTTGAAAAAAATGCGTATCTAAAAATACCAATCGATGTGTTCGAGCGTTTTTTCGAACACGCCCCCATTTATTTATTAACGAATATATTCCATTTGGCTGGGACACACGGTATAGAGTGTGTCCAGGATAAGGACTTACCACCGCCTAAAAGTTCTTATTTCGGGACCGATTTTCATAAACTTTCTTTTGTTCGATATATAGATCTCAGAATCGATAGATCTCAGAAAATGGCATTAAGAAAGTGTATCACATGTTTTTTTGCTAATATCATGGCTAACTGCGTCAATTTTTATGGCTTTCAAGAAGGACTATTAGAGCTTTTTTAGAGAAAAAACTAACAACGGATTCTTGATTAGAACCATCTTAAACCAAAATGTACCGATTTTTATGGTTCTAAATTACTGGGTGTCCTTGATATTATTTTATGATATTTTTACAATAATATTTAATAATTAATAATTTTTCTAGTACTTACAGACTTTTTTTTAACAAAAAATTTCCTTTATTTACAGGTCGATCTAAACTAGCATTATAAAACTTAAATATTATACATATCTATTATTTCGCCATTTTCTATCAAGCAATTTTCAATACATCGTCGGGTACTGTTCGTTATTTTTCTCAATTGTTGTTTGATAATGCTACGGCAAGCCTGCCTAATACGATCACAAAAATCGTCTCTAGTTTGGATGGAGCCTAGAAACATAAACCGTATTTTTAATTGCCTCCCAGAGAAAAAATGAAGAGGCGTGAGGTCCGGGGATCTCGGTGACCAAGTTATTACAGGACTGTTTCACCCAATCCAGCGATTTTTGGAAAATTAACATTTAACCAGTTTCTTACGTAAATTGCATGATGAATGGGTGCCCCGTCAAATTGTAAGTGTAAATTGTACTGATAATTAAGAGGCAACGCATAAACTTCATCATCAAACTCATTTTGTAAAAATCTAAGATATCTAGCTGCATTCGAATTTCCATCAAAAAATATGGTCCAATAATAATGTTATTTAAAATACCGCACCAAACGTTCACCTTATTAGAATATTGTCTCCTACATTGTATTACCCAATGTGGGTTACCTTGAGCCCATAATCTAATATTTTGTGATGATACGATACCATTTATCGTAAATGTGGCTTCATCTGTGTAAAAAATATTTTTTAGAAATGTAAGATCTTGTATGTACATGCCTTGTAACCATAAACAGTATTCCATTCTTCTTTCAGTATCATCAACTTCAAAGACATTTTGGTTTAAAAGGTTTCCTGTTATTTTTCTTTCGGGATATTTAAAATATTACTAGCATCCCTAACGTTTGAGTGTGGATTCTCATTAAAATAATCAAGAACCAATTAAGTTACTGGAAATTCACAAGAACGATGCTGATTAGGAAGTTTATTAACAGTTCCATTTTGATCAAAATAATGACTTATGCAAAAAACTGTAATATGATTGATGCTCTGGATGTATTCTGTTAAATTCTTTTGCTGCTTCACCAAAGGTTCGTGTGTCATCACCAACTAATCTTATATTTTCTACTTTTTTTTCTAAAGAATAAATCATTATTGCCGTTTGAAATCACTATAACATAAATCAATCAGTCAAAGTGACATTTGTTAATTAGTTACAATTTTTGATTTCCATGGAATACATAGTTTTAATATCAGAAAGTACATGTAAAGAAAATGGGAGCCATAAAAGTTGACCCCGTTGACCATGATATTAGTAAAAAAACACATGTGATACACTTTCTTTCTATCCAACAAAAGAAAGTTTATGAAAATTGGTCTAAAAATAAAAATTTTAAGAGAGTAGTAAGTCTTTATCCTGGACACACTGTATGTTATATCTAATATTTTCACGGATGGTATAAATGTGTATATTTCTATATTGTTTCACGGATGTTTCTAAATCATTCCAACTGTCCATCCGTTCGTTATCTGAAGGGTCACGACGTTCAGCCAAAATCTTCTTTGGCATTCTCAAGTGTTGTCCGCTTCGAGTGAAGAGTACAATATATATATATATATATATATATATATATATATATATATATATATATATATATATATATATATATATATATATATATATATATATATACACCAGGTGTCGAACCTGGTATATATATATATATATATATATATATATATATATATATATATATATATATATATATATATATATATATATATATATTGTGTATACCAAAATGCAAAGATTTATTTTTCGACGAGTACTAAAAACGGCAGCTTCAATTTCCGCTCTTGAAATGCTGGTTATTGAATTTTGAATTCTTTCAATCATGTTTTCTCGTGTGGTAGGACGAGTTTGAAAAACAAGGTCTTTTAGTCTTCCCCACAAGTAAAAATACTTTTCTTTCTAAAAATAGACTTTCAAATCCGGTGAGCGCGCCAGCCACGAAAATAAACTACCCCGTCCTATCCAACGATTTGGAAACGAAGCATCCAATAAATTTCGAACCACCTGCGAGAAGTGGGCAGGGCATCCATCATGCTGGTACCACATTTGTCTTCTTGTTTCCAACGAAACATCTTCCATTAGTTCTGGCAGTTCATTTTGTAAAACATTTAAATATGTTTCACTATTCAAATGTCCATTAAAAGTAAAGGGACCAATAATTTTGTCTTCCAAAACACCACATCATACGTTCACACTCCATCTATTTTGGTGGTTGATTTCTAACATCCAGTGTGTTAGGTTCCATTCTAAGGATGGAAGGCATTTTGAACATTTAGAAAGGCATTAAAGTTCGGATTCTGTTAATTATTAGACTGTTGTGCTGTTAATTTTATTTGACTGTTGTTATTATTATTATCTTCGTTGTTGGCCCGTTGGCTTTTAAACACGCTCCAAATTAATATGGCACGAAGAATTTGGACCAGTCCTAAGCCTGGGTAAAGTGTGAAGGAAGGCAAACATTAGGTTAATATTTCTTTAACTTAATGCAGGTAGTAGTGAAATAATAACTGATTTTTTCAGAAAAATCGAAATATCTCTTGACATGTCAGAGATATCGATTTCGGGTTTTCACTGGACGATTCCTCTTTAAATTACCTTTCTTGCCATGTAGTAAAAGCTGTACCATTCCATTTGAAAAAACTGAACAAAACTTCAAAAAACTATTGTTGAATGTAGCGCCACCTCGCGGTTTCATTTATAAACTAAATAATTTATCTACCAGATTATCTGATTGTCCCAGCAATTGCCTTTTAAATGAATCCAAATTGAAGAAAATCGGTTAAGGCAAACGGATATTAGACGACTTTTTATCTCAATAGGTAAAACTCCCCCCCCCCCCCCCCCCCCCCTATTTAGCGAATTTTCACAAATATATAACTTATTAAACAAGAGTAAATTAAATATAATACACGTGCCCTTCATTTATAGTTCAAAAAATCGTTTTAGAAATTCATACATCATTAAAGGTCACGTGTCCCAAAGAACAGAAATTCGGTAGCTTTGGCTTGTTCGACTCGTCTCCGTCATTCGATCTTATTTTTTGCCAGAGTTTTCCACTCAGATGCACAAATGTTTTTTGCGCTCTCGTCCGTTTCTGTATTCAATTTCCCGCTCTTATTCTTTTATCGCCTTGTTCGGTTCGAAGTTTTTATTGTAGTATTATTTTTATTACTCTGACGACATCACTTGGATTATTTTGTACTTCTTTTTAAGTGAAATGTACTTAAAGTGAGATTTTCATTATCAAGTAACAGACTGACCAATTTGTGGTGATAAAAAGGAAGTACAAAAGTCCTCTGTAGACACAATCTGATTTAACTTTTAAAACATATAAATTTGTTATATTGAATGTTAAGCTTAATCCTCTTTTTAAGACGCCCGGTGTATTCCCACCAATAATCATAATCCTACATCAAAAAATAAATGGTATGTGAGATGTAAAATAGAGTCTGCAACTTCGATATTTTTTCCAAATGATGGATATCGGTAAAAACATTTGGGTTTATGTATAAAATATGGTTAGAATCGATAGAAGAATGCAAAAATAAATGAACATACAGGGTGTACAGAAAAAACAAAACTATACCTCGCACGGTACTCTATATACATATATATATATATATATATATATATATATATATATATATATATATATATATATATATATATATATATATATATATATATATATACACATATTAGGGTGGTCGTTAAAAAATTTAATTTTTCTGACGCTCCAAAAAACCTTCTTTTTGATACGTGCTTTAAGAAGATCTAAGTTCATTTTTTGATAAAATCGTAGTTTTTGTAAGTATGTCTTAAAGTATATGGATTTGAGAAAAGCAATTTTGTAGGAAAAATTCTCTACAAAAAAGGGCCTTTCCATTTTCTTCATAAAATTCATATTTACGGAGATATTCCCGATAATAAATTCATTAACTCCATATAGTCAAAATTTTTAAGACCTACAAACGTCATTTTTTCTGAAATACAAACAATTTCGTAAAATTATAGTAAATTCTAGATATTTTAATAATATAATAATTTCAATGTTTTTATATTTAATTATTATTTATATTTATATTTTAATATTAAAGTCGTTATTAACTAGGTATCATTAAATAAATAATTGTAAATTGTACTTATATATATATATATATATATATATATATATATATATATATATATATATATATATATATATATATATATATATATTCCATGAATTTTAAATCTAAAGGTTTCCGAGAAAAAAATTCTTGTTATTAAATCGGCAAGCTATGATAAAACTTATCATTTTGAGCAGATATGCGTAAAAGAATATTGGTAAATAATACTTGATTTATATTTAACAAATAATCTAATGAACATTGTTAAAACATTTTTTTTTTCATTAAGAATCACCCATACATCTCGCTAAAAAGTAAAAGTGGCAACGTCGTTTTGATTAATTGAGATCATTCAAGCGATTTTTTGATCAATTGGTTAATTTTTGATTAAAATTAATTTGATTGATTTCTAAGTAATGGGGCCCATACACTTCCACATGTAGTGAAGGCATTTTTTTAATTACAGACTTAACTAAGACAAAACAAGAAACAACTAATTTGAAAAATTAAATGCCAAAGGTTAATATATGTTGAATTTATTCTATAGATAGAACAGATTCTATAACAGCCATCTTAAGTCATAGATTTAGGAATATGTGTTATTCGACCCTTCAGAAAATTGTTGGAACTGGAAACTGACCAAGTTAAAAATGTATAAAAAAAAACACAAGAAAACTTATAAAACAAGTTCACACTTGCAAAAAAATCGTATTACTTCATTCGACACGCGTTTCGCTAATCATGATAACATCATAGGAGATTGAAACTAAAAGGAGTTATGATTATCTTCTGATGATACTAACTTGATTGGAGAAAGGCGTGTCGAGTGACATCAACGTGATTTGGTGTGAACGGAAAAACTGTGGAAAGTTCCTTATAAAATTCTTAAATATCACCAAAGATTCTAATAGAGAATTAATATAAAGAACAAGTTATGTTAAAATTTAATGGTTAGGTCAAAATTAATTATTTCCATAGCAATATTAGTTTTTATCAATAACAATTTGTATAAAAACATACAAATATCTTTATATATCTTCTGATGGCACAGCTGTCTCGAAATTTTATCGAAAAATGTGAGAAAATGTACGTTCCAAATAAGTTTATTTACTATGAATAACCCGGCTATAGAGCTGTATTTACATATGAATACCGAAGACGAGAAATAAAAAAAGAAGATTTTTGCGAAATTCTATTTTCGAACGACCCTTTCAGGTGCAAGCTTGTTAAATATTTACGAAACGTTTGGGCGGGTCTGGCAAAGGATAAATTTTTACTTTCATCAAAAAAGCACTAAGCTTAAATAAGATTCGGGATGTAAAATTATGCGCATATTTCGAAGTCCAATACTTGCGGTGATGCCTGGTTCAATTTTCAACTGCTTAATGCAGAATAACTCACTAGTTCGTAAAGTATAAGGTGTTTCCCCTCTGATATTGAAAACGAATTAATTTGACAAACTCTCTGTTTTGGCTTTAGAGTTAACTTTTGCTCTAGAAATGGTACTGACTATGTGAGTTAGTTATAATGATATAAATTCATTATTGTGAACCTTATACAAGGTGGTCCAGAGAGTTGTTAATTTTTTGAAATGAAATAAAAAAAAACCAGTAGATCAATTTTAACAAATTCATTCTTAAAATTTACAAAAAATCTTGGAAATTCATCCTCTGAATATTACATTGTCTAAATGTGCTCCATTTCTGTTTTGGCACTCCTGAAGCAGACCTCTAAAATTTGACATAACGCTGGCGGCAAGTATCAGCAGTTATGACTTTGATTTCTTGCCGAATATTTTTCTTTAGATCTTCCAGAGTGGCGGGGCGGTTACGGTACACTTGACTTTCCAGATATCCCCATAAAAAATCACAGGGAGTCAAGTCCGGTCTTCGGGCTCCCACTGAATGTCTTATCTTCGAGAAATCAATTTTCTCGGAAAAAGCGAGACGGACAAAGAGAGAATGTAAGTGTGGCAGGTGGCTCCGTCCTGTTCGAACTAAGTGTTTCATCGGAAAATAAGATGTTGTCGACTGCTAGAAATTGGTTCATCATTTTGTTAGCGAATAAAGGTCTACCAGCGGGGTCCGTCAACTTCATCACAATGTAACCCGCATTAAAATACTCGATTTTTTTTTGCTTATTTTTGCTTTCAAACGCTGCTAATAAATGTAGTATAGTTCATTTTTTGCAGTGTGTAATTATGTGTGTAATTATGCAGGAAAAATAATAAATATTGATCAAGGTAAGAAATATTGATAATAATACGAAAAATAGAAATGAAATTAGTGCTAAATTGTTTGTAGTTTATTGTAGACACAAGATTTTTTTTACTCTATTCATGTAAATAAAAATGAGATAAAATCGGAAAAACGACCCTAACCCAGAAACTACAAATGATATAAATGTTTGTAGTAGAACGCGTATATTTGCAGTGACTGTTAAACTCTTGTGATAACTGTAAAAAAAGAAAATAATATATATTATGTATATATATATATATATATATATATATATATATATATATATATATATATATATATATATATATATATATATAGTTTTTTTCTTGGGGAAATTGGTTGTTTTCGGGCTTGCGGTCAGCAGTAAAACAAGTGTTTAATCGCCTCAATATTTCGTCATTGTTTTGATGACTTCATCAGGAGACTCTAAAATTATTTTTTTCCTTTTATTATTTAATAAACAATGAAATACTATAGAACACCAACATGTTAAAATATAAATTCACATAACAATAAATATATAAACTTACAATTAATGACTATGGTTTAAAACGTGTGTATCTAAATAACGTTCTTGAACGATACGGGCCCAACCAGGAATTAACAGTCTTTTTTAAACACTAAGGTATTTCAACCTACAACCATCGAGGTTGAAAAGACTGGAGCACTTTCAACACGAACATCCATTGTTTGGTGTTATTTGAGAATATGGCAATAAATACTGCTAAGACCACTCGTATCTGATTTAAAATTCATCGTGGTCTTATTTTGTCTTATATGACACATCTCCAAAAACAGTCTTTTTTTGTAGTTATTCATCTGTTGTATGACTTTTACATTGTCGAAATCCATATTATGTCCAGTATTGAGGAAATGGTCAACCACAGCACATCTGTTGTTGTGATTACGGCAGTCACTCTTGTGCAATGTCATTCTCTGTTTAGCCACTGACTGGTCTGTCCTATATAAGACTGTTCACAATCTTTGCAGGTCAGTTTGTAAATTACATTTGATTGTAGACCGATTGGAATGGTATCTTTGATTTTGGTGAACAGATTCGCGATCGTTAGTTGATTGTATTGACTGATTTTTATGTGAGGAAAGTCCTTGAATACTTTTGTCACCCCTTGGGATAGACCATTCACTTTTGGGATTTTTTTGTAAACTAATTCTGGCCCGTTGTCTTCTAAAGGGCCATCATAGAATTGTGTGCTGTATATCAATCGTTTCAATATATTTTTCGGGTAACCATTGTTCAAAAACAATTCGTATAGAATTTTTAATTTTTTTTGTAACAGAGTGCTATGTCTGATCCGTGTGATCCTGTTTTTCATTTGGACAATTGTGTTATATTTTTGGCTTCTGGAGTGATTTGAATGGTAGTTGATGAATCTACCTGCCGCAGTGGGTTTCTGGTACCAATCCAAGATTATCTTGTTGTTATGTAATCTAATTACCTTGGTGTCCAGAAAAGGTACCGAATTGTCCATCTCTTTTTCTAATGTGAACTGAATGTCTTTATGTATCTTATTGAACGTGTTCAACGTTGTTTCTATATGTTCATTGGGGACTGCACAAATTACATCGTCGACATATTTGTAAATGAATGGAAATTGAAATGATAACTTTCCAATTGCTTGTTGAAACACGTGATCCATTGTAATAGTTGCCAATATTGGACTGATTGGAGAGCCCATTGGCGTACCTTTCTTTTGTTGGTAAAATTTTTTGTTAAATATAAAATACGTACCGTTTAAAATGAAGTTTAAACTTTCAAAAAACCCTTCATATGACAAGGATGTATGTCTTTTTATTTCTCTCCAGTTGTCTGTCAATATCTGTATTATGAGGTCTTGCGGAATGTTCGTGAACAAGGAAACAACGTCCAGGGATATGAGAGAGTGTTCGGCAGAAAGTGTCATATTCTGCATGTTTTCAACAAATGTGAAAGTGTCTTTTACATTGTTGTTATTTTTGTCATCAAATGCGAGTTGTAATATGGTGGATAACATTTTTGATAGTTCATAGGTTGTGGAGTTCTTTGAACTGACAATGGGACGCATTGGCACTTCCGGTTTATGTATTTTCGGTAAAAGGTATAGTCTAGGCAAAGTCGAGTCGTAGATTTTTAAATGTTTGTCTTCCTGTTCATTGATCTCTCTTTTTGTTTTTAATTTGTTTATCAACTTATTGTAATGCATTTGTGTGCTTGTGGTTGGATCCCTTCTCAATTCTATATATGTGTGTTTGTCTTCAAGCAGAGAGATACCTTTATTTATATATTGTTCTCGTGTCATCGCAACGGTAGTGCCTCCTTTGTCTGATTGTAATATGACAATTTCGGGATGTAACTTAAGAAAACGTTTGCTTTTGTTATATACTGTGTGTAACTAGTCCATTTTGTCCCTTTTTGAATTGTTTACGTAATTGGAAGTTATATTAGTGATTCTTGCTCTGACAATGTCTTTGTTTTGTTGTGGGATAATGTCAATTATGTTCTCTAAGTCTGCCAAGTAATCATTTATTTTGAAAATTTTTGCATTTGATGACAAATATAACTACAATGTAAAAGACACTTTCACATTTGTTGAAAACATGCAGAATATGGCACTTCCTGCCGAACACTCTCTCATATCCCTGGACGTTGTTTCCTTGTTCACGAACATTCCGCAAGATCTTATAATACAGATATTGAAAGACAACTGGAGAGAAATAAAAAGATATACATCCTTGTCATATGAAGGGTTTTTTGAAAGTTTAAACTTCATTTTAAACGGTACGTATTTTATATTTAACAACAAATTTTACCAACAAAAGAAAAGTACGCCAATGGGCTCTCCAATCAGTCCAATATTGGCAACTATTACAATTGATCACGTGTTTCAACAAGCAATTGGAAAGTTATCATTTCAATTTCCATTCATTTACAAATATGTCGACGATGTAATTTGTGCAGTCCCCAATGAACATATAGAAACAACGTTGAACACGTTCAATAAGATACATAAAGACATTCAGTTCACATTAGAAAAAGAAATGGACAATTCGGTACCTTTTCTGGACACCAAGGTAATAAGATTACATAACAAGATAATCTTGGATTGGTACCAGAAACCCACTGCGGCAGGTAGATTCATCAACTACCATTCAAATCACTCTAGAAGTCAAAAATATAACACAATTGTCCAAATGAAAAACAGGATCACACGGATCAGCCATAGCACTCTGTTACAAAAAAATTTAAAAATTCTATACGAATTGTTTCTGAACAATGGTTACCCGAAAAATATATTGAAATGATTGATATACAGCACACAATTCTATGATGGCCCTTTAGAAGACAACGGGCCAGAATTAGTTTACAAAAAAATCCCAAAAGTGAATGGTCTATCCCAAGGGGTGACAAAAGTATTCAAGAACTTTTCTCACATAAAAATCAGTCAATACAATCAACTAACGATCGCGAATCTGTTCACCAAAATCAAAGATACCATTCCAATCGGTCTACAATCAAATGTAATTTATAAACTGACCTGCAAAGATTGTGAACAGTCTTATATAGGACAGACCAGTTAGTGGCTTAAACAGAGAATGACATTGCACAAGAGTGACTGCCTTAATCACAACAACAGATGTGCTGTGGTTGACCATTTCCTCAATACTGGACATAATATGGATTTCGACAATGTAAAAGTCATACAACAGATGAATAACTACAAAAAAAGACTGTTTTTGGAGATGTGTCATATAAGACAAAATATGACCACGATGAATTTTAAATCAGATACGAGTGGTCTTAGCAGTATTTATTGCCATATTCTCAAATAACACCAAACAATGGATGTTCGTGTTGAAAGTGCTCCAGTCTTTTCAACCGCGATGGTTGTAGGTTGAAATACCTTAGTGTTTAAAAAAGATTGTTAATTCCTGGTTGGGCCCGTATCGTTCAAGAACGTTATTTAGATACACACGTTTTAAACCATAGTCATTAATTGTAAGTTTATATATTTATTGTTATGTGAATTTATATTTTAACATGTTGGTGTTCTATACTATTTCATTGTTTATTAAATAATAAAAGGAAAAAAATAATTTTAGAGTCTCCTGATGAAGTCATCAAAACAATGACGAAATATTGAGACGATTAAACACTTGTTTTACTGCTGACCGCAAGCCCGAAAACAACCAATTTCCCCAAAAAAAAAACTATAAATTGCACGGTCGAGAAACATATCAAATTATATATATATATATATATATATATATATATATATATATATATATATATATATATATATATATATATATATATATATATACATTCATGCACATATGTATGTCAGTAAATAGGGCTTATAAGGCTTCCTAAAACAAGGAACACTAAAGCATAAACTATATGTTTTATGGAGCAACTCTTTCCATCCAAAATCATGGATAGCATAGAAAAATAACCGCGAAATTCAGTTGATTCTTTAGAAAAGTAACATAATCTTCAAAAGTGTAACAACGCCCCTTTTAACAAGAGTTCGATTGTATGATTATTAACAATTTATAAACTACAAACGATTGTATCGAATGTAGATCCTTCTGTGTATTTTCAAATTTTATAAAACATCTGCTACTGAAACGATAGTATTTGTATCACCAAGTTTATCATAGGTGACGTGTCGACTCAATTGTTCCTTAATGAAAATTGTCTGTAGTTTTATGCAGTTACAGAAAAAATTAACCTACAACCTATTGTACTGATTATGTCTGGGAAACATAACTTCAGTCCTTCATAAACTCGCTGATTAAAGTATAATCGTTTCAGTTGCACATGTTTTATGACATTTGAAGATTGCCAGAAGAATCTACCAGACATAATTAGTGCCATAGTATGTAGGTTATTTTTTTTCTGTAACTACATAAAACTGCATACAATTTCCATTAAGAAATGATTAACTCGACACCTTACCCATCATAAACTCGCTGATACAAGTATAATCGTTTCAGTGGCACATGTTCTATAATATATGAAGATTGTCAGAAGAATATAGGCTCGATATAACCGTTTGTAGTTTATATATCGTTTGTAGTGAGCTTCTGAAACTTTATCAACTTCAGTTCTGCTTCCCAGATATATCCCAGACCCATCCCAGACTTAATGTCTGCTTCCCAGACATTATCAGTAACTTGGTTTGTAGGTTATTTTTTTCAGTAACTACATAAAACCACAGACAATTTCCATTAAGAAACGATTGAGTGGACATGTCACCTATATTAAACTCGGTGATACAAGTACTATCGTTTCAGTAGCACATGTTCTATAAAATTTGAAAATGGATAGAAGGATTACATTCAATATAATCGTTTGTAGTTTATAAAATGTTAATAATCATTCAATCGAACTCTTGTTGACAGTGGTGTTGTTACACTTTTGAAGCTTATGTTACTTCCCTAAAAAATCAACTGAATTTCATAATTATTTTTCTATGCTATCCATGATTTTGGATGGAAACAGTTGCCTCAAAAAACATGTTTTATGTTCTAGTGTTCCTTGCTTTAGAAAGCCGTATTTACTGACCTATTTACTGACATACAAATGTGAATGTATGTATACTACATTTATTAGCATCGTTTGTAGGCATAATTAAGCAAACAAAAATCGAGTATTCTTTAAGGTGGGTTCCAGCATGTTGGAGCTGGGCCGTCGGCTTCAATTCTTGCACTAACTGAATCTTGTACGTGTGCATGCGTAAATCTTTGTGAAGGATGCACACAGATAACCAGATAAAAGAAGTAGCTTTGTGGTAATGCTTGTTTCAAAATTTAAACATTTCCATAAGTCTTTTCATAAATTTCACAAAAAAAATAACGTTGGAGTATTGGTAAATCCCGACTTTTCTATGACTGTCATGAAATATAGCCAATTTTACATCGCATACACGTAATTGTAAAACATTAGAAGTTTTATTGTGTGTTGGATATTGCTATCAAAAATATTTTAATTCATCTATTGGAATCTTCGGCGCGAAATACTAAACTCGAAGAGATTTGTTTGAAAGAATTTGATTTGAAAGAAACAACATATTTCAAATCCGAAAGTGCCAGAATTGTAAGCTTTACCACATTGGTTTCACAAACCAGGAAAATCCATGAGACCAATTGTATCAGCCATTGGTGTCCAATATACAACTTGGCAAAATGGCACAGGAACTTGAAAATCTATCAATATATATATATCAGATACATCTTTCTAACGAGATTATATATGAAAGAAAATTGTTTTCAGATTAGTACTAGGGTTGAAGAACAAGATGAACAGCAATCCTTCGTCACCGTTGGTAGCCAACTTATTTATAACTTATTTTAATATTAAACCGATGCGAAGGATGAATTCAGTTACATTCCGAGGATGTGGCTAAGATATGCGTATGAACTGGAGAACTGGATTCACATATTAAAAGGGCCCATTTTTATAAAAAAAACATCATCACTTCGAGATACATTTCTAATGATTCGAATCATAGTTTCCATTATAAGATGGCTTATTTAAATTTTAATGGTATTCATGGCTATTTCGTGGTAAAACCATGAGTTCTGAATATTATGGACAGCTTGATAAACCAAACATGGTTTTGATGCAAAAACGTTCAAAACTGATTGAAATAATCGAAAATGTGTTTTTCTGCCGCAATACACTGCAGAACTTCATTTAGAATCACCCAAAAAAAATCAACTGAAGAGTTAACGTGGGAAGTATTTCCTCACCCACTGTATGCTTCTGATGCTGCACTGTGAGATAGCAATGTTTTCAGTTGGATGGAATATTTTCTTTGTGATATAAATCCTATTGCGACAGCTATCGAAACTGCACTCTAAAAAATTTTACTTCAAAATCACCTTCATTTTCCAAAAATGGAATAAAAAGTACATCAGAGAAATGGACGCAAATTTTTAATAATGATAAGATTAAATTATAAAATAAAAGTAGAGTAACTTTTATATAAAATATAATTGGCCACTTAATAGACTAGTAAATTTTTGTAAGTAAATAAACACATTTTTTTTATATATTTGCATATTTTTATGACGTCTTCTGTGTAAAAATTAATCATCGAAAAATTGAACGAAATGGACAAGTTTATAACAAGGTTAGAAATATTACCAAGATGTTTAACTGCGAGCGGTAGATTTTCCATCGTTTACAAATTTAATTACGTTCGGAAGGGACTGTCTTGTAAAACGATCATTGGTTTAACAATCCCATCTGTTACAACCAACACGACTTAATTTGCATCTACATTAGCAGACGTTCCGCCAAGACGAAATATTTTCGCCCTTCTTCGTTTAGCTTTACTTAAAGGCGTTATCAATATAACGGCTAAACCAAGGTTCGCATTACAAAGCTTTTAATTAGCTCGGACCGCTACGGAATTGATGAACTTAATTTTTCACCCTAGCAATTACAAATTAGATTATCCTTCTTATTTGTCAATGACGTTCTTGGCTTGGCAATTTGTTTCTTTTTAGTAGATTGGTTGGATAATTACTTACCAATCTACTGAATGTTATTAGCATAGAAAACTAAACATTGAAAATTGTGATGTACGTAACGAATTTTAGAATAAAAGTGTCAGAACTTCCTAATAAACTGAAGAGGGGAATTGAAAGTGTATGCATGGCATTACAAGAGGAGACAAAAAGCCCTGCGCATGGATCAGGGAACAACGAAAGTGTGTAACATCATGGGAAGAGTAAATCAATTGAAAATGGAGATGGGCAGCCCATATAGCGAGGCGATGGGGCGACAGATTGACCAAGGCAATTCTGGAGTGGATACCGCTTGATCGCAAACGTCGGCGAAGAAGACCGAAAGCACGATGGACTGATGACATGGTTAAGGATATAGGTCCAGAGTGGCAGAGGAAGGCCCAGGACCGTGAAAGTTATGTTACATCTAATATTAGATTTTGTGGAGAGGCATGACGTTTTACCAAAATCTCATTTGGCATTTTCAAGTGTTGTCCGATTCGACTGAGTTAGATATATATATATATATATATATATATATATATATATATATATATATATATATATATATATATATATATATATATCCATCATCATCATCATCAATCTGTGTCAATCCACCGTAGGATAAAGTAGGCATTCGGATACAATATACAATATATTATTCGGTCGTTTGTATATATTTGTCGTTTCCCAATCTGCCATTCAAAGCGTCAGCAAGCGTCTCCCAGAACCAGTTTCTGGCCTTAAATCGTCATCAGCTGGGCTCAAGCTGAACACTTGAACGAACATATCTCATTTTAACATATCAAGAGTAATTGCTTAGTTACAACAGGGCTTTAATCAAAGTAATATCGCGGAAATTGTAGGTGTTTCCCAGTTCTATATCGAAAATTCATAAAAAATGTCAAGAGACAAATGATGTAAATGATCGCTCCAGAATTGGCAGAAAACGATGTACGACAGCAGCACAAGACCAGCTGATATCAATGATAGCTCGAAGAAATCGTCTGAAATCTACAAGTGGTCTATCAAGGGAGTTTATTAGGCTTGAAAGGGTAAATGTTTCACGACAAACGATAACACGCAGACTGAAAGCGGTAAATTTACATCATAGAAGACCTCTACGTGTTTCTAAACTAACCCTTCAACAAAAAATATGTAAGATTGCAATGGGCTCGAGAAATAGTGGATCATGGTCCTAACTGGAATAACGTAATGTTCTCCGACGAGACGAGAATTGGCTTTGTTTCTGATTCACAAAGAACATTAGTTTGGAGCGCTCCAGGTCGACAAGCTCCACTAGAAAAGCTCAAGAAAACAGCTCAACCACATATCCCATTTGCAGGTGGGAGCGAAATGTTTTGGGGTGGTATTATGAGAGGTACACGGACACCTCTATTGGTCCTGGAGAGAGGAGTCACTGGTGTTTTGAACATCGAGGAAGTTTTAAATCCTGTTTTGTGTCTGTTCCGAGGCGCAGTGGGTGACGCATTTGTTTTCATGGATGACAACGCACCTCCTCATCGAACAGCAGCAGTACAAAAGTTTATTGTAGAGGAGGGAATAACCAAGTTAAGGCGACCAGAAAATTCCAGTGACATGGACGTCATTGAACATGCTTTGGACATTCTGAAAAAACGCATCAAGAAATGAAACAATTCTCCTCTTACCTTGCGAGAACTAAAAGATGCTGCTCGTGAAGAATGGGAGAGAATTCCACACGCATAAACTGATCATTTAATCGACAGCATGCCAAATCGTCTGCAGGCATACATACAGACCCATGGAGGAACTACTGTTTATTAGGTTTATTGAAAGTTGTTCTTTTTATTTTTAAATTATTTTTGAAGGTAATTTGTAATTTTTGACTCCAAAATAACAAATCAATTTTACACACATTGGTCACTTGGTACGATTCGACAACTATCAAGATGTTGGGGACTTCGTGCGCAATCGCCTGATGACCCAAACTCAAAGTTTCAACGAGCAAGGAATTCACAAGCCTTCCAAACCGCTGAAAAAATGTGTAGTGCGGGGAGGACACTATGTCGAAAAATAATCCATAGTTTTTTTTCTATTATTTTATAAATATTAAATAGGTATAAAACAATTCTGGTTAATATTTGATTCACCCTCGTATAATGTCATTATTATAATGTCGTTCTTCAATATAAAATAAACATTGCCGGATTATTATTTGTGATATCATTATGCTTCATTTATTTTCAGTGTTTGAAACAAAAATTCTTGAACTGCCTTAGTATATGAGAAAATAACATAATATAACATAAAAATAACATAAAAAATAACATAATCTTAAACAACTTAAAATAAATATTTTAAACCAACCATTCAATTGTGAATAAAGTACATAACAAGCCATATAAATTAACATTTTCTTAGACATTGGAACATCTAATAAGATCTTGCCAGAAGTATTTAGCGTAATCGAGTAATTATATAGCGAAATTTCAAACAGAATTTGGTAACAGTCAAGCCGGATCATGCTACACATCACTTAGAAACTCCTTAGTCCTCCTGAAACGCTCATTATTACAAGATGCCGCCTCACTTCATTTGGCAAGATAATTAATTTCTGTTGTCTGGTTACTGATTATTACATGATGCGAAGTAGAAAGTGTGGTGAGTTTCTCTAACGTCAATCTTGAACGGATAAAAATTTTAATGTCACTAGGTAAGGCCAAGCTCCTTAATTAGAGGAATGTACAATGTAGAGAAAGGAATTTCGGTGGGCTGTTTTAATTAGTATTAGATCGTGTAAGGTAAAATGTCAGATTTTCTGAGGATAATTAAAAATGAATGACAATGTAACCTTTAGATAGTGAAGTGTGGTCTCACGAACCGACCTGAACAAAATGTTCAAATAGAAAAGGAGGACCAACTGAAGCGGCGTGTGTCCATATACCTTTGGACAAACACATGTAGCATACTGCGCTTCGGTTACAGTGCGAATATCTTAAATAGTGAACTTTTTTTTTATTTAGGTCTCAGAGACCGACGCTACTAAAACGATTAGCAAGACTTTGTGTATACTTGTGGTACATTTTCGTTGAATATTTTGGGTCTGTTTTTTATGTTTTGTTCTTTTTTAGTAATGGCTTACGAATAGGAACAGCAGCAACTGTTAAAATTAATGGAACAAGTTTTACCTGAACTTGATGATGAACCTGAAGATGATGAATACGTACTAGAAACCACAGAAGAAGATAGTGAAAGCGAATAGGAGGTGGAAAGCGACACAAATACCGATGTACCAGAGAGGCAATATCTTCTGGGAAAAGATGGTAAACGTAAATGGAAAAAGCATGTTATACAGAAAAGCAACGTTATCACAAGATCTATTAACCTTATCAAACATCTTCCAGGCATAAAAAATAACTTCAGAGCTATCCTTTGATAGCTCTCTAGTTATATACTAATAATTACTGAACTAATAGTTCCCAAATAGCAACTGGATAAAGAACCAGTAACGGGATAAGGATGTTTATCCAGTATTCCAGTATCCCTTACTTGGGAACTATTTCTTAGCGAAAATATTATACAAATAATTATTGAAAATACGAACAAATTTTAGAAAAAAGTAAAGAAAATTATACTCGAGAACGAAATTGTAAGCCGACGAATATTCCAGGGATAAACAGTTTACTTGCATTATTATATATCGCAGCTATTAGAAAAAGCAACCATGTTAACGCCGATAAATTATTCAAAACTAATGGAAATTCGATGGAAATCTTTAGCTTTACCATGTATCTTTTTAGAGTTCGTTTTTTGGTAGCCCATATTGGTTTTGATGATAAGGACAGTCGTGAGGAAAGACACAAAATTCATAAGCTCGCGGCGATCAGTTAATTATTTGATTATTGATTGATTTGTCCGTTACTTTGTGATAGTTCAATTTTTAAAAAGGAATAAAACAATTTTTTACTTTGTTATCTATCAGTTTTATTTTTAAACAAAATTTGTGTGACTATAGTTTCGTAAAACGACTTTACATTCTCAAACATTACTTTAAAACTAAGGTTTTACAGCTGTTTATCTATTCTATGTACTTAATTTTATACTTTTATTGGGGTTAATTTTCTACAATATTTTAAATATTGGGGGGAATTTCGGAGATCCGTCTGATCGTTTAATAGCTGTCTAGACGGACTTATATTTATAAATTTCAATAGCTTCTAAAATGGTTAATTTTTTGCTTTTGGGCGCTGTGCGTAAAATTTTCTCTTTTCTTTTTAGATTTTTTAGATTTTAGATAGAATAGATAAACAGTTGTAAAACCTAAATTTTAAAGTAGTGTTTGAGAATGTAGTCGTTTTACGAAACTATAGTCAAACAAACTTTGTTTAAAAATAAAAGTGATAGATAACAAAGTTACAAATTGTTTTATTCCTTTTTAAAAAATTATTTGATTGTTTAATTTTCAATTGCGGGAAGCCTTGTTCGTTGTCAGAATTTACAATTATTGACGAAAACGTACATACGACAGTACATATCGTCTAAACCAGATAAATATGGAGTGAAAATTTTTACATTGGTTGATGCTAAAATTTATTATACCGCTAATCTAGAAGTATATGTTAGAACTCAAAATCCTCGTCCATTTCAACTAAGTAACCATCCGTATGAAGTAGTACGACGTTTATGTGAACCTATAGCGGGAACGGGACGTAACGTGACAACAGACAATTGGTTCACATGTGTCCAATTAGTCGATGAATTTAAGATCAACTATAAATTAAGCCTATTAAGCACACTGCTTAAAAATAAAGCTGAATCAGTAATGGGGGTCCATTACTGATTCAAGGAAAAATTCGGCCAGAGGGATCAAGCATTTTTACTTTTCTAGAAAATTCCACCTTAGTTTCCTAAGTACCTAAACCAGGAAAATTTATTATTTTGTTATCTACAATGCACTTCGATGATGCGTTAGAAAAAGAAACTGGAAAATCCGATATGATTATAACCTACAACAGAACAGGTGGTGTGGATAGCTTCATCACACTGGAACACGTATTAAAGAATACTCGATTTTTTTTTGCTTAGTTTTACCTACAAGTGATGCTAATAAATGTAGTATAGTTATTTTTTTTGTAGTATCAGTAATTATGCAGGAAAAAGCTCACTACAAACGATATACAAACTACAAAAAATCTTCAAATATCATAGAACTATGAACGATTATACTTGTATCAGCGAGTTTATGATGGGTAAAGTGTCAAATCAATCGTTTCTCAATGGAAATTGTTTGTAGTTTTATGTAGTTACAGAAAAAAATTATCTATATACTATGGCATTGATTATGTCTTGGAAGCACTGAAGTTTTAGAAAATTATTTGTAGTGAGCTTCTGAAACTTTATCAACTTCAGTGCTTCCTAGACATAATCAGTACTATGGTTTGTAGGATATTTTTTTCTGCAACTACATAAAACTACAGACAATTTCCATTAAGAATCGATTGAGAACGACACGTTACCTATAATAAACTCTGTGATACAAGTACTATCGTTTCAGTAACACATGCGCTATTAAATTTGAAAATGGACAGAAAGATCTACATTCGATAAAATAGTTTGTAGTTTATAAATTGTTAATAATAATTCAATCGAAATCTTGTTGAAAGGGGTGTTTGTTGCACTTTTGAAGATTATGTTACATCTCTAAAGAACCAACTGAATTTCGCGGTTATTTTTCCATGCTATTGAAACAGTTGCCCCATAAAACATGTATAGTTTATGCTTTACTGTTCCTTGCTTTAGGAAACCTTATAAACCCTATTTTTTGACATACATATGTGCATGTATATATATATATATATATATATATATATATATATATATATATATATATATATATATATATATATATATATATATATATATATATATATAAATATATATATATATATCTGTGTATGTATACTAGTTCAAGAAGTTACAAAGTGTTTATTTTCTTAGGCTTTAACTTTTTTAAGCACAATCATTTTATGAACAGTTGATTCTTTTGTTTGCAATTATAACAAGAATTTAACAGTCACTACAAATATACGCGTACTATTACAAACATTTATATCATTTGCAGTTTTTCGATTTTATTCGATATTTATTTACACATAGAGTAAAGGATAATAGGATAATAGAGTAAAAAAAAATCTTGTGACAACAATAAACTACAAACAATTTAGCACTAATTTAATTCCTATTTTTGGTATTATTATCAATATTTACTGCCTTGAACAATATCTATTATTTTTCGTGCATAATTACTATAAAAAAATTAACTATCCTGCATTTATTAGCATCGTTTGTAGCCAATAATAAGCAAAAAAAATCGAGTATTCTTTTATGCGGGTTCCAGCTTGATGGAGCTGGTGTGAATACGATTAATGAATTATCTTCTATGTATAATTGCAGGACGATGGCCAACGCTAATTTTTTACAGTTTAAGAAATATTACTAGTATCAACGTCTTTATTATTCATACTGCAAATAATAGAGAAAAAACTGTCATTCGCAAAGATGTTCTTTATCAGTTAGGAGACTTCTGAACAACTTAGGATTCGAGCAACATCGAAATATATTCCAAGAGCCTTGATAAATCGAATATCAGATGTATGTGGTTTGGATCAAGTCCGCCAAGATGATCCAAGGGTAGCTGTCACAGGACATTGTGCTATATGTGACTCAAAGAAAAATAGGAAAATGATTTAGTTGTAGAATGTGTGAAACGTTTTTATGTCTAGAACATATGTGATTGTTGTTTTAAAAATTCAAATATTTAATTTAGCAATAGGATTTAAAATTCTTATAGTTTTATGTGTTTTTAAATTGACTCTCATGTATTAGAGTTAGAATGGTCTGTTACTTTTTTTATTATATGTTTTTGAGCTATTATGCCTCTAATAATATTATTTTCTTCGGAAATATAGCATCTAAAATAAATGTGAGTTTGTTAATTAATTAATAAAATGCATCCTTATATGCTCTAAAAAATAATTTCCGGTCTATCAGACCTACACCACTAATGTACAAGAAATTAGACACGCCACTAAAGGAAAGTTAAATTATTTTGTTTATTTTTTATAACTAAATAATAGACATCTAAGTAGCTTTTACTAGTACAGGGTCGCGCAAAATGTCGAACTTTTTTAGTCCTTTGTAGTTTTTAATTTTTTCTATTTTATTTTACAGATAAAAGTTAGAGAATTCAAGTAAGGAGAGGTACACAATTGCTCAGCAAACCAGACTAGTCACCTTATTTCTTGAAAATAATCAGTCAATAATTCTATGGAAAAGTGGACATAAAATATATTCCAAGTAATATCTGAATGATAAGAACAGATATTTTTGATATTTTTTGAGTTTTAGATCGTGGCGAAAAACCCAAATAAAGAAAAAAATATATTCCAATGTTCGCGACGCACTGATTAGGTGCACAATAACCAAAACAGTTCAGCGTTTTGAAGAAAGGGGAACTGTTGGGGAAGCCACACACACGCGAAGATCTCATAGCGGTCGTTCAGTTCAATTGCAAACATTGAACGAGTTCGGGGGAGTATTGTAGATCAACTCCAAACATCGACCAGAAGACGTTCTGCTCAATAGCAGATCTCCCGTTGTTTCCTGCAGCGAATTCTATGGACATATTTGAAACTCTATTTCTACAAAATTCACTTAGTCCAAGCCTCTTGTCGAGAAGATAGATTAGCTTCGTGTGGAATACTCCCGTGCATTCGTAAACCTTACAGAAAGTGATGAGAATTTTGTTTCCACTTTGATGATGACCAACGAAGCACATTTATATCTGTGCGGCATCGTCTATAAAGAAAACTGTCGATTTTGGAGCGAGAACTCAAAAAGAATTCACCCGAGATCTCTGCATTTAGGATTGGGCCTTATTTTTTCGAAGATGAAGAAGATGTTGCTCAGTCAGTCAATGGAGAGCCCTATAGGACAATGTTTAATAAATCTTTGTTGCCGCAAGTCCGGAAGGCCAAGGAAAATGGTGATATATTGTGTGAATAGTGAGATATTCGCCCCGCTCACCGGATTTGATCGTCCCAGACTTTTTCCTATGGGGCTATCGCAAGTATAGAGTATATGCCAACAACCCTCCAACCACCGAGGCTCTAAAGGACAACATCCGGACAGATAGCCTCAATATCTCCTGAAATGCTGAGAAGTATCTTTGAAAACGCTGAGAGAAGAGCACATGTTTGCGAGCAGGAGAACGGTGGTCTTTTGGCCGATGTGATTTTTTATGTGTAATAAAAAATATCTACAATAAAATTTCGGTTGAGTAGATGGTGTATTTATTATGTTTGGTTCAAATTCTACAGAGTGAACACACTAGGAACCTTATTTTGCGCCACCCTGAACTATCGGAACAAAATACTTTTAAAGTAGTTAATAGAACTCCACAAAATTACTGCTTTTTTTATAATGGGTATTTCAAGAAGAGCTATAAACTCGAAGAGATTTGCCATTAAATACCAAATCACTTTTTTAAATTTCTAGAAGTGTTATGTTAGCATCATCAGGAGATGATATAATGTGCTGATTGAGTGTTGAGTACTGCGTTTACTCTTTCACACCGAATGTTAAAAGGAATAGAAAAATTGTTCTAAAAAAATTAACTGAGTTAACCTCACTATTAAGAAAGTACAATTGCGAAGTGTATAAGTAAAATGATAATAAGATATATAGAATAATATAGAGTTTTAAATCAAGGGTCAGAGGATGTCCCAGATATCACACTGGGCGAAGTAAAACGAGCACTGACAACTTCGTTTCAGATAGTGCTCGTTTTCTGTTTCTTCAACAGAAATCTCCCGGTGATGATGGAATGATCACAGAAACTATCAAAATCGGAGGAAAGAGACTATTACAAGAACTGATAATTCTCTTTAATAAATGTATTTCAAACAGAAAAAACACCATCTCAATGGAACAATGCAGTGATAATACTAATATATAAGAGGGAGACATAACGAATATCGAAAATTATCGACCTGTCAGTCTCCTGTCACACATATACAAGTTGTTTACCAGGATCATCACAAATCGACTATGCAATAAGCTAGATTCATGCCAGCCGTGAGAACAAACTGGTTGAAACTATTGAAAAGCCTCATAGAAAAGTGGATGGAGTTTAATAAACTTACAGTGTTTATCTTTATAAATTTCGAGCAAGCACACCACACAGTGGACCAATACACTATGTTAACAGCTCTGTCAGATTGCAGAATTGAGTACCGCTACACTTCACTCATCCAACAGATGAGGAGTGAAGGGTGATCTTAATAAATCTAGAATTTGCCAACATGCATGGGTATTAAAAGAAAAAAAAAACAGCTATTTTGCTATGAAACAGCAACAAACAGAAACAGCTCTATTGCTATGCCTTCGGTAGATTCAAATTTAATGGTTTCCGATTCTAAACAATACAATTGAAAACGTTTAATTATTCCAATACACAAAAATCACGTAGCAAACCTGAACTATAAAATTTTTTGGTGGTGTGTCACTGTCAATAAAAAAATATTACTGCCAATGCAAGTATCATTGACATATTCAACATAGATTTATTTACTATCTTTTAAAGTATTATATAGAAATTTATATAAAGTATTGTTAGATTCGTTTTGAAAACGGGAAGAAAATACCTCCCAAAAAGTTTGTATTTATTTTAGAAAATTTTGTATTTTTTAACTTTTTTGTTCGTTAGGCAGATTTATTACAGGAAAAGAATCACTGAAAAAATTGTCTCCGTTTTGTTTTTTGACCCAGTGATTATTTTATTTGCATAAGAACAGATATTCTTGATATTATTTTAGTTTTAGTTCGTGGCGAAAACCTCAAAAAAAAGAATAAATATTGATTATATTAAGTACCAATTGAAATTATAATTCATGTGTAGTACTTCAGCATCCGAAGGTTGGCTCCCAGACTTTATATCTAGCGTACGTTATGAAAGTAGGTACTTTATATTCACCATCGGAATAATACTTCAAATTGATGGATGAATATGTTCGAAGTAAGATAACTTTTTTGAAATTTGAATTCCATTTGAAATCAATACCTGATATAAATATTATATTGAGTGTTTAATTAAGTTCTTTTTAAATTTTTAATTAAATAAATTATTTACTTAATATTTAAAAAATATATTTCGAAGGTTGCTTCGTTGTCATTTATATTTTGACTCTGATCAGAAAAATGTCCTTTTCTTATTGATTCACAAATAGTCTCCTTTTTAGTAAAATTCTAAAATTTTTATTAAAATTTATTGAAATTAAAATTTTTAAAACTCTGGTTAGCTCAGGTTTTTTTTGTGGATATCAATAACAATATTTATCTTATAATCTCTTATAATTAATATCTACAGTTTCACTCCTTACTGTTCAATATTAATTTGCTAGCATAGCAGGATTCCACCTTCTTTGATAGCGTCGTTTCATAACCTCTCTCATATTTTGAGGTAAAAAGTCTAAATATGAGTCAAAAATATATTTTTTTAGGGGCATTTTACTAGTGTTTTACAGTTTTCAGCTCTCCAGTTCAGTTTTCATTTCAAAGAAAATTGGTACAAATTTGCACCATAGATTTCCAAGCCTCATTCTCAATTCTGTTTAATTTAGTCTTAAAGGTACCGTCCTTAATCAACTTTCGTATTTGAGGCTCTATGAAAAATCCTCCTCTTAACTTTGCATCTGTAACTTTTGGGAACTTTTCTGTAAGATACTGAAAAGTTTCACGGTTAAGATATTTCGAAGTTTTTCATTATTCTTAATTTTAGGTGCAATAATATTTTGTTACTGTACTAACCATGGATGAAGTATGTTTTCTGATCTTGGAGTGTAATAATTCTCTCTATTCTAAAATTACAGCAATAACTTTAAAATCCGCGCAGATCGTCCAATAATATTTCTCATAATTTATCTTTTTGTTAACTGTTTAGCAGTCGCTACACTTATATACGAGGGTGAATCAAATATAAACCGGAATTTTACAATTACTTTCCTCAGCTGTTAGTGTAGGTCGTTGCAGAGCAATGCATTAGGAGTGGAGGAAATGCTCGGTGAGATGTTTCTCTCAGATCTTGTGTTCGTACGGCCATGAGTGCCTAAAGCCTAAATATTAACTTGGTTGAAGATTCAGTATGGGGACGATACCCTGTCTAAGACCTAAGCGTTTGGTTGGGCCAAGGAGTTTAAGAAAGGAAGTGAAAGTGTGGTAAATGTAAGTCTTAATCGACATCCCAGATGAAGTGTCACTGCTGACAACATTGGTACAGTTCACTACCTTATTGAACGTGTCCGGCAGCTCACTATTCATGAAATCGCTTTAAAGGTGGGTATTAGTTTTAGTAGTGCTCAAACAATCATCAAGAAATCATTGCAAATCAAAAAGAGATTTTCTAAATCGATTTCGGCAGGAAAAGAGACTTTTTTTGAAGCATATCGTGACATGTGATGAAGCGTGGGTGCATTATTACACTCCAGGATTATAAATGGCGAGTAAGGAAATGCGAGACCAGCTCTCTAAAGGCCAAAACCCCAGCCGGTAAGGTTCTCGAGACCGGTTTTTTCGACTGGAAGGAAGTTTTGCTGAGTGATTTTCTATATAATCGCCGTACGGTTAACGAGGCCTACTACTGCTAGCTGTTGGAGGCAACAAAATCCATTTACAGGAGCAAACGACTCGGTGTCCTCATCAGAGACCTCCTCCTCCATGATCACGCCAGGCCACACACAGCGGTTTTAACGAAGGAAAAACTGTAGAATATGCATTGGAAAACCCTTGAACATTCTCCATACAGCCCAGATTTGTCACCCTGTGATTATTTTATATTTGCGCCCTTGAAAGATGAACTTGGAGGGGTGCAACTCGACAACGATCAACATGTTGAGGACTTCGTGCGCTATTGGATGATGAAGCAAACTTAGTTTGGGAACTCAGTTTCTACGAGCAAATAATTCACAAGCTTCCAAACAGTTGGAAAAAAATTGTAGAGCGTGGAGATTATGTCGAAAAATGATCAGTAGTTTTTTGTATTATTTTATAAATAATAAATAAGTACAACACAATTCCGGTTTATGTTTGATTCACCTTCGCATAAAAGAAACATTTTATATTGTGATTAATGTAACTTTTTTAAAGAAAATTTATGAGTATAAAAAAAAAATAGGAAATTTTCTATGAATGATAATGATACTTTCTAAATGTATTTTCTTTTATCTTATTTTATTCTCTAATTAAGGGTGGGTTTTAATGTGATATAAGGAATAATGAAAATGTAATATAATGAACATGTTCGCCCATTCAATATTGCCTATGGAGGTCACTCAACACAGTTTCTATCCCGCGTCATGTAATAATCGGTAATCAGACAAGAGAAATTAATTTTCGCGGCAAATGAAGCGAAGCGGCATCTTGTAAGTAATGAGGGTTTTCGAAGGGCTAAGAAGTTCCAAGAAGGTGATGTATTGTACTATGATCCGGCTCGACTGTTGCCAAATTCTGTTTGAAATTTCGCCAAACACTTGTCCGACTACGTTAAGTACTTTAGGAAAGATTATGTTAGATAGTTCAATGCCTAAGAAAACCTTAATGTGTTTAGTCATTTATGCGCCTCATTCTAAATTAATCAAAATATTTATTTGTTGATTATGTTTGTTACAAAAAAAATGCTTAAATCGGTCAATAAGTACCCGGTCTGACAAATAAAACACTTTTTTTGCAAATTTCGACTTTATTGATCAATATATTCTCCTTGAAGAACAATACACTTTTCCAGCATTCCTACACCTTTTTTTATAGAACGATTTCTCTTTGCTTTTAAAACACCCATCAGTTTCGGCATTTACCTCTTTATTGGAGCGAAATTTCTTTCCAACGAGCATTTTTTTAGATCTGAGAACAGGAAATAGTTGTTGGGGGGCCAGATCTGGAGAATACAGTGAATGAGGAAGCAATTAGAAGTGCAATACATGCAATTTAGCCATCGTTGCCAATGATTTGTAACACGGTCCATTGTCTTGGTGAAACAGCACTTTCTTTTGTTCATTTGGAGCCTTTTTTTGCTATCTGCTCCTTCAAACGTACCAATAAAGCTATGTATATTCACCGTTGATAGTTTTATCTTTCTTGAGATAAACGATAAACAATATCCCTTGACCATGCTTGTGTTTTTGGTCGCTTTGGACGTCTTTCACTGGATGGCGTCCACTCAGCTGACTGCCGATTTGTAAACAGCTTCAAACATTGCTCAGAATCATCAATACGTTGTTGTTTTTGGTCCGCTGTGAGCAAACGCAGTAACCATTTCGACAGCAATTTACGCCTTCCCAAGTGTTCATGCGAAATGGTGTAAACTTTCACACTTTCACACTTTCCTTTGTGGTTTTGCGAAATAATTTTTTGAATTTTTTTGATGTATAACCACCTGATTTGGACGTTCAGAACGTTCAGCATTATCGGTGCTGGTATTGGTGTGTTATGTGTCACGTTTGCAATTCAGTATATCAATTATTTATGGTTGATTTTCCTGGGACAAAATTCGAAGAATATTTATCAAGCCATTGTTTTGCTTTAACGGTGTTTTCTTCATCAAAAAGCAATGCTTAATCAACAAACGATATTCTTTCTATTTCGTTGTTTTGAAAATAACAAAAGTAGCGTTACTTAAAGCACAACAACTCAGAAACTAGTAGACAGATTGTCATTAAATTTTAACATATGACATTTGAAGGTTAGCACAGTCTATATGTCAGAATGCGGACTTATTGACCGATGCGTTATCTTGCAAATTTAGACGTCAAATGTCAAAAGTTTAGTAGGTGCTGGCAGTGACTATATCCTGGTTGGTAAATTAAAGTTAAATATACAACATTTTAAAATTAAACGAGAATTTGAGATTAAGTTACTATAGGATTCGTCAGACAAAAATGTGTATCAAAGTAGATTGACACAGGAAATAATACAAAATAGAGCTAATTACCGTGGTAAGTTTACTTTCAACAGTTTTTTGAATCAAAGGAATGTGGAGAAATCCCAAAATTAATTAAGTAAAATATATTTTTCAGTGTTGCATTTTTCCACTTTAATAATATATTTATAAATTATTTAATTTCGAAATTCATTCCTATTTATTAGTAAGCTTTACATATTTTACTACAGTATTTCGGCCGATGATAATCACCAAAATTACCGGAGTTTCTCAACTCCATAAATTATAAAGGCTTTAGCAATTGTGGTGAAAATGGTTGGGATTGTAACCGAAAACCCATTTTAATTGCTATGCAATAATCTCTGTCTATATAAAGAGGTTTTTTGTGCAGTTTGGTTCTAACAAGTAATTATTTTCCGAAAAGGGTCAGTATTTTAAATAATAAGTGTTACAGTACAAATGGCTTTAATTTAATTTAAAAGAAAGGTATCATTGAGTATAACTCAATGATACCTTTCTAATAAAAGTAAACTATAGGAATAATTCTATTAAACATACGAGGTTTGTAAATAAAGTAATTATACTGATATTAGCGATCGATCTGGCAACGCTGTTAGTTTCCCTTTTGGAAAGTAGAGCAATATCTGATGCTTCTTCAGTACGAGTTTCAATTTCTTAGAGTTACCTGATGGTCACGAATTTTTTCCTGAATTTTTACCATCAAGCAACGGAATGTTGTCAAGTTTTCTTTCACACTTGGACACAATGAAACGGAAATTTTTGCAAAACGTTAACAGGCCTATGAAAAAAGTATTTTTTTCAGGATTTTAGGTGATTTAAAGCATTCTCAGAAGGCCGAGACTCCATCAAAGATGAACCTTGTGAAGGAAGGCCTTCTACAGTAAGAAGTGATAAAAATGTCCACATAATCCTGGATTCTGATCGTTGGTTGACGTGCGTCAAGGCCAAACGGCAAACCAGCATTTTTACCGAGATGTTCTTGAAAGACTTCAAAAAAAGATCATTCAAAAGAAAAAACAAAAAATCAGTCTCTATTACTTTAGTTATACACCTCGCATATATCTCGTGTGAATTATAAGTTTAGATTTATACTGAACTAAATTCTATAATTTTCATGAGTTCTGAGTTGGCGTTTTTGGCCTCCGTTGGGCAGAGTGGGTTGCAAGAAGAACACGTTTTTAAAGTAATCAATACCAGGCCTGTAAATATGAAACCGGAATTTACCCATAGATGGCCCTAACTGTCAATGTAGGTATCGTCAAACCGCATCATTGACACCAATCTATTCTTGATATCTAGCAAAAATTTTCCACTCACATCAATACAAGTTTAATTCAACAGCATAGTTTGTAATTTTGTGCCTGGAAACTACGATTTGCGGACAGCAATGATTTTCTGTTACCATTTGAAGAAAACTGTTGCAGAATCGCATCAAATGCTTGTCGAAGTTTACGGTGAGCATACTCTTGGTAAATCATAGTGCTTTGAGTGGTTTAAAAAATTCAAAAATGGCGATTTTGACGTAAGAAACGAAGAACCGAAAAAGTCTGAAGACAGCGAATTGCAAACATTGTTGGATGAGGATGACGGTCAAACGCAACAACAACTCGCGCATCAATTAAATGTGACACGAGAAGCAGTTTCTATACATTTGAAAGCCATTATAATTATTAAGTTGCAAGTTATATTTTCAATCTCTAGTGCTAAATAATTAATAAAACAAAAAAAAATGTACGTCGTACATCGTACATCATAACACATTTCTCATCGTCCCAAAGAAAGAAAAACAAAAACAAAACAAAAACGAAAGAATCAAACCAACTACGGTTTCGGCACAGCAGCGGCAGGCAGCTGCTCTTACCGTCCGCACCAACGCGACCGGAGCTGAGGATTTGAACCCCAAACTGTTAAGTCGGCACGCCATAAAAAGTTTAAATTGATACCTTGGAAACACGTAAGATGGCGTCACGGCTTAACACATTTCTCATCGTCCCTTGTAGGATTGGAATACCTTCTTATATATTATCTTAGGGATTATCTCCCTGTGATTTCGGCAATAAAAGAGACTTATCACACCCCCCTTAGCATGATTGTAATCCATAGTCACGGAATATATATGATACAACAAATTCACTGAAATTATTGATAAACTGTAAATTGAAAATGCGAAAATTACATTGCTATCGGTTGCCATATCTTGATTTGAGAATACTGTGATCGCAACACTACTGTAAAGCTTGCAGTATAATTGCCAGCGGCCTGTCTACCGAAAGGTTAATTAAAAAATTCAATACTGATTTCTTAGTTCACTTTCCCCAAACATACTTGATGCAAATGCAAATGCAAAAATATATGCATGCAAATATACTTGAATTATCCTGGATGTAATTAACATTTTAAGAGAGCAAACATTATCAGTATATCTATCGGTAAATCTATTAAAATAAAGTTAATTTTATTAAACGTTTGATACTCTATATTGATATAATGCTATTGATTATTTGCAGATTGTTTTTTTTTCGCGTCAAACATTTTTATCACTCATAACCTTATCATTATTTTCTTAAAACGCAAAATGAATAAGCAAATAAATAACTACAAAATTGATATATGTTTTTTAATGGAGAGCTGATCAAATTAGATGTCACTTATAACTGGTTTTATCCGCATTCATTAAGAGACATAATAGACATACATGTACTTAAAATGATTCGATTTTTAAAAGACAAGAGTATTTTATATACGATTGATATATTGACACTTATGGTATAAGAGTTAAGCCATACTAGTATCTAAAAAGCGAAGGTCGAGAAAGCATAAAATATTATAGACCCACCTCACTACTGTTAATGTCCCAAGTTTTGTTTTTTTGCCTAGATATCGAAAAACTTTTAAAGGGTTGTCCAATAATGTCAGAAACGTGTCTTTAAAATATCCATCTAGGCTTCGTCTAGTGGTATATTTTCAGTGGTAGCTTGAATATTTCGTCTAAGGCCAATAATTGTTGGGGATTTATTTCTGTAAGCCAGATACTCAGTCACGCCAGTTAAAGGCTGGGTAGGGCCGGATGCCTTTTGAGAGGTGTTCTACGTTGGCTTTGAATATAAAGCTACACTCGCTTTGAATACAAAAATTAACAAAAAGGAGCTTTGCTTATTATTATGCACATATAAATAGGGACGGAAACGGCCATATTGAAACACCACAGATGACTTATTGCTTTGGGATTTTTGGTAGTTGGTGTCAACAACTTAGAAGTTTAATAGTAGATTTGAGAAATTTTAGTGTATTTTAATAAATAATAAGTGCCGAATAAGTGTACTGGAATACTCTTTTTGTGTGTTCTAGTGTAAATACATATTAATACTTATTATATTGACAATGAAAGTAATAATGTCGGAAGTAAGGTAAACACACAAAATAGGGTTAGTTGTGCGTCTTGTGGTCGTTCCTGACACGAAAAAATAAAAATTCAGGAGTAACAGTACATAGGTAACTGCTTAAAATTCTAAATTTGTCAGTTATTGAGAAACAAAAAAGTATTTTGTTCGAATGAAATTTTAAGGCTAGGAAGCCAACATATCGCCTGGTATATATAGGCGTAGTCAAACTGATTTAGGTAAAATAATATAATTATAATGTTATTCAAGATAGTAATTATCTTTTTTTAGAACTTAATTTTTTAACGTATGTTCTAAAATGTTTAGTTTTCTGAGAAACTGGGCCGTAAAAAATCAGATAATTTTTTTAGTTTTCGTTCGATACATATAAAACATATTATTTTATTCATATAAAGAACGTATAAAATATAACTAATATTACAGAATATTATATTTTTTACAACCCTTTTTTTTCAGAAATTAGTGTACTAATGAATATAAATGTTACTTCCATTTTGATTTGGATTTCATGTTATTAAACCAGTTTTTCTTTTTTCAAGATTTCCCAAAGATCCAAATAGAAGAACACAGTGGACTAATTTTATTAAAAAGCCAGACAAACCGTTGTAGGTTTTTATGTTCCCATCATTTTGCGGAGGATTGTTTTGATGGAACATCTAAGGTAAAAGTGAGACTACTACCAAATGCTGTTCCAACAATTGAAGTGGACTGTTTAATATATGTAATTTTTTTTATTTTATCATTTTGAAAAACATCTTTCATAGCATTTACTCTTGAAAGTTAGCTTTTTTTTGCTTGTTGTGAAAAATTAGTTTATTCTCGAGTTTATATCCAACACTTTAATTTATTTATTGACTATTTACACTAAAAGAATTAATTATATTTGTAAAAACGCTGTAGTAATCGAAAAAAATCGTAGTTCATATACTAAGTTAATTTTGTTTAAGGGACATTAAACACTGAACAACTAAATATAGAAAGGATATATGTATTTTAATAATAAATAATTTTGTGAATATTACGGCTTTTTATTTAAAAAAAAGTAAAGTAAAAAAGTAAAGTGTTTGGGTTAGAGGCGCATCAGCAACTAGGCTATTTAGCGACTGGACCTACAGCTTAACGTGGGTTCCGAGCCACGCTCATCAGCTTCCGACAAACCCACGCCAGCACCCCCCTCGGGCTATAAACCCTTGGTTATGTGCCTACCCATAAGTCTATCAGGAAACCTACCGACTGGCGAGTGACCAACGTAGAACACTTCTCAGAAGGCATCCGGCCTTACCCAGCCTTTAATTGGCGTGACTGAGGGGTAATTCGTAGTCGGATTTTACACTCTTGCCTAGAAATAATCACAAACATTTAGGAAAGATAAACGGACAGAAGAAAGAAAAATAACCATCCGAGCGCTGGAATCGAACCAGCTATCGCTCCAGCGCGGATTCGGCAAAGCAGGCGCTCTTACCGCCGCACCAACGCGACCGGCGCTTTTTATTTAGTTTACGAATATATATATATATATATATATATATATATATATATATATATATATATATATATATATATTCCTAATTTAAATATGAACATCAACTTGGTGCAAGACGCAACTGATTATCTAGCCAATTTTTGGAAATGATACGATTTTATGACAGGAGATTCCAATTTCTTAATAACTTTTTGTAGTATTGGCTACATAAAGGACATTTTACTCTTTAAAAAAATAGATTTTTTTAAATTAATTTAAATTTTTACATTTCGCTGCTGTATATAGAAAGTTTTCATTAATTTAATGCAGTAACGATAATTATACAATAATTTATTGTTTTAAACAACTATAATCTTTTATCAGTTTCTTGTTTTTATTCATACTACCCTACGCCACCGCCAAACCGAAAACAGTAGTCGGCCATATGCAGCTACCATTCTGGTTTCACTTACAGAATCCTATGCTCTTTCCTGTAGTTTTATATTGAAAGGTCACTCGCCTTATGGGTAACACACACAAACTTATGGGTAAGCACAAAACCAAGGATTGAAAGCCGGAGGGGGGTGCTGGCATGGGTTGTCGATGGCTGATGACCGTAGTTCTGAACCCACGTTAAGCTGTAGGTCCAGTCGCTAAATTGCCTTAGTTGCTGATGAAAAGTCTTTTTTTTCCTTTTCAATGTAAGGGATATAATTCGAGAGCGTAAGATTGCATGATCATGGTGGTCAATAGATATTACCATTTCGAGAAATAATACGTCTAAGAAATTCTTATTGCAATAAATCGATTGTAAGATGCAAGAAATCGCATGCATCGATTTCCTGGTGGGATCTGAGACAAGTCGCATCGTCTTGTTGAACGAACACATTGTTTATATCCACATTTATCAGTTTAGGTCAAATATATTATGTTAGCGTATTTCTAAAGAATTTACTATTAACAAGTAACACGTTTCCATCATCGTCTTCAAAAAAAAAAAATAAAATAAGGTCCTAACACTGTTTCGGTCCAAAGCACACCAAACCGTGACTTGAATAGGTGGCTCTTGAATAATTTGAGTATTTTCATCTGCCCAACTCTTGGAGCTATGTTGGTTCACAAACCCATTCAGCAAGAAGTGCGCTTTGTTGGATTTTTTTTTGAAAGTGGGAGTCATTTTCCAACTGCTCTAGAGTTCAATTTGTGAATCGTCTCTCTTTCCATTGTGAATTATCACACTATATTGAACACAGCAATCTGTGAGTCATATTTACATTTCAAACAGTGTTGCCGCTATTTCGTTTCAAAGTTCTGACACTCTTATTGGAAAACTCTTTATATAGTAGCTAAGATCATTTGTTTATCTTAATAGAGTTTTGTCACTATTTATGACAGTTCATTTTGAGATATTATTATTCACGTATGGGCCCTAGTGGACCACGCAAAGTACAATTAGAGGCGTTTGTTGTTGTTAGCCTTCCTTTGCGCCCATACTAATTTCATTCTTTCGCTATAAGCTTTCTTCCTTTCGTTAGACCAAGTTGTTCCAGTTCCTTAGACCAAGTTCCTTCCAGTTCGTTAGACCAAGAACAGTTCCAAGTTCCTTCCTACATTTTTCTCTCTGGCCAACCTTCCAAACGTTAACCTTGTATCCGAAAGAGCCTCTATCCTGAATTTCACTTTGTGTAATATTTGCTGATCGTAGATCCTCTTTAATGGCAGCAATCCATTTAATTATTTCTACTTTAGCTCTGCTTCTATTTTCATAAAATTTGACCATTTGTCTAGTTAGTCTACTCCGATTCATCCGTTTTATTAATATCTAATTTTATTATAATTTGAAAGTAGTGTCATTTAAAGAATTGGTGAATATTTAGTGTTTCGACTGACTTGTTGATCTAAATCATATTTCGCCTTAGCTTAACAATCAATATATTTTCAAGATTTCATAAGAGATAGCGGTAGCATATCGATTTCTGCATTACGAGAAAGTATGTAAGATGACGCGTTAAGTGGGTGTACAAGACACGTGTACACACCAACTTACAATACCTTATTTAAATGTTTAAAATTTCGACTGTTTTTTAAAATTATTTCTTAATTTTTCAATTGCAGAATGTCAAGGCGCGAAAGGAAAAGGGACACACAAACATGGGCACCTTCTGTTATTGAAGAAGCACGCAAATTCCTCGACCGAGAAAAAAGTAAAAGATCTGTCGCAAAATCTTTAGGAATGCCAGAATCTGCGTTGAGGATGTTGTTGAAAAAACTGTATGTCCAACTAAACTTGTTAGATATGACATTGACGTTAGATATGAAAGCCTTCTGTGATTATTTGACGACTCTAGATGTAATGTTTTATGGTATGGCCACGAAAGATTTAAGGACACTTGCTTATGAATTCGCTAAAAAAACCATATTCCACGTCGGTTCGATCGAGAGACTGCAGGTAAAAAATGGCTACGTGGTTTTTTAAAACCTCATCCAGATTTGTCAATTAGACAACCAACATCAACAAACATAGCACGTGTTGTTTGTTTTAACGGACAATGCGAACGCTTCTACATTAACATGAGTGCGGTGTTGGACACATATATTTTCCCTCACACCATATTTACGATATGGATGAAACGGGTTTATCTACAGTACCTAACAGGCCACCCAAAGTTCTTACAATGAAGGGAAAATGAGCATTCAACAAAATAGCAAGCGCTGAGAGAGGCATAAATGTGACTGTTGTAAATGCTATGTCTGCGACTGGCCACCTTGTTCCACCAGCTTTTACGTATGAAATCTTAATTACTGGATAGAGCACCTACTCGATCAATAGACTTCTGATTCTAGCTTTATTAATGCGGATCTCTTTAATGATTGGTTAAGTCATTTCAGAGATCATACTAAACCTACTGAAAATGGCCCCATTCTTTTCGAGTTAGACAATCACTCCTCACACTGCTCAATTAAAGCTGTGGATTTCTTCCGAAAAAAAAAATACTGTTGCACTGACTCTGTCATCACATAGCAGCCATAAAATGCAGCCCCTTAATAGAGGTTTTCAGTGTGAGAATTGTTCAGGAGTCATCCAAGAAGGGCGATAACAGTATTCCAGATAACATCTTTATTTATACCTGCCTATAACAGAGCTGTGAATATTAAATGTGCTGTTGAATGTTTCAGAGTCACAGGAATTTGGCCTTGGAATCGAGGTGCTTTTAATGATGCCGATTTTATGGCAATTACTGTCACATAACAAGAAAATTCAGAAGATTCCGCAGGAAACACGGTAGAAACGACTAGCCAGGCCGCTGTTACATCACAAGATCCTCATTCTAACAAAGAAGTGACTGATCAGACCGAAAATTCTCAATCCATTAGGTCTACTAGTGGTGTTTGAAACTAGTATAGTTGCCACTCACCACGGCTTACCTGAAGCAAACATCTCAATATCAAATGAAGCCAAAGCCAAAGTCATTCAAGTATTTTGGTTGAGTTTTGATTCAAGTAAATGGTTGATGCCCAATTTCCCCAAGCGAGTTCTGATTGCACGAATTCTGATTATGTTATAACTACAAATACGAATATAATGCAATCTTCTTTAACAAATTTAGAATGGTCACACGATATGTTATTCTCTAATAAAATACAAAATATTAAACCCTTCCCTAAATCTCAGACAAAAAGATAAAAAGATAAAAAGCACTAAAAGAAAACGCATCGCATCTATAATAATTAGTAGTTCACCTTATAAATCTAAATTAGAAGAAGCAAGTAAGCAGAAAGCTGAACCAAAACCCAAAAAGCCTAAAAAGCTTTTGAAAGCACCGAAGAAAAGTAAAACAAACACGGTTTGGACGTGTCTTGGATATCAAGAAATATTTAAATACGGAATACGGAAGGCTGATGTAAAAATTACATCGCATATCCTGTGCCATCTTATCGGCTTTGCTGCGTCAACTTACCTTTTGCTGCGTTAACGAGTTGTGTAAAAGTGCGCATTTCTATTTTTTTAGGTTTTGGTACAAATTATTGTATTTTGTTTAGGACCGGTTGTTTCAAAAGTGCGTCATTTTACACCACCCTACTCTATACACATTAAATAATTGTCTGCCTCTTTCTAATGTCGCGACTTAGCGTGCTGCTCTTTCATGTCAACTCGGTGCCCGACTTGATTTTGCAAGGTTTGGTCACGCTTCTCGGGTAAGTGCCGCAATTTTCGTAATATTACATGCTACTACGCCTCTGAGGCGTATATTTATGCTTTAAGTAATATTTGTCATTTTTAGTTACTTTATGTTTATGTTAATTCAATTGTTTCAGCTGAATTACTATCATGACCTATTCTAGACCGTTGAAATTAAAAGAAATTGAAAATATTATAGAAAAAGATGATGATTATTTGCTAGAATAGCTTCAGAAGAGGAGGATTGTCAGCAGCAGAGCGATGCGCAAAGCGATTTAGAAGACGATTTTGTGAAAATAATCAGTTAGTTCAGGAAGAACCTGAATCTGTCAGCCGTCAGAATCTCTCGAATAATTCATCCATCCCAGAGAACACTTCGAAGTAAGAATGGTCATTGTTGGTCAACTACAAAAGGACATATATCAAATAGAACTTCAGCTTTGAATATTGTCCATAGTGCTAGAGGCCCGGCATGAATGTGCAAACATGTTTTTGACCCTTTACTGTGCTTCAAGCTTTTTATAACCGATGAGATAATATGCGAGATTATAAAATGGACGAATGTTGAGGTGGAAATCAAACGCTCAAAACTACAGACTGTATTAGCAACTCATAAAGATACTAGTATAATTGAGATTCATGCTCTTTCAGGTGTTTTAACTCTGATGGCAGTGATGAAAGAGAATAATTCATCTCTCTATGGATGAATTATTCGATCCCTTATTTTTCGGTACTCATTAAATTTCTGTTATGAACAAAGAAAAGTTTGAGTTCTTGATCAGGTGCCGAAGAATGGACGATAAATGACCCCGAAAAGATCTCAGAAAAAATGATGCTTTTATTCCTATAAGAAAAATATGGGAACTATTCATATATCAGTGAAGAATTAATTATGCTCCGGGGACAAATGTAACTACTGATGAGTAACTGATGGGTTATCGAGGCCGATGTTCCTTCCGCATCTATATATCTCGTTAAATTAGAAAAAAGTTGCATCTCATTGAACTCTACAATTACAAATCTACTCCCCGAATTTTTGCATTTTGGATTTTAGTCTTTTCTGATTCTATTTGAAGAGATATGTCAAAATAAACTTGATATTTGACACTTTTTCTCCTTTACAATGCGGGGTAATTGGATTTTTGATCCGACGTTTTGGCTTTTCTCGACCATGTTGTTTTTTAAATAGTTAAAATAATAATAATAATAATAATAATAATAATAAATGTCTTTATTACTCAATCAAATGTTAAAGGATAGGGCGAAGTCTAGCTCAACGAGCCACTCATACTCAACCCGTATCCAAAAGCCAATTACAATACATAATACTGACTTACAGAATGTATATAAACATAAAGTAAAATTCTGTAGGCAAAAAATACAAATAATAACAACCTATATACGAAACTAAAACATAGAAACAAAACAAGTAATAACAAATAAAATAACAAGGAAAATAACTAAAAAGATTCATCAATGAAAACAAAAGAAGGTAATCATAAAATAACATACAAGGCGATCTCTGCGCTGATAGCAGATATTCCCTAAATTTAAATCTGATGTGCTTTCTGTAGAACATTAAGTGGCATCTCAAATCTCTACTTAGAGAGTTAAACAGTTTAGCAGCATTGTAGCTGAAAGAACGATGAAACATGGCTGTGATATAACGCGGCACCACAAGAAGGGCACTGTGACGAAGGTAAGAATCATGAATAATTCGGTGAAAACCCAATCTACTCCTAAGGCAAAGTGGAGAGAACGTAATCATTAAACGTTCAATAGTCGACAGTAAGCTATACCTAAATAAAGAGTCCGTCCTTAACCACCCCAAATCAGCTATTTTACGCGAAACATGATCATACCTGCGTAAACCACATACAAAGCGGCAACAAGAATTTTGTATCTTCTGGAGACGGCAACGGGTTACAACATCCAAGCAAGAAAAATACACAGTGATACAGTAACGTAATTTTGATATTACAAGACTTTCACATAGTGCCTTTTTCATGTTAAAGGATAGTACATCTCTAGCAGAGTACAAAAGTTTTAGACTAGCATAACTTTGTCTTGTCAAATAAGTTATATGTTCACAAAAGCGTAACCTTTCGTCAACAACCAAACCTACAATTTTTACGCAGTTTACAATCTGGATTTTTTGCTGATTAATGCACAGTTTTATTTGAGAACATAGAAACTGCCTTTTCTTATTTGAGCTAAAAATAATAGCTTTAGATTTGGTAGGGTTCAAATGTAGGCAATGATTTGCAGCGAATGCAGAAATGTTGCAAAGATCTTAATTTACTATTTACAATAACTGCATGTAAATCAAAGGTGTAAATTAAGAAAAGCAACGGACCCAATACGGATCCTTGAGGTACACCAGAACTTGTATTCAAGCTTGAAGATAACAGATTATTTAAAAATGTCCTCTGAGTACGATTGCTCAAGTACATATGAAGAAAGTTAAGTGATGTTTCGTCAAAGCCAAGATATCCACATTTAGCAATCAATAGAGCATGATTAACTGTATCAAATGCCTTACTAAAATCCAACAAAACAAGAGCGGTCGCTTTTCCATCATCCATAGAACGACAAACATCGTCACATAGAGAAAGCAAGGAAGCTTCCGTACTGTAGCCCTTTCTAAAACCAAATTGAGTAGCAGGAAGTGTATTAATATTAGTAAAATACTCATTAATTTGGTTATACACAGCCCTCTCCAGAATCTTAGACAAAGTCGAACAAGCTTATTGGCTTACAAGCTTATTATAAAAAAATTATTTTATGTTTAGTAAATTCTACTTTTTATTTTGAATCCAACGACGTGCCACATTTAATATTAATTACACATTTCCGACTAAGGGATGACAATAATAATAATAATAATAATACTTTCCGACTATGGGATCATTTGAATGGCTTTGCAATTATTTAAATAATTTGTTTAGATGTGACATTTGACAGTCTGTTAGTTTTAAATTTGTTAATTAATATACTTAAAATAGTGGAACATTAGTCTAACGAAGAAAGATTTGATATGATTTACTGTTACTTCGAGAGTCACAAGAATTGAAGGCACGCAGAGATGCAATATTTTCAAAAATATCCCAAATGGCACCATCCCAATCGGTTCATTCTTGGACCAAACCAACGAAACTTTAAATATAACTATACATTTTTTTTAAATAGGTTTATTTGCATTGATGATGAATTTGTTAGTCCGATACGTGTAATAGGTGTAAGTATGACATGTCGTTGGATTCAGAATAAAAAGTAGGATTTACTAAACATAAAACCAAATTTTTCGATTATTTAGAAACACCAAGTTGATGATAGTCGAGAAAAGAAAAAACTTGCCCCACCTTAAAGAGAATATGACTCATTGAATAGAATCAGAAACGAATAAAATCCAAATTGCAAAAATTCGAATTTTCCATATTGGAAACATTGGAAATACTCGGAAATTTTAAAATTTGAAAGCGGACGTTGCAGAGTTCAGTGAGGTGCAACTTTTTTCTAATTTAATCAGGGGACACACTGTATATATACTCTTTATTATTATTTATTGTGATTAATATTTTTTTATTGTATTTTTTTATTGCTTTGTTAACGTTTCAATTTAATAATAAACCATCTTCAGAACAATTCTACAATACAATTTATTTTAATAAAAAATACAAATTTACATCTAAAAAACTACCAATATCTAATTAAACAATTCATTTCCTAAATTTTTTAACTAACATGTGATATTGATATATATTGATATATATATAGATATTGATATATATATATATATATATACATATATATATATATATATATATATATATATATATATATATATATATATATATATATATATATATATATATATATATATATATATATATATTATATAAATATATAAATGTCGTTTATTTTATATTGTGGGACATTTTTTAAATACCACGCCTCATAAGCGTATGTTTAGACTTCAGGCAAGATTATGCTTTTAGGGTTAAGGTTCGTATTATAAAATTAATAATTTCATATTACCATAAAAAACTATTATAAGCAGCGCTCGAAATAAATGAAATATTTTATTGAAGGGGAATCTGCCACTAAAGGGTTGTCCAATAAGAGTGTTAAGTCCGAGATAATTCTAGTAAGCTAATTAGAAAATATGTTAATCATTTTGAGCGTAACAGAACAGTGTTTGAGTGTAAGTGGGCAGTGATAACCAGTGTTAAACAAGAGAGTGCTTTTGAACAATTTAACAAAGCAAAGATAAAGGGAGACCTGAACGTAGTATTAAAAATGCTGTTTGGGTTAAGTATTTTGAATGACATTAAGATGGACATGTTTAGAATTTGACTATTGTTGGTATTATTTTAATAAAGAAAATGCGACAAAATTAATAAAAGTCATAAGCAAATAAATACTTGCAAACACAAAACCTCTACTTCATCAATTTTTGTATGATACAAGGGTTGGGATATTTATGTATCCGGAATTAGCAACACCATTGTTGAACATTTCATCTCAGTTAAAAAATGGAATTAACTAGTGCGATGATTTACTACTACTTTCGACGTGCATTATCTCAACAATAGTGCATCGATCAATTCACTTCGACTTTTGACGATGAAGCACCATCTAAAACCATCGTATATCACTGGTTTAGTGAATTCTATCGTGACCGTCGTTGGCTCACGGACGAATTTAAAGAAACTGTGCGCGAATTGATAAAGTGAGATCGTCATGTGACATACCGTGAAATTGAGGTATTCCTGGGCATTAATATGACAAGCATATACAAGATTTTACATGAACATATTATTATTATAGTCATTAAAGAGTTTTATGTACGTTGGATTCGGAGTAATTTGACAATCGCTAAAAAAAGGAAGCGTGTCGATTAGTGCAAATAAATGCTCAAATAATTCAATTATGGTGTGACAAAAGCCATGTATAACATCCACACGGTTGACGAATCTTGAATCTATGGATATGAGGCTGAAAGTAAAGAGCAGTCCTCCCTATAAGTCTTTCAAAATGAGCCAAACCCTACAAGAATTGTTCGCACAGTATGCACTTTTTTGGGATAAATGGGCATGTGACTACAGTGCCACTAGAGACTAGCAGAACTGTCTATTCTGAATGGTACACAATCATTTGTTTGCCAGAAGCCTTCGAAGAAATAAAAAAAAAACAATCAGAGACGCAAGGATCATTCTTCACCATGACGCGAGCTCTCACAGATCGAACCGAATAACTCATTATTTGACCGATCAAAACATCCAAATTGATGGGTCATCTCCTGTACAGTCCGGATTTGGAATCCAATCTTTTGATTTGTTTTGTTCCCGTTCGTGAAGAATAAACTACGTGGAAAACGATTTTCGATCCCAGAAGAAACGGTTGATGCGTCAAAATGCTTATTTTGGAGATACCTCAATCGAAAAAGAATTATAAAAATTGGTTCAAACGTATGCAAAAGTGTATCGATCATCGCGAAGATTGTGAAAAACAATAAAACCTTTTGCAATGATAAACATTTGTTTTTATTTATTATTCCGGATACATAAATAGCAACCTTGGTATTATGATGATAACATCTTATAGATATTATTTTAAGACCTAAATTAATTAACAAATACAAAATTCAAAATAAATTAAAATTATATTGTTTAATCGAGTAATACTGGGGTGTCAATAGAATATTAAATCATGGATAATCCGTTTATCTAAATTCATTATAATAATTGAAAATAATAATGTTATGTACTCGTACTGATTAAAACGAAAAAAAAATGTTTTTTTTAATAGTTTAAAAACATTTAACATCCTTATCTCTAATTCTATTAGGACTTATCGATAAATCATCTCGAAATCGACGCATCCTGTATAGGCTATATATAAACTCGTTCAGAATATGTTATTTTGATTCACACTAAAATGAATATCTGCACCATCATCTGTTTTCTAACCACGGTAGCCGTTGCCTTAGCAGGAAAGCGACTACATCCACTCTCTGATGAGTTTATCGCCGAAATCAACAGCAGACAATCCACATGGAAAGCAGGTCGAAACTTCGAAATCGAGGACTATGAACTGTTCAAAACGTTGGCCTCTGGATCCAAAGGTATAAAGAGCCCTGAAGACCTGGCTTCTAGAGTACACGATGAAGACGTGGATATTCCAGAATCGTTTGATTCGAGAGAAGCTTGGCCGGAATGTGCTGATGTCATTGGGTTGATTAGAGATCAGTCCAGATGTGGAGCTTGCTGGGTACGAATAAAACTTTTTAATAACTTTCGGTGTTTTTTTATCTTTTATTCCTATACAGGCTTTTGCTGCAGCTGAAGCTATGTCTGACAGAATTTGCATTCACTCTAAAGGTGAAAGAAAGTTACTGGTATCATCGCAGGATGTTTTAACTTGCACTGCCAGTAGCGGATGTAATGGAGGATTTATTGACATTCCTTGGACGAAGTGGTATCAAGTAGGATACGTGACTGGTGGATTATACAACAACACCAAACAGGTATGTTAAGATTATTAACAATCTAGCAGTACATAATGGAATAAATTAGGGATGTAGGTCCTATTTCTTGCCAACTTGTGAAGATCATCCAAATCAATGTACTAACTATGTGAATACACCTGCTTGCGTAAGACAATGTGATGATTCATCTTTAAGCTACAGCCAGGAGACTACATTTGGTCAGAAACCAGCTAGATTTACAAAAGAAAAACAAATTCAATTGGAAATTTTGCAGAATGGACCCGTAGAAACAGCATTCACGGTTTACGTAGATTTTGCTTCATATAAATCAGGTATTTGTTCACTTGTACTTTTGACGTTCACAAATTGATGATTATACTAAAATTTGCTTTTATCTATACGTTGGGCTATGAATTCTTATCCAGCAAAAATATTGCGTTGGTTAACATAAATAAATAATCAGTTTTTCCACTCATCAGTTCCATTTCACAAAATTAAACTAGTTGCAAATGCACACAAATGGCAAATTTTGGCCTCATGATTTTTTCTATTCAAGCTGTACAAAGTATCGTGGTAGATCAAACGAGTTGCTGGGGTATTATCATGTAACTGTATCTGAAAAATCAAAAATAATAGAAAGTACCCCTTCAATCTTCTTATTATCGTGCCGTCTTCAAACGAAGGTTGGAGACCCTCATGACAATCTTTATTCTGTCCACATCTTCTAAACAACTGGTTCGATGTATAGTTGAACCATTTTCTCAAATTTTGCAGGCATAATTTTCTTGGTCTTCCCGTTCTTCTTCTTCCCTCTATTTTTCCTTGCATAATTACTCTTAACAGTTCATAATGTTGTGTTCTGATTATACCCTAAGTATTCCAATTAGCGTGCTTTTATGGTTGCTATTAGACCTCTTTTGGTGAATATTCTACGACCTCTTTTTTTGTAACTTTCTCTACTCAACGTATTCGTAGTATTCGTCAGAATAACCACATTTCAAAAGTTTCGAGTCTCTTGATCATGTATTTATAAATGGTGGAAGCTTGTATACCGTAAAAGAGAATCGAGTATATATAGCCAGTATATGTAGAGCATATATAGCAGCAATAATTCCTGTTATTTCTTTAACTTTTTATGTAAAGATTGTAAGATTATAGCTATTGAAACGTCAATCTCGTATGCGGGTAGTTATACAGGTATACTCCTCACTTTGTTCTTTTGACTCTTGATCAAAATTATGGACCTAGATTTAACAAATGTTTACATTATTTTTCAGTTGTATTCAACGTGCAGAAAATTTTGTTAATGGATTATGGAAGAATACCCTGTTATCTACTTAGTCTCATGCTATGAATCAACTCAGAATTTTCTTTAATCACCTCACGATACAAGACTTTCTGCGGATTTAAAATTCGAACACTAGTTTTTAATTACTTGATAAGAACATACAAAATCATCTAATGCATTGTTGTGCATCATAATGAATATCTTCTAGTAACAAATCCTTTTTGGAGAGATACTTCTTGACAGCTTTCATTTCAACTTAACCATTATTGAATGTTATAATATATATTAATTTAATACTAATTTTAGACTGAAAATAGCAAATCTGGAATAAAATAAGACAGACGCTTGAAATTTTCTCTGTAATAATGTCGACAAATGACAATTAAACAAATATACATTTAGTTGTGCGTGAAAGGCTGCTATGTTAGGCATAATAACTCATGAATCATCCTTTCAATTACTATTATCATTTTAAGGAATTTATCAACGTACAAGCAACTATAAGGAGGGTGGACATGCAGTGAAAATTATTGGATGGGGAGTTGAAAATGGTGTAAAATACTGGACCATTGCCAATTCTTGGAATGAGCGTTGGGGTGAAAATGGATACTTCAGAATTGTTAGAGGTGTAAACGAATGTGGAATCGAAAATGAAGTTGTTGGTGGATTACCTGATTTCAGTAGATTTTAGACACTTGTAAATCAATAATAAATCTTTTATAATACACATCAGTATGTTTCTTTAAATGAATACGTAATTTAGATAGTATAGTAATTTAGACGCAGTTGGTACATCTTTAAAGGCAAAATATTACTATATCAATATGATCAAAAAGTAAGATGACTTTGGTTTAAAAATTTACCCGCTTTACATGGGCAGGGTTGGTATTATGTATGGAAACGGTCAAATATCTCGAGAATGCTTCGAGATTTCTTAATGAAATTTTGTCATTGCCATGATTTAACGGAATGGGCAAGCTCACGTGAATCTTTCAAGAGCATTTTCATTATTTAGCCTATTTGTGTAATTCTTTTAGTGTTAAGATTAAAAAACTTCATTTTTAGGACTGTTTAACCTTCAATTAGAAAATTATTGTATTATTTATGATATGTCTTTTTTAATAAACTCTTGTCTTATGTTCATACTTATGTACCTATTATGGCTATTGCTTATGTTATTAATTATACCTGATTTGTAGTTATTAGATTTATAAAAGTTATTATGTACGCCTTTATGTGAACTTTATGTGCACATGCTGTAAACGCAAGTTGTTTAAGTAGAAATTTATGTTACGTGTGGTTCAGAGTTTATACTTTTATTTAGAATGTGTTGAGCGAGGGCGCTCTGGGTGTCAGGAATGGCCGAGTTTTAAGAGTTTATAAAGTTATTTCGTATTTCGCGCTTGTAGCGAACGCCAGTTAATGTTGGCAGGTTAGGTTAAGCAAATAATAAGACTGTTTGAAGAAGTGTTTAGTAGTTGTACAGGCTTAATAATAAAACTGTTGTTATTGTAAATCAGCCGTTTGTTCAATTTATGAAGTCATCCTTACATTAATAAAAAAATACAACAAAAGCGATGAAATAAATAAGTAAATAATGGCAAACAGAAATCAATTTTACTTCTTTTGCATTAATTTTAGATGATATGTTGATAAAAACAAAATTAATTACCAATTAAAAAACGCAAAAGTTTATATTGTTCTATTGACTAGTACTAGTAATATTTTCTGACTAGTACTAGTACTTGTTTCAGACTAGTACTAAGTTCATTAGAATAATTGAAAATACAAATGTTATGTACTCGTTTTGATCAAAATAAAAATATTTTTTATAAAGATTTTTTACAGTCGGTTTTCGTAATTTTTAGAATTATCTTAAGATCTTAAAAACAGCTAACAATCTTATCTCTAATTGTTTTAGGAATTATCGAAAAACCTTCTTGTAATTGGCACATCCTGGTCTAAGTTATATACACAATCGTTCGATATAATTTATCTCATTCACATTAAAATGAATATCTACATCATCATCTATTTTCTAACCACTGTAGCCGTTGCCTTAGCAGACAAGCGGCTAAATCCACTTTCTGACGAGTTTATCGCCGAAATCAACAGTAAACAATCGACATGGAAAGCAGGAAGAAACTTCGAAATCGAGGATTACGAGTTGTTTAAAACGTTAGCCACCGGATCCAAAGGTATAAAGAACCCTGAAGATCTAGCTTCTAGAGTATATGATGAAGACGTGGATATTCCAGAAAGGTTTGATTCGAGAGAAGCTTGGCCAGAATGTGCCGATGTCATCGGGCTCATTAGGGATCAATCCAGATGTGGAGCATGCTGGGTAAAAAACAATTTTTTTTTTAATATTAGGTGTCTTACGAAACTTGAAGAGATTTACCATTAAACACCAAATCATTCTCGACGCACGTTTCGCTAACCATGTTAGCATCATCAGGAGATGATTTAATCTGAGATATATTTTTATCTGAGATTAAATCATATCCTGACGATGCTAACATGGTTAGCGAAACGTGCGTCGAGAAGTTCAAAAAAGTGATTTGGTGTTTAGTGGCAAATCTCTTCAAGTTTAGTGTTTCACACCAAAGGTTCCAATAGAAAAATTGATTGGGTATCTTATTATCTTTTATGCTTGTACAGGCTTTTGCTGCAGCTGAAGCGATGTCCGACAGAATCTGTATCCACTCTAAAGGTGAAAGAAAGTTACTAGTATCATCGCAGGATATTTTAACTTGCACTGCGGGTTGCGGATGTAACGGTGGATATATTGATATGCCTTGGACGAAGTGGTACAAATCTGGATATGTCACTGGTGGATTATATAACAACACCAAACAGGTATATTAAGAATATTAACAATCTAGCAGTACATAATGGAATAAATTAGGGATGTAGGTCCTACTTCTTGCCAACCTGTGAAGATCATCCAAACAATTGCACTAACTATGTGGATACACCTGCTTGCGTAAGACAATGTGATGATTCGTCTTTAAGCTACAGCCAGCAGACCACATTTGGTCAGAAACCAGCCGAATTTACAAGCGAAAAGCAAATTCAATTAGAAATTTTGGAGAATGGACCAGTAGAATCTGCATTCACTGTTTACGTAGATTTTGCTTCATATAAATCAGGTATTTATGTACAAGCATTTTCGGTTTTCCCAAACAGATATAGTTGAACCTGAATAGTTATTGTTGTAGTTGAATTGTAGTAGAATGTAGTTGTTATAGTTGTATGTCTTTTATAACAAGTTTTCATCCTCTTTTATTAACCGCTTGTCTGGTCTTTACACCATTCCAAGTGATTCCTCTAGAATTGAAGTTTTTTCCTATTTCGTGATTCCAACTCTTTGTAGGACCGACTCGTTTCCTCTTTTCCTTCCATTCAGCTTTCTATATCATGGTATGTAATGATACGATAATTGTTATTGAAATAATAACTAAATCATATTTGATTTTCATAACACTAAATGCATTAGTAAAAAAAAGGTAAAGTGTTAGGGTTAGAGGCGCTTCAGTAATTAGGCTATTTAGCGACTGGACCTACAGCTTAACGTGGATTACGAACCACGGTCATCAGCTTCCGACAAACCCAGGCCAGCACCCCCGTCGGGCTATGAACCCTTGGTTATGTGCCTACTCATAAGTCTATCAGGAAACCTACCGACTGGCGAGTGACCAACGTAGAACACTTCTCAGAAGGCATCCGGCCTTACCCAGCCTTTAACTGGAGTGACTGAGGGGTAATTCGTTGTCGGATTTTACACTCTTGCCTAGAAACAATCACAAATATTTAGGAAGTAAACAGACAGAAGAAAGAAAGAAAATCAACCATCCGAGCGCTGGAATCGAACCAACTACCGCTCCGATGCGTCTTCGGAACAGCAGAGGCAGGTCGCTGCTCATACCTTCCGCACCAACGCAACCGGCAAACGCATTGGAAATGCACACAAAACGATATGTGATGCGTATCGTGATAAGGCACTAACGGTTCAACTATTTATTTAAATTTAGTTCTGATGATTCTTCTTTTTTTAATTCTTGAATAAAACATAGATGGCGTTGTAAATTTGTCTAGTTCTAGTTTCATTTCAGAAGGGTTATGCATGACATTTTAGTCAACGTTTACAACAATTTGGACTCGGTGAAACCACAACATGGCGTATTTTATGAAAGGATTTAGCTCTGAAGGCATATAAGGTTAAAATTGGATTGGTATATAAGGTTAATTCGTCAATTGGATCAAATAACAAACACAAACAAGAAACATTTTTTCAGATGAAGCACATTTTGAAATTGGTGGCTATGTTAATAGACAAAATTGCCACCTTTAAGGCAAGAAAAATTCACGATTGATTCATGAGAAACCTTTACATCCTAAACAAGTCACTGTTTGGTGTGTATTATGGCCAGGAGTTGTAATTGGGTCGTATTTCTTTCAGAGTGTTGCTGGTGAAGCTGTAACTATGAATTGTGTTGGATATCGTGAGATGACAACTGGATTTTTGTTGGCTGAATTGAATAATATTGATCTGGAGGTTCTTGATACCTCACATTGCTAATGAAACAATTGATTTATTGCAAGAAACGATTAATTAGCTACCAAGATCATCTCATCTTCAGGTCAGAATAATCCACATTCGATTCCTAAACTAAAGAATGAAATTATTCGAGATATTGGTGAGATAGAGCCATGATTATGCCAAAATGTCATCAAAAATTTTAATAAAAGAGTGGACGTCTGTGGAGCTGCAAGAGGTGGTCATTTGATGGTCTTCAGTTATCAATAACAAGTTTGTTGAAATCAACGCAAATTCTGAAAGCCGCTCCATTTGAAACACCTATACACACAAACTGCACCACCTATTTTGGTCAAGTAAATGACACTGAATAGGACACCAAGATTAAACTGGAATATCGCGTGACTTTACGTGAAAAAATAAATTCATAGAAAATAGCCGTTGATTTCCATTTAAAAAAGTTTGGTTTTATGACTGTTGATGTTAAACGAATTATCTTAAATATCATTTAATAAAGAGCCATGGAGCAAATCTAAGAATAAATATTATCGAAAGGCGATGTTTATTAAAAGAAGATCATGTTGTTAATAATGGTAGGATTATAAGGGCAATTTGTTTAATTTGAGTTTTTGATGAAAGATGAAATGATCAATGATGTGTTATGTCATCAATCACAGCTGCTGGATTGTCGATCCTGCTTGCCTGAACATGGTGCAGACTTGTTGCTACATTTTCGGTCGAGATAAGTTTAAATTACTTGATATGAAGAAAAATAATAATCTAATGCATTGCTTATCGTCATTATGAATTTCTTATAGTCGTAAAACTTTTTTGCAGAAATAATTTTTGACACTTTTCACTTCAACTTAACGATCTATAATTATAACACGTATTAAAACATCAAAACAGATTAAAATTATCAAATGTGAAACAAAATAAGACAGACATTTGAGACTTTGTTTGCAATAATGCCAAAAACAAAAAGCAATTCACTGTGTGTCGAAACAATTGTCATACGTACAAGTTTTAAATATAGTGGAAATTTAGATATTAATCTTGGTTTTTTTATTTAAAATGAATTTCCATCAAGTATCAGCTACCTCAGTTAAACAAAAAACAATTCAACAAACAAAAAATTATTTAATTAATTCTGCTATTGGAACGTTCGGTGTGAAACACTAAACTCGAAGAGATTTAGCATTAAACACCCCATCACCTTATTTAACTTTTCAACGATCGTTTCGCTAATCATGTCAGCATCATCAGAAGCAGGGATCTACAAAATACTTCATTAAAAAGTATCTGAATACAAGATACAAGATACTTTTAAGTAATGTATTTGATATATCAGATACCAGATACTTTTATTGTATGTTAAATGCCATTTCCGATGTATGTTATATCTGATATCTCAAGTACATTACTTAGAAGTATCTTTTATCTTGCATTCAGATACTTTTTATGAGGTATCTTGTACATCTGTGATCAGGAGATGGTTCATGGGTGATGCTTAACATTGTTAGAGAAACGCGCGTCGTTAACCTAAATAAAGTTATTTGGTGTTTAGTGATAAATCTCTGTTTTTTTCTTTGTGAAAAATGTATTTGTCTTTCAAAGCTAAGATATCTACAGTTATGTTTAAAAAATAAGAATACTATTTAGTAAATAGGCCTTCAAGGAAGAACATTTAGGTCGGGCAAGTAAGGGGCAATTTGGCCGTGACAATTAAAGATGAATGGACCGGTGCATTATCGTGATGGAAGAGCACTTTTTTCTTAGCCAAATGAGGCCGTGTTTCCTTCAATTTCTTATCGAATCTGTCCAATAACTCACTGTAGTGCTGCCCTGAGTTATCTATGAGGATTATTCTTTTGGAATCTGAAAAAATCGTGGCCATAAACTTTCCGGTTGATGGAACCGTTTTTGCCTTCTTCGGGGCAGATTCACCCGGAAAATCTATTATTTTGACTGTCTCTTGGTCTCTGGCGTGTAATAATATATCTAGGTTACATCAACGGTGACGACTCGACGTAAAAAGTCCTGCGTATTTCGCTTAAAGCGGTCCAAACACTGTTTTGAGATTGTTAGTCGTACCCGCTTGTTGTCCACCGTGAGCAATCGCGGCATCGGGCCGACACAGCTACTTCGCACACTTTCGTTCGGCGAGGTCATGTCATAGGACTTTTCGACGATTTCTTCGGTAACCACGTCTAACGGGCGTTCTGGCCGTTCTTCATCGAAAACAGTTGTACGACCACGCTTAAACTCTTTAAACCAATATCTCACGGTTGTCGTAGATGGTGAAGGGTCCCCATAGGCAGCATTCAACTTCACTTCTATTTCTTTGCATGTTTTTCCATCCAAAAATAAAAAACAAATTACGAATCGATATAGCTCTTTTTTCATTTTATCGAGAAATACAAAACAGGAATGATACAACTGGCTGTCAAATAAAAAGTAACTTATGAACTCATCTGAAATTAGTAATTAGTTTAACAGTCTGAAGTACACGATGGTAAATCAAATGTTATCAAACTGTTATCAAACTCGGGTACTTATTGATCAACCCTCGTTTATTGACAACTTTGGTCGACATATTAGTGTAAGTTGTCTGTGTATACAAACATTTTGAAAACAATGGGTCATAGTAAACATTGTACTGACGAGGAACACCGGATAATTTTGCAATTGCGAGAATAGAAAGAAACTTAATATATTTGTCAAACTTTGAAAAGATCTTTTTCCGCTGTTTCAAAGATATTAAAAGAAAAAAAAACATGAAGTAAAAAAGCAGAATTCCGATGCAGGAAACGAAAAACTTCTATTCGAGAATATGCTCGTTTAATTCGCGAAGTATGAAAAAATCCTCCCGACGGTTCCGAAGGGTTCTTGTCCGCAAAACCCTACCGCCTTGTATAATATTATGTATTTTATTCTCCATAAATATATTTGGGTTCAAGGGAAAAACGGTCACCCAAGGCAGAGCCCCGATTTACCATGGGAAAGCTATTTACTACCGGAGGGCGCTTGGTATCCGGAGACATCGTTAGAGACACTTTAACCCTGTGCCATTCAGCTCCTCGGCACGATGGATTTCCACCTTAAGCTTGGGGATTTTTTTTTCAGAGGTTTACTCCTCTCAGCTCGGGAAAGTGGTGGCGCCACTCACCAAGCGGACTAACCGCCCCCTGCCATTATTATTATTCTGCTCATCCTTACTGTAGAATCTCAGCTCATGCTGGCCGGTATTCCAATGCCAAGATGAAAAAGCAATTCAGCTCCTCTCACCCTAGCATAATATCTTACGAACAATGTGACACGTCTGCAAGAGCACGGCACGCTGTCGCACTATGGCAATCGATCTCGAGATCCCGAGGCTCTCGAGGTTCTTTGAAAATCTCTTACTTATCAGGCCTTCGGCGGATATAACGAAGGGCACTACATCTACCTTACTCAGTTTCCACTGGTTCTTCAAGTCGTATGCCAGATTTTCATACTTTGTGGATTTTTCTATCTCAGTTTTTCTAATGTTGTGAGATAGTGGCACTGCGATGTCAATTATAAAAGCGCCCTTGTCCTTTTTGTTGATTAGAACAATATCCGGCCTGTTATAATCAACCGTTCGATCAGTAGTGATTGGTCTGTCCCAGTAAAGAATGGTATCGGATGATTCAAGTACAGGAGAAGGCGAGTACTTATAATATGGAGGAGGTGCATTTTCTAATAGCGAGTATTTTTTTGCAATTTGTTGATGTATAATTTTTGCCAGCTGATTATGCCGTCCTAAATAAGCATTAGGAGCAAGGGCCGGGCAACCGCCAATAAGGTGCTCAATTGTTTCCCCCAAAGTACCGCATTTCCTGCACTTATCGACTACGTCCAAATGCAGTATGTGTTTTTCATAGTTTTTTTGTTCTTGTTACGCTATCTTGAATAGATATCGCGAAACCTTCTGTTTCTGGGTACAAGAATCCGTCAGCCACTTCAGAGACAATTGTTCGTCAATGGTGTCATCTTCGAGTGACTTAGGAAACCTTCCGTGCAATGTTTGTCCTTTCCATTCTCGAACACAGTCCGTGAGTGTTGTTCTGCTATCAATACGATTTTGTTTATTTAGGTTCAGTGGGGTGAAACCCCGATCCTCATTTGCAACCAATTTCATCAACGTACTGTTTGAATCAAGGAAGTGTTTTCTCATTCTATTTTCTTGATTGAGACAGAGATTTTTTACGTTTACAAGGCCTCTACCCCCCAACTTTCTTGGGATGTATAGTCTTTTCGTAGATGAGTTTGGATGCAGGCATCGGAACTTTGTCAATGTTGGGCGCGTCAACCTATCGAGCTCATCAAGGTCAGTTTCTGACCATTTAACTATGCCAAAAGAATATGTCAGAGTTGGCAGCGCCCAACCGTTGATCGCTCTAATGAGGTTTCCTCCGTTCAGTTTGGTGTTTAAAAGTTTTGCAAGTCTCTTTTGGTATAGAGTGGAAAAGTCCTTCTTTAACTGGTTATGATCAAGTTTATGCTTTTGGGGTATTCCTAAATATTTGTAGGACTCTTCTGGTTGTAGTTGTTGTATGTTACAAAGTGTTGAATGTTGACTCTGAACCTTTCCCTTCTGTATACTAATGGTAGAGCATTTGTCCAGTCCGAATGACATTCTGATATCCCTACTGAATGTTTCAACCGTTTTTATCAATGAGTTTAATTTTTCTCTAGTTTCTCCATATAATTTAAGGTCATCCATATATAGTAGATGAGAGAGCTTTCTTGGATTCCTCATGTTAAGTTTATATCCAATATTGCTGTTGTTGAGTAGTGTGGAAAAAGGGTTCAATGCTAAACAGAACCAAATTGGAGAAAGGGAATGTCCCTGAAAAATTCCCCTCTCGATATTTGTAGCAGCAATGCATTGTTGGCCGACAAAAAGATTCGTTTTCCACTTCCCCATCAGGCACTTTAAAGAATTAATAATCTGGGGGCTAATTTTATAGAAATTCAGAACCTCAACCAGCCAATCGTGAGGGACACTATCGAATGCTTTCTTGTAGTCTATATAGCAGATATTTAAGTTGCGTTTTCTTTTTCGCGCTTGCTCAAGAACTACAGCATCGATCGTCAATTGTTCCTTGCAGCCCATACTTGCACATATACATCCTTTCTGTTCTTCTTCAAAAATGTTGTTTTTATCACAATGTTGGTAGATTTTTTCATTGAGTAGGGCTGTGAACAGTTTATATAACACTGACAGACATGTGATTGGTCTGTAGTTATTGGGTTGCTTAACGTCCCCTTTTTTGAACAGTAGGTATGTATTGCCCTCCATTAGAAAGTCAGGGAAAGTGTCTGGATTTATTAAAACCTCTTTAAATGCATTTGCAAGTACGGGATAGGCGGCTGTAAAGCTTTTAATCCAGAAGTTATGCAATCCATCTGGTCCAGGCGCCTTCCAGTTGTGAGTCTTGCTGACAGCAGTGCAAATGTCAATCTCTGTGAAATCGTTAGACTCCATATCTGGGAGAACATTTGTCTGTTCTTGAATGGTTTTAACCCAAGGAGCCAATTTTTCGTAGCCGTCTGATTTTTTCCAGCCGATCTCCAATATTCCGCAAAGGAAGACACATCGATATTCTTAAGTTCTGACTTGCTGTTAGCTTCTGCTTCGAGTTGTCTATAAAATTTCTTTTGGCTGTTTGCAAATACTGAATTTTGATGTTTTCGCTTTTCTAGTTCATTATATCTTGCTAGCCTGGCTCCTTTCGATTTAGCTTTTTGCCTAAACCGATCTTTTAGATACAACAATTTTTCTATCAGGTTTGAATCATCGAAGTCAATGCCAGATTATTATTATTATTATTATTATTATTATTGTCATTTTTTGAGAAATATCATCTTTTCAAATGAAGAACATTTTGAAGTTGATGAATGTGATAATAAACAAAATTGTTACATTTGGGGTTAGGAAAATCCACAATTGATTCATTTACAACCTAAACCGTATGTCTTTCAGATTGCTGCTGGTGAAATTGTCACTGTCAATGGTGTTCGATATCGTGAGATGATAGCTGGATTTTTATGGGCTGAATTGAATGATATTGATCTGGAGGATATGTTCCAAAAGGCTGGCGCTACACCTGCCTCTGCTAATGAAACCAGTGATTTAGCGAGAGAAAAATTTCCTGAACGAGTTATTGCAAGAAACGGCGATGTTAGTTGGTCACCAAGATCATGTAATTTGACACCTTTGGACTATGTTCTTTCGGGTTACTTGAAAAACCAGGTCTATAAGAACAATCTACAATCGCCTCCTGTATTAAAGGATGAAATTATTCGAGTCATAGACCATTTAAATTCTATTATATATGATTTCTAGATATTGCTCAGCAAGATCGCCAAACTTAACAGCATGTGATTTTTATTTGTTTATTTATTTAAAGAGCAAAGTTTACGTTACAACCCCCCACCCCCTCCGACAATTGAACAGACTTTTCTAATTCCTTATATTTAAGAAGAGATGGAGGTTATATTAATTTTTCATTTTTCATTTCATTTTTTGATTTCGACGGTTGCCAAACGGGAATTACAGTTACCAATCAGTACGATAAGTATTAAGAGACGTTTGCAACTATTTGGTTATAATGGCAGACTTGCCAGGAAAGTTCCCCATTTGAATAAAAAACACTTAAAACAACGTTAAAAGTTTGCACGAAATAATTTAAATAGAGAACACTGGAAAAATGCACATTTTACGACGAAACTAAAATACATTTATTTGGTAACGATGGAAGAGTAGGTACGTTCGGCGTCGAGTGAATGAACATTTGAATACCAAAAATGCTATTGGTTGCGTTAAACATGGTTGTGACAATATTAAAATTTGAAAAAATATTAAAATCATTTTCATATGCCGGAGTTGGTCTAATTTATTAGATAAAACAAAACATAACCAAAGAAATTTACTTAAACAACTTACAGAATATTATTCTGCCTTATGCTGAAGAACATATCCCATTACAGTGGAACTTCCAGCACGGCAATGATCCCATATACTCCGCCAAAAGTACGAAAATTTGATTGGATACCCACACTATTGTTTGTTTACCTTGGCTATTTTGGTCACCGGACATGAATCCTACAGGAAATTTGTGGAAAATGTTAAAGTTGCGTGTAACTTTAAGGAAAACATGAAATACCAAAAAAATATGGGAGAGTTCAAGAAATTTGGTATTCCATTCCGGTTTGCGGCAATCTTACAGACTTCATGCCTAGACGATGTGTGGCAAATCATCAGTTTTGGAAAATAAAGGTTATCCAACAACATAGTTAGTATGTTGTTGGATAACCTAACCTTTAAAATAAGTTGATTTTACACTCTTATTTTTGTGTATATTCATTTGATATGTCAGTCGATTACTTTATATATATATATATATATATATATATATATATATATATATATATATATATATATATATATATATATATATATATATATATAACTGTTCTGTTTTAGTTTATTTATTGATACCAAATAAACTTATGATTTCAAAAATTGTACTCTTATTTTCTTGGCCGTAACTGTATGTTAGGCATAATATTTCGTGAACTATCATTTTAATTACCATTTATCATTTTAAGGAATTTATCGACGTACTACCAATTTTGCAGAGGGTGGACATGCAGTAAAAATTATTGGATGGGGAGTAGAAAATGGTGTAAAATACTGGACCATTGCCAATTCCTGGAATGAGCGCTGGGGTGAAAATGGTTACTTCAGAATTGTTAGAGGTGTAGACGAATGTGGAATCGAAAGTGAAGTTGTTGGTGGATTACCTGATTTCAATAGATTTTAGATACTTCTAACTCAATAAAAAATATTGTAAAAATTTTGTATGCTTTTGTGAACAAACTTTTTAGAACAAGATATACAGTAATGTCTGAATGATTGTGGCGTGTTCATATTTTTTTTTTCTTTATTTGGATTTTTCGCCACGATCATACTCACGAACTCAAAAAATATCAAAAATATGTGTTTTTATGTAAATAAAGAATCACTGGGTAAAAACAAAAAGCCAAACGGAGACAAACCGATCTCCTGCCGTTTTCAAAACGAATCTAAAAAGTATATTAATTTATATAAATTATGAAAAGATATCAAACTTAGTTTAAAAAAAAATATTACAAACATAATATTTAACAAAAATTTAGAAACATTAACATCAAAATATAGTCATAAAAATACAGGTAACCGAAAAACAAGCACAATATAAACTATTTAACAGTTAACAAAACGACTAAATAGCACATAAACATTTTATAACATTTAATACTTAGTTTTATTATCTTTGTGTTTTATTATTTCGGGGCATCTTTTAGGCATAGAGTTTACAAGTCTTTGATACATTTCTAGTGGTATAGCTTCCCATTCTTTTTTAATCACCACCCATTCTTGAGGTAAGTCCACATATCTTGAGGTATATCCATTTATATTAAAGTGTTATTGTACTAATTACGTACACTATTACAACTTTATTTTCCGAACAGTGTCTTTTATTGTAACGGCTCTGTTTCTCTGGTCACCACTGTATATGCTAAGTTGACGTTCCTATCTCGAATTATATTAGGGTTAATGGAAAAATAATGGCATTACGACTGACATTACGAGAGAGTCCCAGAAGTACCCGACCTAACGAAGAAACCATAATAAATTTGGGAAAAAATATCTTTATATCTCTACATAGTATCATTTTAGCTCGATGCACTTTTCCCAGCGATGTTCAATACCTTCGATTCCCTGTTTATAGTGAGAATCGTCGAGCTCCTGGAAGTAGCCTTCAACCGCAAACTCCACTTCTTCAATGTTGGCAAATCTTTTACCACCGAGCCATTTTTTCAAGTTTGGAAACAGAAAATAATCTGAGGAGGCTAAATCTGGCGAATAGGGTGCGTGAGAAAGCAATTGGAACTTTAACTCATTGATTTTGGTGGTGGCTGGTGCATTGTCTAGATAAAAGAAAACTTTTTTTTCGCCAAATGCAGGCACTTTTTCTTGATGTTATCACTTAAACGTTGAAATAAGTTAACATAATACTCGCCGTTCATTGTTTTTCCTTTCTGAAGATAATCAATAAAAATTATCCCACACGCATCCCATAAAATTGACGCCATGAACTTGCCTGCAGACGGAACTGTCTTCGCCTTCTTTGGAGCTGATTCTCTCCTTTCGGTCCATTGTTTTGACTATTTCTTCGTCTCAGGTGTAAAGTAATAGACCCTTGTTTCATCCATGGTTATGAATCGACGCAAAAACTCAGCTTTATTCTTGAGAAACTTCGCCAAGCACTCGATTGAAATATCCTCACAACGCCTTTTTTGTTCCATGGTGAGTAATCGCGGCACTCATCTTGCGCACATGTTTTTGATATCCAAGTTTTCAGTCAGTATGCGATATACAGCACTTTTTGAAATCCCCACTATGTCTGCTAGCTCGCGCACTTTCAGCCGACTGTCATCCAATACCATTTTGTGGATTTTCTTCACCATTTCTGGCGTGGTCACCTCATTTGGTCGACCGACTGCGATGTTTGTCTTGGCAGCTCGTACGGCCTCATTGAAACTCCGCCTCCGAATATTTTACTGTTGCAAATGAAGGAGCAGACTCTCTCAGAGTAGAGTTTAGCTCCGCTTTGATATCGGTTGGACTGAGACAATCAAATGAAAGTATTGTATCACATAACGATGACCAATTTTTTCCATGTTTACAAATTCAATGAGGCGTTCGCTATTAATGGTTGGCAAACAAATACTAAATAACTTAGCGTCGTCAAACTTCAAACTTAAACTTTATAAGGTTGGTGTTTTAAGGTTGGTCACTCATTTACAGAACCTACGAGAAAAATTCGGTTCACGTAAATAATTGCTACGGATCAATAAGTGGCTTTAGAGAGTTCAAACACGCACTAAAGATGCATAAGATGTTAGCCTAGCTCCCCCAAAGGGGAAGCCATTAGCCTCATTACTTTATTTACAAACCTCGTATAATAATGGAGTCAAAATATTTATGAAGCAGGCACGAGGAAACCACAGAACATCATTGAATAATATGGCGGATAATATGATGCCAAACCTGAACCTTTTGGGCATTATCAGTGAATAAGTAGAAATCTGAATGGTGATAAGAACAAAAGCATTCATTATTTTTGACAGCATAAAAAAGAAATCTTCATTTAACATACATGTCTGTATAAAATACCCATTCTTTTTCTTGTTTTCTTTACCGGGAGCATTTTGCCGACAATAAACCAAAAAATTATCTCCATCGTACAGTTTAGGAGCAATTTAGGCTGAAGAGGGTACCTTAAAACGACGATCTAAAGTAACACTTAGGTGGAAAATTTATTATCCACGAGAGGGTAATTTAACAAATTTTACATGGTTTTTAGAAACAGTTTAGCGTTCGAGTAATTCATTGTCAATGACGGATTAACGCTCTGAAAACTTGTTTTTTTTTCGTAATGAAGGTGAATTTTTATGTTTATCGATCCAATAATGCATTCAACGTTTCGTATACACCATTGAGTTGTTTTGTAAGGTTAGATATATTACCGGATTCGGAGCAATCTAGTTTTCATGCTGAAAAATATAAACATTTTTTATAACAGTCAATATAGTCAAGAAACTTAACAACCTATTTAATCAAGGTTGGGTTATCCACCGTACAGTCCTGATTTGGCAGCCAATGATTTCTTTTTATTTCCGTCCGTGAAGAATAAACGTGATCAACGATTTTTGACTCCAGAAGTAGCGCTTGATGCCTTCAAAATGCATGTTTTGGAGATACCTCAATCGGAATGGAAAAAGTGTTACGAAAATTGGTTCAAACGTATGCAAAAGAATATCGATCATCGCGGAGAATATTTTGAAATACAATGCTATTATGCTATTATCTGCAATATCATTTTCAATGATAAATATTTGTTATTATTTATTATTCCCGATATATAAATAGCAACTCTCTATTCATCCATTCAAAATTGAGTTATACGAATTGAGTTGTTGATAGGAAGTTGAAAATTCATGATTTATTTTTAAAAATTAGTTTAGTACGTTCTCATATGTGGAGAAATAAAAACAATTTAACTGTGACGTATTAATATCAATTTAGTGTAAAATAGATGTATGTACCTAAATTTACTTATGTAATGTAAACTAATTTAAAAATTAGTGTAATATGAATTGTATCCTTATTGTTGGCTATGAGATGTTATAAAATGTTGCCAAAAAAAACGAAAATCCAGAACTGATGAATGGAGATGGCGAATAACATTATCACAACACAATATGTCTGAGAAATATGAGAACTTTTTTAAAGAAAACTACTAGCGCCCTTTATTGCAATAATATATATTCTGAAAGCTGTATATCTCCTCTATAAAGCGAGACCGCCACCATTAGAATCAATCAATCAGTCAAGTTGTTGAGCTTAAAGTAACAGTACCTTTTGTCACCTCGTCACAAAAAACACCATTAAATAAAGAGCTAATATTACATTTTGTTTCAAGCTGTAAAACTTTTAGATAAACATTTGAATTAATGAGAAAAGCTTATGGTGATGATTGCTTATTTGGTGCATGTGTGTTCGAGTGAACTATGTGTAATATATATCACTATAAGCAATACCAAGACGGTTGTGTTGCCTTGGAAAATGACTCAAAGTCAGGATGTGCCATGTCAAAAACCAAAATCGTGATAAGTTAGTGCAAAAAGTGCGTGAAATGATCGCCTAGGATGTGAATTCGACTGTGCAATGGGTAGCGGAGGAATTAAATACGACCAAAGACATGATTGAACAATATTTTGACAAAGGATTTAAACAGACGGAGTCTGCGCTCGATTCCATTTCACAGGACCGGCGCTGTTCGTGAATTTTTGGGGAAAAAAACAAGCCTGTGTGCTTTAATATCCTTCGTATTCGCCCGACTTATCTCCATGTGACTATTTCCTCTTGGCGAAACTCAAACTAGCTATGGAAAGAACGTTTTATGACTGTGTTACACAAGCCCAAGAAACAGTGACGAGGCTAGCATTTGTTGAATGTACCCAGCGAAGTGTTGATGCGCAAGGGATATTTTTTGAATACAAATAAATAATATTAACAAAATAACTATTTTTTTACTTAAAAAGTGCTGCCATTTTTACGATATACTGTGTACGTCAATATTACATAGTCAACTATTACAAACGTTTAGTCATTTGTTAAAAGTAGAAAAACTGTTAATTGAAATGGGACAAAAACTTTTCATATTTCAACATAAATAATATACATTTTTTGGTGGAAATACTTTATCCATTTAATAATTAGAAAACAACTTTTCGCAAATTCATTTTATATTTAAACCGACGGAAACTTTACTATTAATATAGCTGGTTAGTGAATCGTATTGGAATTAAATATTTTCAAAACTGATTTTATTTCCAATTATAATAATTTTATTATAATATATATTGACTAAGATAAAAATCAACACTATTAATTAGTTATTAGATTTTATTCATATTTGGTCCGTTCAATAAGGACCAAATCATTATTCCAATCATTATTCATTCCCCAATCATTATTCACCAGATAGCCGGAAAAGTCTCAGTTATATTTATCACATAGTTTCATTTTTATTGTCGATTGTTGCAAGAAACTTTTGTTTATTTAGAAAAATGGAAAAAAGTAAGTTTCGAGTGGTGATTAAATTTAAAAGTCTTAACACAGAAATAGATCAATGCTGAGTTGGATGAAGTTCACGGCATGTCTCCTGCTGTGTTTGCAACTCTTTATAATTGGTAAAGGAGTTTAAACGTGGCCGTGCAACCACAAAAGATTAACATCGTTCGGGGCGTCCAGTAGAAGTGAATCCTGAAATGATTGACAAAATCCGCGACATAGTTTTAAATGATCGACAAATCAAAATATGCGAAACAGTTGAAGCCACAGGCTTACCGTAAGGTACAGTGTTTTCAATTTTGCATGAAAAATTGAGTGTAAAAAGATTTTGGCAAGATGGGCGAATAAACGTAATTATGTGGTCGATTCTGATGCTGTTTTGGCGCTTTTTTGTCACCTTCCTGATGAGTTTCTGCGTCGATGCATAACTGTGGACGAAACATGAATACACTACTATACTCTAGAGATGAAGAAACAATCAAAACAGTGGGTTTGTGAAGGGAACGGGCTCCGAAGAAGTGAAGACGGTAAAATCGGCCGGCAATTTTATGGCCACAGTTTTTGGGGCACGCCGAATCATCTACACCGATTACTTGAAAGAAGGAAAAACAATAACTGGAGAGTTTTATGCGTCGTTATTGGACCGGTTGAGCGAAGAAATCAAGAAAAATCGTCCTCGTTTAAAAAAAAAGATCCTCTTCCATCAAGACAATGCCGTAAGCCTGTACAGTGCACACCAGTTACAATGGGCAAAATCATGGAAAAAAATGGCTCAGCGGAGAACGGTTCATATCCAACGAGGAGGTCATCGCCCAAACAGATACCTATTTTGAAGACCTTCCGAAATCTTACTTTTTAGACGGCTTAAAAAAGTTGGAGAAACGGTTTGAAAAATGCATAAAGCTAAGAGGAGATTATGTTTAAAAATAAAAAAAAACTACTTAAAATAATTTGTTTCTCTATGTTGTTCTAAGGACTTATAGAACGACCCTCGTATTACGTCGAAATATGATTCGGCTATCTGACTCGGCCTCGATTGGTCATATTTGATTTGATTTTGAGGTATGTACACTATATTTTTTTTTTTAAATAAATTATTGTTAGAAATGAAAAAAATACTGTGTAAATAGACTATTACATATCTTTGTAGGAAATTAAACGTTCTTCACAAAAGGTCTCTTATAAAATTTCGGTAAAATTACTTTTTGTAGCTGAAGTTGAATGTATAATAAATTTTTACATTTTTTCGACGAAACTATCAATTTTATCGAATAATATTATTCGACCTTTTTTGTAGATCAGTCCATTTCCTATAAATTTTCGTTAATAAATTTTTCGAAACTCTGTAAAGGATAGTGTGTTATTTAAATTGAAATGTGAATTTTTCTAAATAATCGGATTTTTATTGTTTATAATTGATTATAAAATTTAAATTATTCGATGTTTCAACTGAAAATTACTTATTATATTTGACTAACTTTTAGAAAAGCTTGCGCTTATTCAAATTAAAAAATACAGATATACTATACTTAATATTATAACAAGAATATATTCTCAACTGTTAACGAATTTTGATTTAATAATTCAATCGAAATCAGCTATTTTTACGAATCGAGATGTTTTCAAAATATAGTAAATATATATTCTCCGGGAATTAAAAAATAATCTTTCAAATTTCCGAATATATTTGTAAAAGAATTAGTATTAATTATAAATATTTTCTGAAAAAAAATCCTATTATCTGCAAATAGGTTCCAAAATATTTTAACCTTTTTAAATAGAAGGAACTACTTTATAATAAACACATTTTATTTTTAAAAAAGTTTAGTGAGTAAAAATTATTGAATTCTCATTCATTACAACGAAATTATTAGTCAAAAAAAATTAATCATTTTGTTTTGGTTTTTCCGCTCATCTTGTCCTTGAAATCATTTCGTTAAAATACGAAGTAAATTGGTATTTGTTAACTTAAATAAGTACACGCTTTTGTAAGAATTAGTTGGATATAATTAGTAAACAATTTTCAGTTGAAGAACTGAATAATTTGAAAAATAACAATTTTGGATAAAATTGATAGTTTCGCCGAAAAATTGAAAACGTAAAAATTTGTTATGCATTCAAATTAACCTCGAATAACTTTTGAAAAAGTAAATTTATCTAAAATTTATAAGAGACTTTTTTGAAGAACGTTCAATATACTACAAATATATGTATTTGTCCTTCCACTGTAACGTTCCGCTGAAGAGCTATAAAATTCCAAAGTTAAAAAAAATCCTGTTATTTATATGGGAAATTGAAATTTGCAATGCACCTCTTAATATTCATATTAAGAGCTCTAACTTTCACAGTATTTTTTTTGTCATTTCTAACAATATTTTTCGATACCTTTAAGAAAAAAAATAGTCGATTGTTTTAAAACAGTTTAATATATATATATATATATATATATATATATATATATATATATATATATATATATATATATATATATATATATATATATATATATATATATACAAAATCGCTATTATGTATGAAACGGTCAAATATCTTGAGAACGCTTAGAGATTTTTTTAATGAACTTTTGTACACAAACCACTTTTTGCCACTTTTTGGATATAATTTCTTTTTTTTTTCTTGTCTTGATTTTTTTACAACAACAATTCTTGAATTTGGCACTGTTGGAAAGAGTATTTTTTTCTGAACTCAATGAGGTAAATATGGTATGTTTTTTTTCAAAATAGATTTTAAAAAATGGCTAAAAAGTGTTTCGGTTTATTTTAGGGTAAATATATTTTTCATTTAGTAGGCTATGAAACAATTGATCACCAATTACAATTCCTGACCATAATGCACACCAAACAGTGAGTCGTTTTGGATGTAAAGGTTTCTCTTGAATCAATAGTGGATTTCCCACACCAATTTTAACGCGTTGTATTTTATACGACTCCATTTTTATAAATGTCATATATTACACTTCTGAAATAAGATTAGACCTAGGCAAATTCGCAACGCCATCTGTGTTTTATTCAAGAATTAAAAAATTCGCTCAATTTGAAAGACGTGTTACTAATTTGATATACCGGCACCAAGAATTATGTTATATGAGCTTATATTTGAGTTGTAATATAGTCTACTACTATGACCTCATTTCTATTTTATTCCATCAGTTCTATTTTTGTCATTAAGTCTAATTTTTGTCATTAACACATTCAAGTTAAAAATAAAAAAAATGTTTTTAAATAAATCAAACAGGATATACAGGGTGATTCTCAGGGGGAAATGTCAATATTTCAGCTACATATTCGGAGACCGTGAATGGGTGGTGAAGGGAAATGAATATAAAAGTTTCTATAAATATGGATCATATTCTGAATTGTTACAGAAATACAGCGGTAAACATATTTATGAATAGCAAATGTAATAAAGAGTGAGAAAATGTACCTTTACTTTTTTTACTGCTAAGCAACCATTGTTTATACCAGTTAATTATTAGTTTGTTACTAGCAAATTGTTTTAAAGTTATTTAATAGATTTCATTATGCTTTAATTATTCTCTCTCATCGTGAATATGCTGATACAATATTTGTTTACGGTTTTTGTAACAGAAGCTCAAATCTCGTAGTCTCCGAATATCAGCGTTGTTTATCGAATCGGAGACTGCTAGACAGAAGGGTTTTTCAATAAGTTTTTATCACTGCTGGAGAATCTGCTATGTTTCCAAGTGCAAGAATTGTATCTGAACAAGAGGCTATCCTTAACATCGTTGAAAATGACCCAAACGAAAGTACAAGGCGGATTGCAGATATTTGCCAAATGACACAATAGTCTGCTTGGAGGACTTTTCACATGAACTGTTTATATCCATTTCATTTAAAACCGGTGCAACATTTGCAGGATGGTGATTTTGCGTTAAGGATGCAGTTATGTAACTGGACAAATTCAAATCGGAGATTATACAAATATGTTCTGTTGACCGATAAAGCTCGCCATCACGAGTGAATGGCATAAAAAAATCTTCATAATAAACATTGATGGTCCGATGAAAACCCCCACGCTACGGCTGAACAAAATGTTCAACATCGATTTAATGTGGTATGTAAAAAATGAATTAATCGGTTGATTCATATTCGACGGTCATCTCACAGGAGAAGTTGACCTGAGTTTTCTACAAAATCATTTGCAAAACCAATTAGAAAATGTTCCATTTAAGGGGATTTTCAAGTCTAGAAATTTGAAAAAATCGATTTTTTTTCCATATTTCGACAGTTTAGATATTCAAGAATATCTCCCTAAAAGGATTTTTCAAAATTCGAATGATTTTTAAAGTTATAGTCATTTTAGTGACGTTGCACCCAGATCGGTTTGGGCGGAGATGCTGTAACAATAGGCGACTGAAGGCTGCAGCTACTTGAAGATTAATAACTGTCTCTCCTTTTTTTCATTATACACTGAAAATCAGCAATATGAAGTAGAAGAAGGCTCGATGTATGGAGCTTGGATGGTTGATTAAGAGAATATAAGTTATATGTACGCATCTGTCAGTTACACTGCCTGATGTAAAACTTTAAACGAGTTTTTCTCAAAACTAGTTTTTTCGGTGCGGTTGACATAATAACTCAAGTTCTAGTCGACCGATTTACTTAAAATTTGGCATGAATATTCTTTATATATTCCTCTATGGTATGTACCAATACAAACTTTAACATCTTTATTTTTAATATTTTTTAAAAATTCGGGAACGTTAAAAAAATAGTGGGAAAATCGACCTCAATTTTTGAGTAGCCACCATTTTTCGAAAAAAAAGAAATTTTGACACTTTTTCGGGTTCATACGATACTGGCATTTATACTAATAAAAAATTATCTATAATTTAATTTTTCAAATGACCAGGTGGTCAAATGACCGGGACACGGTTTTTCCCCCCTCTACTTCAACGACGCATAACTTGCTGAAATTTTTATATTTTTTAATTTTTTAATTTTTTTATGTACCCTCGAAATATGAATAAATAAGCAATAAAAAAATGGATAGTAAAAATATCAATTGCTTTTTTTATGAATCCTTAGAAAACGCTCGAAATTCGGGCTTCTAGACTAGAATACCCCCTTAATGTACGACAAAACATGTACTTATAAGATGATGGAGCCCCTGTACACTACACCTTACAAGTGAGAAATTTTTTAAACAACTTCCCAAACGCGTGGATTGGACGAGGTGGCCGGCACAATTGGCCAGCTAGATCACCAGACCTTGATCCTCAGGATTATTGTCTTTGAGAGTGGGTTAAATCTTTGGTATATGCAACTAGAGGTGTATTACTCGACCGACTAGTAAATGCAGCAGCAGTTATAAGGAACAGACCTGAATCCATTCAGAGCTCCGGGCTGTTCATAAGCTAGATGACAAGTGTGTGGAAGTAAATGGTGGTATTTTTGAAAACTATGAAACGTAGCCTAATTATTTATTATAAAAGTAATATTAAAAATAGTAATATTAAGTAATATTAAGTAATAGTTGAGAGTAAAACCCATATTTATAGAAATTTTTATGTTAATTTTCGGTTCCTGAATACGTAGCTGAAATATTGACATTTTCTCCCGAATCACCCTGTATTCCAGAAGATGTTTCTTAAACTCGTAGTTCAACTACAGAGAACAAAAAATGGTTTTTCTGTCGGAACCCCATTAAAGAAAACTGAAGTAATTTTATCATTGAACTAAACTGAAGGTTGTTCAGAACTAACTAAAAAAGTGAGAATCAATTAGACATTTTCGTCGAACTCCACAAGCCATAGATTGCTTTTCGACATTTATATAAATTACTGGCAACTTGTTAAAAGGTTTCCGATGGAAACATGGACGGGTGTGTTTTTTTCAGACATTCTTTATAAACGTGTGCTTTATCACTTGGCTTCCTGATAGCTTCAGTTTTGCAGTTAGTGACTCAATGGGATTTTTAAAATATCTCACAAACGAAATAACTTTGAAATGTAAATAATTAATTGAAAAATAACTATTTATATGATTATATACCCAGTAACGTGTATAAAATTAGTACACTCTTATTTTTTTGACTACTGAAGTACGAAGCGTTAGGAGAAAATGAATTCTTTAAGCAGATAAGCAGCAATAAAATGCGGTAGATACATGGCAATATATATAAATATATATATATATATATATATATATATATATATATATATATATATATATATATATATATATATAAGAAATCAAACAATACACAGATATACATAGCGATATGAGAAAAAGAAGACCTAATTTTTACGGACACATAAAACGAATGAATTTAATTACACAAATAGTTGAATTTTATGAAAATAGGAGTAGAGCTAAAATAGAAATAATTAAATGGATAGCTGCAATTAAAGAGGACCTAAGATCAGCAAATATTACACAGTGAAATTCAGGACAGAAACTGTTTCAGATCCAAGGTTAACGTTTGGGAGACTGGCCAGAGAGAAAAATGTAGGAAGATCGGAATAACTTAGTCTGACGAAAGGAAAAAGGCCCATAGTGAAGCAATGAAATCAGTAAAAGGGCGCAAAAGAAGGCTAGCAATATGTACGCCTCTAACTGTACTTCGCGTGGTCAACCAGAGTCCATATATATATATATATATATATATATATATATATATATATATATATATATATATATATATATATATATATATATACATATATATGTTGGTAACGAATAAAAGTTCGTTATTCGTTATTCGTTATTCGTTACCAACATATATATATACATATATATATATACATATATATATATATATATATATATATATATATATATATATATATATATATATATATATATATATATATATATATATATTGGTAACGAATAAAAGAAACGTTTCATAACATACCTGAAAGTTATTTATGGCAGTGCGAAGCTGGATAGTGTACGAATAAAAGTTCGTTATTCGTTATTCGTTACCAACATATATATGTATATATATATATATATATATATATATATATATATATATATATATATATATGTTGGTAACGAATAAAAGAAACATTTCATAACATACCTGAAAGTTATTTATGGCAGTGCGAAGCTGGATAGTGTACAATTATACGTGGAATACAACATCTGTCAAATGACCGCCACGACTTCTCTGGCAGCTCACAATTCTTTTGTTGAAATTCTCGATTACTGCTGAACACATTTGCGGAGTTATGTCACGAATTATTCGCCTAATTTCTTGTTTCAACTGTTGAACGGTTTGCGGATTATTTTCGTAAGCTTTGCTCTTCACATAGCCCCACAAAAAATAGTCTAGCGGCGTCAAGTCGCATGACCTTGGTGGCCAATTTACATCCCCATTCCGGGAGATCAGCCTCCATCCAAACTGTGTACGTAATAAAGTCAATGTTTCACGTGCTGTATAACATGTCGCACCATCTTGTTGGAACCAGATATTCTCTAAATCCATGTCCATTATTTGATCCCATAAAAAAACATCAATCATCGTTCGGTATCGTTATCCGTTTACTGCAACAGCTCGTTCATCTTCATCTCTGAAAATCCTAGAGAAATCCACGAAATCCCAATGCATGCTCAACGTGTCACAGTTTGGTGCGGTTTTTGGGCTGAGGGTATCATTGGACCGTATTTTTTTGAAAATGAAGATGAACGAGCGAAATTATTGTGTTGATTCAGCGAAAGTTAATCACTTTCCCACCACATTCAGGTAAACATAGGCCGCGTTAGATATTGTACTGCTGAAGAAAGTTTAATTGCATGTAATGAGGAATCTGTGTAATTTCGAAAGTTTTGAAAGAATCATATGTGTCCCAAAAACAATCAGAAAAGAGAACCAAAAAAAAACAATAAAAATATGGATAATCGTATTTTACGCGAGATTCTGAAAGATCGTTTTGTTACCTCTGCAGTTATAAAAAAAAGTTGACCCAAGTATCAGTAACAGAATCATAAGACGACGTTTACAACAAAAGAGTCTATACAGTAGAGGAGGTAGGAAAGTTCCGTTTTTAAGAGAATAGAACGTAAAGTAGCGGTTAAAATTTTTAAAAAGAAACTATAATGAAGATTTTTAACGTAACTGGAAAAACATTGTTTTTAGCGATGAAACCAAAATTAATTTATTTGGTTCTGATAGAAAAATGTATGTCAGAAGATGTATTAACGAAGAATTCAATCCAAGTAACAACTCGGACACAGTGCAGCATAGTGGTGTATGGGAGTGCTTTTTATATAACGAAGTAGGTCTAATATTTTGCATAATACAAAAGATAATAAAGAACGCGAATATGCCTTACAGAATATGCCTGACGCGAATATGCGTTACAGTGGGTCTACCAACAAAACGATGATCCCAAATATACAGCTCATGTGATGAAGCAGTAGTTCGAGATGAAACATTAAAATGTTAGAGTGGCCCTTAGAGTCGAAGGATCTAAAACAGATCGAAAACTTTGGGAAACGGTTAGAACGGCGTCTTGCTGTTAAAAAAATAACAAACAAGATGACATTGTGGAAATAAATTTAGGCAGCTTTTCAATATCTGTAGAGATATGGTAACATCTAATCGATTTCAAGCCAAGTTGTTGGCAATCAGTAATTAAAAATAACGGACATACTACAAATTACTAAGCTTCGAGAATTATATAAGCTAAACAGTTTTAGAGAATTGCACCTTCTAGTTTCTTATGATTTGTAATGTGTAAAATTATATTCATTTTTTGAGCACCAAAAAATAAAGTAATTTTTTATACTCAGACCAATGGCGTGTATGCTTTTTACCAATGCTCGGTAAATGCTTTCTAGAAAATTAATATTGCCCTAGAAACAGGGTGAAAATGAGTTTAAATAAAATATATTAATAAGAATATTATTTTTTTAGAATTTTATTAACGTTTCGGTAACTGCCCTTTGAAAAGATGCCATAGAAAACGACCACAACTTTAATTTTAATAACATAAAAAGTTTATATTTTGAAAAACAATATAAAAAATAAATAATAAATAATGCCATTAATTTCAGAAATGTTTCTGATAATTTAAGTTGTGTATATAATGATATAATTAAATAATAAAGTAATGTATATATATTTATATATATATATTTATATATATATATATATATATATATATATATATATATATATATATATATATATATATATATATATATATATGTATGTATATATATATATATATATATATATATATATATATATATATATATATATATATATATATATATATATATATATATATATTAATTATATATTGTAATTGTTCTGAGATTGGTTTTATAAAATAAACCGTTAATAAAATAGTAAAACGTTAATAAAATAGTAAAAAAATAATAATAATATTATAGGGTCAGTAAAATACATATAATATATTAATGAGGCTCCGCCATTTATATGGGGCGTTCCAATACTAATCGGACGGTTTGAAAAATTTTAATTTTTGATATGATTAATTTTTGCATCCTATGAAAAAACCGTTCAGATCAATTTTCAGATAATCCGTTCAAAAGATCTCAATTTTTAAAAAATAGCGCTTTTTTGGTGTTTTGCCCATAACTTCTTGAAAAATAGACCAAGTTAGACCGTTTTCTTTTCAAAATTTTCGTTTTTCAATGTACTGTTTAGAAAAAAATACAAAAAATCGATCGAGGGTCGATTTTTGGGTTTGAACCTTTAAATGATTTTTTTGAAACTGAGTGTATACTTTGATTTTTTCGAAAATGTTCTACCTTATACTTCTGTCCATAACAATATTTAAGCCTGGTTTAAGGTAAAAGGTAAAGTGTTAGGGTTAGAGGCGCATCAGCAACTAGGCTATTTAGCGACTGGACTTACAGCTTAACGTGGGTTCCGAACCACGGTATATCAGTTTCCGACAAACCCAGGCCAGCACCCCCGTCGGGCTATAAACCCTTGGTTATATGCCTATCCATAAGTCTATCAGGAAACCTACCGACTGGCGAGTGACCAACGTAGAACACTTCTCAGAAGGCATCCGGCCTTACCCAGCCTTTAACTGGCGTGACTGAGGGGTAATTCGTAGTCGGATTTTACACTCTTGCCTAGACACAAACATTTAGGAAGTAAACAGACAGAAGAAAGAAAGAAAAACAACCATCCGAGTGCTGGAATCGAACCAACTACCGCGCCAGTGCGGTTTGGGAACAGCAGCGGCAGGCCGCTGCCCTTACCGTCCGCACCAACGTGACCAGCTAAGTCTAGTTTGATCTTGAGATATTCATATAACTATTTATTTTTTGTTAGATATCCATAGATATTTCAAAGAATTCCATGATACAATATTTCATTCATGTGAATAAATTCAAACTTCAATAACTTACAATTTTTTGAGATATTCAAAATATCATCCGCCATATAGTTTAAATAAAAATACGCAAACGTTTAAAACACACATGGACAACCGTTCACACCGTAAAGGTCTAGTTAAAACTGCAGTTGGAATCTTTAAATCGGCCTTATCAATAAAAACATTTTTTTTTCTAGGCTATAAATACATTAGCAGCCGAAACACCAATATCAGGAATATGTACCGTACGATTTGTAAATGTTATTTTGCTTTAGAAATATTACAATAAATTGTTTATCTACGTCCGACATGGAATTGACTGCATTATTGTCCTTATTGATGTGGATAGATGTATTGAAACTATTTATTTTATGTGAAATAACATTCAATGGCATTATGGTATGAAAACAATTACGGACAAATGTCCCTTGCGTTTATTTATGACAAAGAGTCATTTTGTCAATCCAATTTTCGATTACTTTTTCAAGCAATTGGGGTCTTATGTCCGCAATTATCCGAATTATATTGGTTTCAAAGGCGTCAACAGTTGTTGGTTTATTGACATAGAAATAATGTTAAATCATATGAGCTTGGTGGTCAGTTAACAAAATAATTTTCTCATCGATTTGTTCCCTGAATAAATCGATTGTAGCATTGGCTGTTTGACATGTTGGAACCACACATCGTCTAGATGAATAGCATTTAAAGTAGGAATTAAATAATCATTGATCATCGCTCTATATCAATCCCCATCCTCAATCCCCGGGAACATACTTTCTAGCTTAGTTTTTAAAGTAATTCGGCCCACTGATGTCACCAGCACGCAATACGCACAATTCGGTGCATTTTTCTGAATACAATGGCAATTGTATCGGAATAATTTGCGGAATATTTTCATTGGAAATCTGGCAATTTTGTTTATTTACGTAACAATTTAGCCAACAATGAGCTCCGTCGCTGTACAAAATTTTGCGGTTACATTCTGGGTCAATTTGCAATTAATTTTGAACCCATTCATCGAACGTACGACGCAAATGATGGTCTTGCGATTTGAGTTCTTAAACAAGCTGGATCTTGTAAGGCACCAGACCAAGATCGTTACGTAACATTTTTAACGGAATCGAATAACAAAGCCTAACTTCCTTCGAACAGCGTCGAATTGATAAATTTGTATCTTCAGCAACAGTGCCAGCAACAGCCTTGATTTTTCTTCGAAACGCACAGATCTTTAGTCTTGTTATTGTTTTAACATAAAGCCGCGTGAAATGCGTTCGGTATTTTTCGATAATTCTCCGAATACATCACGAAGTTCAAATTCTCGAAGTGCTCGCTCAGTTTGGCGCACAGAACATTAATTTTATAATAAATTTCGACAATTTGCAAGCGTTGCTCTGATGTTAAACCTTCTATGATGATTTGCTAGATTATTGAGAGGCAGATTTACAGAGTTACGCGCAAACTTGCAGTTCGTTTGAAAGCGACACCTGTCTGTCACACAAAAAAAATCACCATTTATTACATTGTATTTATTTACGAGAGGAATTCTATTCTTTATTTTTGTAAACAAAATGCCGGTTTGGTTAGGGTTAGGGTTAGGGTTAGAGGCGCATCAGCAACTAGGCTATTTAGTGACTGGACCTACAGCTTAACGTGGGTTCCGAACCACGGTCATCAGCTTCCGACAAACCCAGGCCAGCACCCCCTTCGGGCTATGAACCGTTGTTATGTGCCTACCCATAAGTCTATCAGGAAATTTCCGACTGGTGAGTGACCAACGTAGAACATTTCTCAGAAGGCATCCGGCCTTACCCAGCCTTTAACAGGCGTGACTGAGGGGTAATTCGTTGTCGGATTTTACACTCTTGCCTAGAAACAATCCCAAACATTTAGGAAGTAAACAGAAGAAAGAAAAACAACCATCCGAGCGCTGAAATCGAACCAACTACCGCTCTGATGCGGTTTCGGGAAGATTTTTAATTTTACAATTTTGCTTGTTCACAAAACCTGTGAGGTGGAAATGAGCTTCGCCGAAAAATATAATTATATTGTAAAATTCTGGATTTTTGCACCTATTTGTACAATTATAACAGGTTCTTCAGTCATAAAACGATCCATAGGGGTCTTGTGATGACACATGCGAGATAAAAATGTCTATATTCAGTCGTCGAAAAAGGCGCTAAATTAAAAGTAAGTTAGTAAAGTAACTGGATCAACCGTTATAAATCATGTCGCCAAAAGGAAATTTAATAATTAACTTTAAGGAATTACTTTGCAGGAACAACTTCTACAAGTCAAATTCAATCTTTCATCCTAATTACTTATTGTCCTTTCACATAAAGCTGGGTGCACACCAATAAAAATTTGCGTATGTAGTGAATTGACTGTGCGACGAAAATATTTACGATACGTAAAATTACGTAAAATTATCACTCACAGTCAATAAATATTGGTGTTGTGGGCGGTGTACGCCGCTCTGTCTGTGTGTGTAGTGGGATAGATTATGCTTGATTCGATTATTCCAACCAGCGTTGAAAATAAAGTTCTTTATATTTTTCAGTATTTATACTTATTTTTTATAGTCTATATTTTTCTGTTTTGGTACAAATTTTTCATCTAATAACGCATTTTCTTTTTATTTTTTTTCGTTTTCTTGATGAAATTGTTTATTATAATGAATGCAGCACAATTCTTCTTCAATGCCGGTGCATGCTTTGGCTACTGTCAGTTATTCAATAAATAAAAAATGATTAAATAATAAATTTCAATGTAGCCATGCCACGTAAGTATCTTTTCGAAACTAAAGATATTAATTTTACTTCAACACGTCCACACACAAATCTTGTGCGCCGCAAATTCCTTTGACGTTCGCGAGAAAACGGACAACAAATGGTTCGTGTGCGTGCTGAGCGGCTAAAATATTTGTGTGTGACCTCGTGTTGGAGCGTCTACATTACCAAGCACGCACACCACATACGACATATATAGACCGCGCAACGCAAATTTTTATTGGTGTGGACCCAGCTGAAGAGAATGAAACATTGAGTTAAAAGAACTAATATGATAATAGTCGAAAGAGTTTGTTGTACTTAATATAAAACAAACGGCCGGATACGGAGGACAGAGCATTTATTGCAGAAAAAAATATAACACAGCTAAGCATTGTACAGAGCCTTCATTAATCCTGGAATCTACGTGACTAGCGATTAATTTTAACTTAGAAACCTTAATTTTTTTATGTCGAATTATTTAAAGGTGGTATCATTTAAAATTAAAAGAAATATTATTTAAAAAATGTATTGAAATAATTTTCGCTGTTGGTACTGCATCAACAATATTTTCCATATGATTTAATATCTACGACCTGCGCTTCTCTTCTTTGTTTTCCTTCTATTGAATCTACTCCGATGAAGTTATTAGTGAATAAACAAATATATGTCGCAGATTAAGACAGTTAGCTAGCTTAATTATTATTTTGTTGCCTAAACTGGGGCTAGTTGACTGGGGTGCGTTCCCAGCTTGCGCAACTAACCCCACAAGACGTTCATTGTAGAAAATCAAATGTTTCTTTAATAAATTAATAACCATCAATTAATTTGTGCAAGTGATGATTCTACACAAAGTTTATTTATTAAAATTACTTATATTGATAATTGTATTGATTATTATTATTAGATTTTAGGAAGCGTACTTATAAAAGAAAGACCTCAAAAGATTTAGCTGCTAGTCAACAATTGAGTAATGCAGCAAAAGCTGTAGAGGAGGAAAAATGAATGTAAATGCTGTAGCCAAACAATTCATTATTAACAGGATGCTAAACTTGAAGAGATTTACCATTAAACACCAAAACGCTTTTTTGAACTGCTCCACGCACGTTTCGCTAACAATGTTAGCATCATCAGGAGATGATTAATCTCCGATTAAATCATCTCCTGATGATGCTAACATGGTTAGTGAAATGTGCGTCGAGCAGTTCAAAAAAGCGTTTTGGTCTTTAGTAGTAAATCTCTTCAAGTTTAGTGTTTTACACCAAAGGTTCCAACAGAAGAATTGATTAACAGGATGACTTTAAAGAGATATGTTTGTATTAATTGTGATAGAGACAAAGATGATTAATAATTTGGGATTATTTATTACTTTTTATTATTAGTTACTATTTTAATTTAATATTTATTAATACATCATATTTATTTGTTTAATTGTATGTATTTTATAATTATTCTTAAATAAATAATTTTAAATATAAAAAATGTAATAATAATCCAAATATTGGAAAGATTTAATTTTGTTAGATTTTAATTTTATTTTTCCAGAGATATAATAACAATATGAGTATGTAATAATCATAATAAATAAATTATTGCTTGTTGATTACAATTATTTTGTATTCAGATTATTCTATATACTTCTATACACAAGTCAATTTTAGCCATTGCGCAACTAGCCCCATACCCATGCTCAACTAGCTGGAGAAGAGTAAATTACGAACTTAATAGAGTAAGAATCAATTAAATCCGATGCATATTCTTAAAGTTATGGGAGATCAAGCGAAAAGTTGCTCAACTAGCCCCGCTCTACCCTATAAATAAAATGTCATTCATTATTATCCTTATCATAATTTCCCTCAGAGTCTTGAGGTTTTTACGAATATTATTTTTCATAGTTTTCTGGTAAGAAAATTGCTGATAGTTCTTTCTTCATTTCGAAAGTGTCTCTAAGCCCTAAGGTGTTTCTACATTCGATTAGTAGATGTTTAATTGATAGGTGATGGTTACACTATCCTGTAGTAGTGCTGGACAGTTATACTGTAGCTTAATGTGTCGGGTCATAAGAAAATTAGTGATTTTGTGATGATAACTAACTTGTTGTGTAGGTTGTCGACATCTATAGGTTACTTGGGTTTCGTGATTAAATAAAGGCTGTAACGGGTACAAATTAACGTTTGAAAAGCAGTCCGATAACATTTTATTACTTTAAACATCTAGTACCACCCTCGTATAACGTCAAATCATGGCGTCATTCTTTTCCGTTGCCGTGCGCCGTTCCTTTTTCTTCGTTAAAGTGGTACCCAGCAGAGTATCGTTTTATCTTCCAGTGGGATAGAAAGAGATAGGTATCGATTTTGTACTAACTAATTGAATGAATGTGATTAATTCTATTTTTCCTCCGATTTCTCGTAGGTCAACTGCACACCCATATTTCGTCGTAGTTTCCGCAAATTACTCGTGGTGGAAGTGAACTTTTCCTGTTGAGTTCTGTGGTGAAAGGCCTCTATGGTGTAATAATTTAGTTTATCGTATTTTTACGGATTTGTACCTCGAGGTCCCAGCCATTAAACCAAGTGCCTTTAGTTTTGTGTTGGTTTGATTAGCGATCTTATGGGAACTTCTTTTGGGAGGAACTGAAACACTTAACTCGATAGAAGGTCACTAGCATCACATCATGGTGCCCACTACATCGGGGCGGCATTGAAACCCTCTTACAGTTTCTGCTGTGTTCTGTTGTGAAATACGTTTTGTGTGAGCTTTTTTATTTTATTTTAACTTTTATTTAATTTTTGGCGCCCAATGTGGTCTTTATTTATTTTTACTTATTATTTTGGGGGTTGCGATCCTAGGGGCGACCTAGCTGAACACCAATATTATTATAATAATTATATGGTTTCTATTAATAACTTACGTAGAACTATTGCTAGTATACTTATGATAAATTTCGGCGCTGTAGCGAGCAGCGACCGGCGTGAACTAGAGCAAACTCCTAGAACATTGTGGGGATTTCCTGGCCTATTCCACGGTAAGGCCAGTGCCGTTCATAACTCCTTCGTACTCGTTTGATGTGCTAAGGGGGGCATAATTGGCACGCACGCTTAACAGTCCGTTCTACTTAGCACCCGCTCATCAGTTGTGTATATTATATTTGTAAACGATATTGTAAGTTACAATTCCTTTTAAATTATAATAAAGTTATTTTCTTTTCCTTTATTTTCTTTTTCTTTCTCTGTATATTAAAATGTAGTATACATAATTTTAATATCTATAGTCGCTCTATAAAGTTTTATATTTGAGGTAATTTCATTTTATATTTTAATTCCATAAAGTTGGCCATAAAAGAACCGACGAACAATATTCCTGACAAACCTACGTTTCGATATTGAATTTCTTATAATTTAATATTGCGAAAGTCTCGAACAGAAACCCTTCATTAGGTAGTTTAAAACCGTCTAGATTAGTACAATATTCAATGAACATGAAACATTTAACAGCCATTCAGTGGATAAAATTAGATATTCATTTGAATGAACACTAGCCGTAACATGCAGGCAAAATTGTATACCTTTGCTATAACTGAATACTTTTGGAAAATTAAATTCCTTCAGTTGAAAACAGTCTTTTGTTAATTATAAACTTGCCAAAGAATTTAATTCTACTGAACTAGTTATCTGAAATCCAATCCTATTCATGTTATGATGATGATGATGATCAATAATCAGAAAAGTTATTTTAAAAACGTTGAAACACGCTATATTTGATGACCAGTCAAAGTACCTAATTCCGTCATAGGGATGCTTTTAAAACAAATATTCCTAAAGTTTCTTCCTTGGCGTGTGTGATTAAAGGGAAACCAAAATTTACACACAGTGGATCAGGTGAACATTGTGGGAGATCGCTAATTGTTTCAAACTTATAACTAAGTAATCATTTTTAGTATAACATACAAGGTGTGCAATATACAGTAATGGAACATTGTTGGCAAACAACATTGTTTTCATTCCCTTTAGATGGAAGGCAGGCCATCATTAAATGCATCATCAGTACAAGTTTAAACGCTCTAGATAGTTCATAGCAATTATTTTCGTGAAATGAATTTTTTAGTGCGTTCTGAAAGTGAGTGACAACAATTTCGAGGAACTGTGCTACCAAGTTCATTTTCAATCCGACACAAAAAGTTAAGACTCCTTTTGAACTTGCCAAAAGCTTTTCGGAACCATTTTTGTGCATTCTATTCTATGAATTGTTATGTAAGTCAACCGAAAAAAGGTTTGTTATTGAAGTAAAAGGCATTACTCTTAACGCAATAGGAGAGCCGCCGAGATATATATCTCCATTTCGGAGCATATTCACGCAAATATAGGAAAAAAAAAAATGAAAAAATTAACGGCAACTCTGAAAGATGTCTTCTTATTGTAGTAAAATATACGAGTTCCAATGCCGTTTCGGCATTGGAACAAACCAAAATAAATTGAAAAAATTAACTTGTTATTGGAGTAAAAGGTACATTTCCTAAAGTAACAGACTTCGTTTGATTGATTGGCATCTGTTTCGCCAGTATTATCTCCCATCGTTTCGGAGATACATGAAAAAATATGAAGAAATTAACGGCAACTCCGAAGGACGTTTTCTTCTTGTAGTAAAAGACACTATTCTTAACGTGGTAGACCCCGTTCGGTCGATTGCCACCTGTTCGCTCGCAGAAATCATTTTGACCGTCAACCAATGATCAGAATGCACAATATCTAGGATCTAGGTTGCAGGGTTTCCAATGCGAGGTTCATTGAATCTCGGTTTTCTATACTATACTCTATACAAGGGGTTCCAATAGTGCGATATCGGTTGATATCTTGATAATGGCTGGAGATAGAGAAAAACTTTAAGTAGAAGAGTTGTACAACTAAATAGGCTGCATAATTTAAAATTAATTTTATATATACAGGGATGTCTGGCAAAAGCGTGACGGGATATAATTTTGTTTTTCCTTATCGTATACCCTATATGTTCACCCATTTTTACATTTTGCTATTGATTCTAGATATATTTCGGGAAACATGTTCTATACCTAAACCCAATCGTTTTACCAATATACGCCATATTGTAAAAAATATCGAGTTGCACGCTCTATTTTGCAGTGTCATATATCATTTATTTTTTGATGTAGGATTATCATTTTTGGTGGGGATATTAGTGAAACAATGACTTAACTTTCAATGCAAACAAAATTTGTCTACGTTATACAATTCAAATGGCAAATATTGTTCTAATATAGCTTTCAAACAGTTTTTATAGATACAGAAAAAGTGTACTTCTTTCATAATTAAATAGGAAAAAATATTTTTATGATCTGTTATTTTGACTATCGATAAGAAATGTGAATATTCAATTACAGCTTAAAGCACACTTTACAGGTAACCACGGCGTAGAAATAAATGAACCAAACGGTCAATTAGTTGGACTTTGTGAACTGTCAAATTATGTAGTACGGTGTCTGTTGGAACAGAAGTAGAACGAAAATAAGTTTTTCTAGAAAAAAAAATTGATCTACGTTTTGGGCGAGTAATCAAAACTCTTTTTTAGCAAGTAGATTTGATGCGCAAAGATTCCCAAATGCTGAAAGCCATCCTAATGCATTAACGTTTATACGACTGAAAGAACAATTTGGCAGAACATCCAGTACTTTCAAATCGTCGATTCCGAAAAAACTTAGAAAGGCAGAAAAAAGCTTTGAGTGAAGAAAACGAAAATTTGGTTTAAGCTGTAATTAAAAATCCGCATATTTTATGTAGGCAGATAGAAAACGAGATGTTAAAAATACACAGCGAACAGAATAACTAGGAAATATAAAGTTCATGCGTATCATATATAATTAGTTGAAGAAATAAATCAAAATGATTTCGATCGAAGGCTTGAATTTTGTAACGGGCAATAGAAAAAAAACTTTCCACAAACGTGGATACGTCAACCGACATAACTCTCATTATTACAGCAGTGAAAATCCAAGATTTATTATCCCTTTAGATCATCAGCATGGATGATCTCTTAATACGTGGGGCGATATTACTGGAGATCTCCACCCTAGGGCCATATTTTTTTTTGAAAATAGCGTTATAGTTGTTAGATGAGTGAGTCAGATATAGTTTTCTCATTTTTTTTTTTAATAATTTTGAAGAGTGTATCGAAGAATTGGCTTTAACTCTAGCGAGAGGAATGTGGTAACAGCTAGACAGCGCTCCTCCACATTTTAGCAGACAGGTGAGACAATATTTGGACACAAATTATAAAAATAAATGGTCTGGCAGGAGTCAGCTTGGTCCCCGGATTTAACAAAACTAGATTTTTTTTATGGAGTTTTGTTTTGTCTGTAATGAGACAATCCTCATTACAGTCAATAGTTCTTTTGAACATAGGCTTAGAGTTTGTATTGCACAAAATAGTACACATATTACACCTTTAATTAAATGATTATAGTTACTTCTTTTTATAAATGTTCGTACTTAAACTGTCTTACTAAAAACTATATATTTATGACGTCTTGTTTACTATAACAATAAGTTTTGTTACTCTATAATTGCTTTCTATTCTATTAAACTATATTAAAACATGTGATGATCTAAATTCTCAATATATCATGACTTATCATGAATTTATTCATTAGTTTAATAATAATATAAAGCCTACGGTGAATTCCATAGATTAGGTATCGGATATGTTTAACAAGAATAGAAGTATTTTGTAAAGTACTATTTCGGAATATTGTAAAACGAAAAATATTAAGACATTTAAAAAAATTGAGATATGATTGAAATGTTTTTCACTTATCTCAGTTATCCTAAACACCCTGTACAACGTAGACAAATTTTGTTTGCATTAAAAGTTAAGTCATAGTTTCACTAATATTCCTACCAAAAATGATAATCCCACATCAAAAAATAAATGATATATAACACTGCAATACAGAGTCTGCGCCTCCTATATTTTTTTACAAAATGGATGATATCGGTAAAACCATTGGGGGACATTTTTAACGAAATATGTTTAGAATCAATAGCAGAATGCAAAAATGGATGAACATATAGATTATTCGATAAGAAAAAACAAAACTATACCTCGCCAAGGTTTTGTAAATCACCCTGTAAAATAAAATTAATTTTAAATTATGCAGCCTATTTAGGACACCTTGTATACTCTCGATCTTCTAAGTATACTTTATATATTTGATATACTAACCAAACCGCCTAAAAATCTGGCCCTTGACAAAACAATGTTTCCATAGGTTGTTCCACATATTAAAGTTTTGCAAAAGTTTTCGTCACACTGTGTCCAAATTTTAAACAAATCTTGATAGCGCACGGTTACTCAAAATTGTTGTAACTCATTTTAAAAAGCACTAAAAAACCGGATCATGAAAATAATTGCTATCGACCATCAAGTGATTCTATAGAGTTTTTAAATTCACATCGAAGAACCATCAGATGTTGGCTGGCCCCCCTCAAAGGGGAATTCAATCGTGTAGTCGGTGAATTTTGTAATCAGAGTATTTTAGTTAAATATACTGACATTCAATGTGCTTATTAATATATTTTTTTAAATATTAGACAAACTCTGTTAGAATGGAAGAGCAGTGTATATCAATTCCATATTAAATATTTTATGTTTAAGTGTTTCGAAAGCATAACAATGCCACAAATGTCATTAAAATGCTGTTTATCCTGGTGCCTTGGATAGCAGAACATGCCAACGTAGGTTTTAAAAATGTTAAGCACAGAATCTTAAAAAAAAATATATCAAGGCAATATGATTCACTTTTGAAAAATTCAAACCATAAATTTTAATATATGTATTTAGTCTAGAGGTCCACAGTGCACATCCAGGTCTCATTTCACGTGCCAAAACATATTTGATAAGGTTAGTTTCGATCGCTGTAAACAATTTTTTCGATTCATCGTCCAAAAGCTGGGAGTACTGTAATAACCCATTGTAATACATTTTCCTTTTGCGGATGATAACACAACTTGGGGGCCCCTTCTTCTTTGTTTTCTTTTGACCTACACTAAACATAATTAAACAACTGCTCTACGAATCACTTGTTGAGAAATTGAACTGAAATAGTTATTCAACAATAATTTATTTTTATTTACAATTCTAACAAGTCATTTTACTTACCAATTATATAAGAAGAAAAGACATCCCGAAATATTAACGTTCAAAAGTTTGTATTTATTTTAGAAAACCTTGTATTTTTTTAATTTTTGTTCGTTAGGTAAATTTATTGCAGAAAAAGAATCACTGAGAAATTAGTCTCCGTTTTGTTTTTTAAGTGATTCTTTTATTTACATAAGAACAGATATTCTTGATATTTTTTTAGTTATATTTATAGTAGTTTATATTTTTTAGTTATAGTTTATATATATATATATATATATATATATATATATATATATATATATATATATATATATCTATATCTATATATCTATATATATATATATATATATATATATATATATATATATATATATATATATATATATATATATATATATATATATATATATATATATATATATATATATATATATATATATATATATATATATATATATATATATATTTAAGTAAAACCTTCCTTTTGATGAAAAAAATACGAGGGATTTTTTTTAAATAAAAACGTGCCTCAAGACGATTTAAGTTAATTTTTTGATAAAATCGTAGTTTTTTTTAAGTATCTCTTAAAGTATACGAATTTGAGAAAAAGATATAGAAGCAATTTAGTAGGAAATTAAATTCTCTACGAAAAACGTTCTTTCCATTTGCTTCATAAAATTTATATTTATGGAGATATTTTGGATAATAAAATCACTAACACCATATAGCCAGCATTTTAAGACTTACAAACGTCACTTTTTCTGAAATATAAACAATTTCGTAACTTAGAAGTAGAATTTACAATTATTTATTGAATTATATCGAGTTAATAATGACTTAATATTAAAATAAAAATATAAATAAATATAAATATAAATATAAATAAAATATAAATATAAATAAAAATTAAATATAAAAATTATATTAAAAGTAAAATATTAAATTTATTATATTATTCAGATATCTAGAATTTATTATAGTTTTACGAAATTGTTTATATTTCAGAAAAAATGACGTTTGTAGGTCTTAAAATGTTGGCTATATGGAGTTGACCTTTTTTGGAAAGGACCTTTTTTGTAGAGAATTTAATTTCCTATAGAATTGCTTCTATATCTTCTTCTCAAATCTGCATACTTTAAGAGATACTTACAAAAAACTACGATTTTATCAAAAAATGAACTTAGATCGTCTTGAGGCACGTGTTATATTGGTAAAAAAAAAAACTCCCGTATTTTCTTTTCAAAAGGAAGGGTTTTTTGGGGCGTCGGAAAAAATGTAATAAAGATTTAACCACCCTAATATATATATATATATATATATATATATATATATATATATATATATATATATATATATATATATATATATATATATATATATATATAGATATATATACGAACTCGCCACAACCATCTAGACAATACTACTTAAGTTATTACCTAATAAGATTAAAATCGAGCAGCGGGTGTATTAATTTTTATGACAGCTATTATATGTAGTTGCCAGTTAATAACACTTTACAAGAGTCACTGCAAAATGATGAAAGGACATGCTAGTTTTCTGGTTTTAAGTAATAATAGTACAGAAATATTTATTCTTGCACTGCGAAATTTGCGATATTAAAAAGTATATTATTTTTGTATAAATTGGGCAAAAGATATCGTTTGGGTTTAAGTTTTAACTGCATTTTTCTTCTTTAAATATATATGCAAAGTTTAATAAAGTTACTTATACACCTTACGCCATATCACTTTATCAGATGTACTTAACGCTAACCCGAAAATTTATTACCCACGGGGAGTCGACTCGATGTTTTAGTACAAATGGCCCTGTTTTATGTAAAATTTTCCTTAGCGAGAAAGTTAAAAGTTTATATTCCCGGTGGGAGAAATAACTAGTCAAAGTTAGAATGGATGTTGAAAGCTGAAGCAAGAATAGTGAGAGAGAGAGAGAGAGAGAATTCGGATGTAAGGCCGACCCGACATCTAAGGTCATTTCGCGGCCATTCTCGTTAGAAGTATGTTAGGGAACATACAAGAACCAGATGTGGAGGATGATCATATAAAACTACTGACTGGAATAATACGAGTGTATATGGAACGCTTGAATCGACGAACGTGCTGAGAACAAACAAAACATGACAGATAGTTGTATAAATAAAACAGTGGTATATGTATATAGACGAGACATAGAATAAAACGTGTGGATAGTATAGACAGAAAGTTGTATATTGAGAAGACGGTGTAGAAATAAAAATAAATAAATAAATAAAAGAGGTATAATTAATGACTAGTTGGGACAAGTATGGTATGAGAATTGTGTCAAATCTTGTAGAAAAGGTTCAGGGATTTAAGGAAATTCTTCAGGTGTCCAAAATTGTTTACCGACAGAATCTCCTCCAGATTCCCACCGAGATGATGGGAGGCTCTGAGGGCGTTTAGTTCATCGCACTCCAAGAGGATGTGTCTAACTGTGATTGGAACATCGCATCTGTGGCACGTCGGGGGAACGTCCCTGTTCATCAGGTGACCATGAGAAAAAAGACAGTGACCTATTCTCAGCCGGTGCCATTTAACGCAGTCAGATCTGTTGGAGAGGGTGGAAAGCGAACCAGAAAAGAATTCTCGTTTTACAGTCCACAATTTGTTACCGTTTGTGGCTCCCAGATCCCAATTAGATTGGATTTTGGCTCTAACCTTTGTCGAAATGTCCCTGCAGATATCTTTGTAGCAGAATGTTTTGGGAATCGGAGTGCCAGATGAGGAACCCCGGACTGCAAGAACATCGGCGCGCTCGTTTCCTTTAATGCCTACGTGGCTAGGGATCCAGAGGAAATCAACAGTAACATGTCGCGAGAGCAATTCTTGAAGGACCAGTAGTATGCCTGACACCAAGGGTATGTGAGAAGTGTCATGTTCCAAGCTCCGGAGTGCTCCTAGTGAGTCACAACATATTAGCCATCGGGGAAAGGAGGAATTCTGGATAATCCTCAAGGCTTCCCTAATAGCATGCAACTCGGCCGTGAGAATTGAACAAGAAGGAAGGAGTCTGAAGTATCGCTCAGTGTCATTGTGAACTAAGCCACTCCCCACCCCATCTGTGGATTTAGAGCCGTCAGTGTAAACGATCTGATAGTCTAGGTATTTATTCAATCGCTCAGAGAAAAGGGATCTAATGGAGGAGTGAGCGTAATTATATTTGTTATATCGAAGTAGGGAGCAATCGACATTTACTTGTGTAAGGAGCCAGGGTGGAGACGGAGGAATGACTAACGCTTCGAAATTGGGAAGATGTAAATCGTAATTAGCAGATAGGCGAGCGAAACGGTGATTGGCGCCGCAGTTTCGATTGTGTGTTCCTGTGTTGTTGAGATTCATATATATTAAGAATTTGTCGCGCAGATGAAAGTTTTGTCTAAACTTTAATGAAGATACGTATTTAAAGAGGAGAAAGTGGCGCCAATCTTCTAGGGGTTCTATCTCAGCAAGGCAGTGTAGGCTAGTGGTAGGACTCGATCTGAAGGAGCCTAGTGAGAGTCTGATGGCAGAGTTCTGAACAACGTCCAACTGCTTGATATAGGATGCAGGAGCAGACGAATATGCAACGCAGCCGTAATCTAGTTTAGATCTTATTAGTGACTTGTATAGATGTAAAAGGGTGGGAATGGATGATCCCCATCTTGGATGTGAAGCCCATTTGAGGATTCTCAGGGATCGATCGCACTCCGACCTAAGTCGGGTGATGTGATCCCTCCATGAAAGTCTTGCATCAAAAGTGAGACCTAGAAAGCGAAGGCAAGGTGCTGATACAATAGGAGTTCCAGACATGGACAGGGTGTGTAAGCGAGGGCAATGCATTTTTCTGCAGAAATGAACTGAAGTGGATTTCTGAGGAGAGAATATGAAGCCAGTAAGACGGGACCATTCTTCGAGTCTTCTAAGGCAGCCTTGTATCTTTCTTTCAGCCACCCTAGGTGTTGCAGAAGAGTAGTATATTAAAAGATCATCTGCGTATAGTCTGTATTTCACGTCAGTTCCAATGTACTGCCCTATTCCATTAATAGCGATGTTAAAAAGTAAGGGGCTTAGTACGGAACCTTGAGGAACCCCATTGGCCAGTGGAAAACTCCTGGAGACAGTGTCGCCAAGCCTTACACGAAAGTATCTGTTTGATAAGAAATTTTTGATAAAGTGTAGGAAGTTGCCTCTGAAGCCTAGGTCGTGTAGGGATTTTATTATGTTGTATCGCCAGACCGTGTCAAAAGCGCGTTTTAAGTCAAGAGATACAGCCAGGAGATGGTGTCCTCTTTCAAAGGTTTCCCAGATATCAATTTCCAGGCCGATCAGATGATCGTTTGTCGATCGGCCCGGTCTAAAACCGTGTTGATTAATGTCAATGAGACGATGTCGCTCCAGGTGCCATGAGAGTCGTCGGTGTATCATCCTCTCCATGATTTTACAAAGATGATTTGTAAGAGATATTGGGCGATAACTTTCAACAGTTGAACAGGCTTTGTTCCTTTTGTGGATAGGAATAAGAAGAGACTCACCCCAGGAGGGAGGAAAACCTCTCCCGCGCCAGATGTCGTTGTATATGTCAAGTAGGGTGCGCTGAGCAGATTCCGGCATGTTTCTAATTTGTGGGATCAAGATGTTATCTGGGCCAGGCGCACCTGAGCGACATCTGGCAAGAGCTGTTCTGAATTCGTTGTAAGAAAAAGGAATGTTGATCGGGGATGGTGTATCCTCCTCGAGTTGTAGTGCAAGTTCGTGTCGGTTTTTATGTAGTTTAAATAGGGGATCAAGATTGTCGTCGCTGGACATGTCATGGAAAAATTTTGCAAAACACTCAACTATATCTTCCCTGTCCGTCAGCCAGACCCCGTTGTCGAGGATATTATTAATGTGTTTGTTAGGAATGCCCCTGAGCCTCCTTACCTTGCTCCAAAAATCAGAGCATGTGGATCTGTGATCCAAGGAGCTGATGAATTTAGCCCAGGAAGCTCTTTTAGCCTCAAGAATGATCCTCTTGGCAGAAGCTTGGCATCTCTTGAAAATAATGAAATTGGCCTGATTTTGGCAGTGTTTAAATTTATTTAGAGATGATTTCCTTTTTCTCACGGCCTCGGCGCAGTCATCGTTCCACCATGGAACGCAGCTATGTTTAGTCATGAATGTTGAGGTTGGGATGGAGGTGTTGGAAGCGTTGTTAATGGAATTAGTTAAGGAGTTAAGATTTCTTTGAAACTGGCCGGGTAGGAGGTGGGGGTTTTCAAAAATATAAGCATAAAGTTGCCAGTCTGCTTTAGAGGTATTCCAGATCTTCCTGGTCGAGGTAGCGTTAGACAATCCAGCCGGAATGATAGCAATAGGTAGATGATCGCTGCCGTGTGGATCGCCGATAACGCTCCAAGTGAAAAGTGGCTGTATGGTTGGGGAGCATATGGTTAGATCGATGGCTGAAAAGGTACCTGACGACATGGAAATGTGTGTGGAGGCACCTGAATTCATAATAATGAGGCCTTTCGACTGTACCAGGTTCATAATCGTATCTCCCCTGGAGTCCTGATGAGTAGACCCCCAGGTGGGACTGTGGGCATTAAAATCCCCTCCAAGAATGATGGGAGGAGGAAGTTGGAGAAGTAAGTCCTCGAGTTGCTTGAGGGTGAAGTTAATATTTGGGGAAAGATATAGATTGCATATGGTGACGGGGAGTTCTAGGCATGTTCTGACAGCTACTACCTCCAGAGGCGAGTTGAGAGCCAGTTGGTGGCAGTCTAATGATTCATGAATGAGTACTGCAACTCCACCAGATGCTCTGGCAGCTCCATCTCTGTCCTTTCTGAATGTTTGATAGTGCCTGAAGTTAAAATTGTCGGACGGTTTTAGGTTAGTCTCTTGAAGTATCAGGCAAGCTGGACTGAATGTAGCTGTGATGGACTTGAGTTCTGGGAGTCGTAGTATTATTCCGTTAACATTCCACTGTATTGCGGAACGAAAGAAAATGGTAGTAGGGGAGATAGGTCAGTCCGTGAGAAAGAAAGTTTATCTTTTTAGTTTTAGGTCCTTTTTATTAGGTTGACCCTTGGGGGGTCCGGAGGTCGTATTGTCTATTTCCATCAAGTCCTCGATGGAACCCGTCGAGGACTTGGAGCTGCTTCTGGAGTTAGGTTTCGCTTTACATGTTTTTATGTTTTTGTTAGAAGCGATTGTAGTCAGTGGGGAAGTGAGGGAAATGGGTGTATGAGGGGGTGGGGTGGACGAAGGAGGGGGAAGGGATAAGAGAGTGGGTGAAGGACCTAGGGTAGAAGAGGATTTGGTGGGAAGAGAGGAAGATGGATTGGGGGCAGGGGGTGGAGGATCTCGTAGAGTAGAAGAGGATTTAGTGGAAAGGGAGGAGGGTTTGGGGGAAGGGGGTGGAGGATCACGAGGTTTGTTGAGGTTAGCAGAGCTTTGTGCGGTGCTACTGTGGGGTGTTGGGATTTGGTCGCACTGGGTGGCGCATGATACCATGACTTTACTTGCCGAAACTACGCTGGAGTATCTTGGGACATTTACGTTAGTAGAGCCTTTGACCTTTGCTTTAGCTACGAAATACGGTAATTTTTCTGAGACCCTAATTTTTTGTATTTGGAATTCTTCCTTGTATATCGGACATCCCCTGTACCTAGGGGAATGCTCGTCTCCGCAGTTCACACATAGAGGGGGAGGGGAACATTCAGATTCTCCGTGAGATGTTTTGCCGCATGACGGGCATATAGGTGTAAACGAACATTTCTGTGAGATGTGTCCAAACCTCTGGCACTGAAAACAGCGAAGGGGATTTGGAACATATTGTCGCACCTTTAGAATCAAGTATCCGGCTCGTACTCTTTCTGGAAGAGTGGATTTTCGAAAAGTTAAAATGAGACTGTTGGTGGGGGTAATTACTCCATCTTTCTTGGAAGTGATTCGTCTTACGGCTACTACACCTTGTTGTCGCAAGTTTTCAAGTATTTCGTCCTCCTCACAGTTGAGAAGGTCCGAACTGGAAATCACTCCTTTGCAGAAGTTCAATGTTTTATGGGGTTCTACTTTCACTGCCGATGTGTGCAGATTAGCCATATTCAGGATTTTTCCGGACTGCTTGATGTTTGCTGTAATAATAAGAAGAGAGCCATCTCGTAGTTTCTTGACGGAATCCACCTCTCCAACAAATCCAACAATACATTTATGAATAATAAAGGGAGAAAGTTTGGCTAATGAATCATCTTCGGATTTTACAACGAAATATTTATCAAAGTCGGGATTTCTTTGGGTGATATCGACTGGAGACGCTATCCTGGGTCTTTTGGACCCCGAGGTTATGGGAAAATTTGAGAGATTGATTGAAGACATGTGAGTCCCACGAGTTGGGAAGAAAGAACGTCCGCCGCAGCAGTGCTCCGTACTGCGGTAACCCTAAGTACTCCAAAGGGACGGGAGGTACTCTGGAGGCCCCGTTAGTGACAAATGTTACCCTCATCTGCCATTCAGCCCTCGCCACGGGTCGCACTACAGCTTGGCTTAAGGGACAACTCGGACCCCCGGGGGCGTCACTCCCCGTACCCAGATACAAGATCTGGGCCCCGTGAGGGGGCAAGAATAGTGAGAACTTTATGACGTTAGAACTTTGTCTATAATAGATAATGTGGGAAACTTGGGAGAAAGATCAACAAGTAACTAATCTTAACTTGCTTGCAATGATTCATTAAATAAATTGAATATATTTTAAAATTAATTTGTGATTGGTAACAAGCAAATTGAATTACTCCCTGATTATACTGAAGATAATGCCGAAGAAACTGTAAAACAGTTCTACTGGATAACAAAAATTGCAAAATAAGAAAATATATTTAATGGGATTAATTTTATAGTTTATACCATAACAGTAATATTTAATGATAAAAAAATTAACAAATTAGACTTACACGAAGTGTCACAATTATTTTTTTAAGTTTTTCAAAGTAATAGTAATATGAAAACTGAACTAAAATTATGTAGTGATGAATCATTCAATTCTTCTATTATTTGCTGTAGAATTTCTGCTGTAGAATAGTACTTTTTAAATCTTCCATATTTGTAAATTCACTATAAACTACTCTTGACAGCATACACCAAACATTTTCAATGATATTCAAATCTGGAGAAACAGCAGGCCAGTTTAATTTTGAAAGATTATTTTGCTTGAACCAATCCGTTATAATTTTTACCGAATGAATGGGGGCGTTATTAATATTAAAATTTAATTTAATTTTAACAAATTTGAATCAAAAATGGTTTTAAAATTTAAAATATTAAAGTATGTTATTTAACATTTATATAAACTTACAATAAAATTAAAACAACATGCCCAACATCATCAGATAGGACAATTTAAAGTAGCTAGCCAAGTCGCTTATCTTGGGCCTCTAATATCGAACGAAGGGGATAACACTCAGGAGATCAGATGATGCAAAATTAAAAAGAAACACAATTCAAAATTACACATAACATCACATAACTATGTATGTGATAGAATACATCAGAGTTATATAGCTTTGCATGCCTGGTGTTGATCTTTCAAGTGATGTGTATATTAAACTCGAAGAGATTTACCTCTAAACACCAAATCACTTTTTTAAACTTCTCGACACACGTTTCGCTAACCATGTTAGCATCCTCAGGAGATGATTTAATTAAAAATTAAATTAATTCTTTTAAACATCAACGATGGTATTTAGTAGTAAATCTCTTCGAGTTTAGTATTTCACACCGAAGGTTCCAATAGAAGATATTGCTCTCTTAAAGTTAAGATTCACGCCTGTGGATTTTGAAGCCCTTCAAATTTCTGAACGGTTTCAATCCAGAGAATTAAAAAAAATATATATTTTTACTAATATTTTTTGCAATTATTGTTCATTAATTAAGCAATACAATTCATCCGTTGTTGTTATATGATGAAATAAAAGTTTTCTGTTCAAGTCAAATATTTAACTAAATTTAAACTAAGGATTGTTTTCCTAGCGGTTATAAGCAAATATTGTTTATTAATTAAGCAATACAATTAATTAATATTTTCAATAACAACAACTTTGTTGGCAAACAAATCCAAAAACTTCTAGACCTATTATTTGGTTATTTGGAGTTCATTGTGGAGGTAGGCGATTAATGATTGGCAAAGATTAATGAAATTAGCTGAATAGTTTTGCTATGTTTAAGCAGCAGAGCAGATCAATATTTTCGAATGAACTAACCTAATCAACCAAATTGAGAGGTTTCAAAATCAAAGTAATTCTGGAATTGAAGTTAAGGTTAAATAAGTTGGATATTGTAATATATATATATGTGTATATATATATATATATATATATATATATATATATATATATATATATATATATATATATATATACATATATATACAGAAGGTTTTATTCCCAGTTATATGAAGATCAGAGCCAGTCAGGGACAGCAATACCCACGGAAGAACATTATATAATACCAGATATCCTAGTGGAGGAAGTAACAAATGCTATAGAATTGATGAAGAACGGCAAGGCTCCAGGAAAGGATAGTGTAACTGTCGAAATGCTAAAAGCTGGTGGTCGGACGTTACATAAAACACTGGCAAAATTATACTCAAAATGCCTCAAAGAACAAAAAGTACCTGACTTATGGAAAAATGCAGAAGTGATCCTTTTACATAAAAAAGGAGCACAGGAAGATTTAAAGAACTACCGTCCAATAAGCCTCCTATCAGTGATGTACAAAGTTTTCACTAAGATAATTTCTAAAAGAATATTAAAAAAACTGAATGACGCACAACCAAGAGAACAAGCAGGATTCAGAAGTGGATTCAGTACAATGGATCACATCCCGGTTGTACCGCAGGTCATAGAAAGGCACAACGAATACATCATGCCACTGTGCTTGGCTTTTATCGACTACGAAAAAGCATTTGATTCCATCTCAAAGCATGTGATAATGGATGCACTGCTTAGCCAAGGTGTAGAGAGAGCCTATGTAAACCTATTAGAATCGATATATGATGGAGCTACAGCCACAATTCACCTTGATGATCTTGAAGTGGGAATTAATATAGAACGAGGTGTACGGCAGGGTGACGCAATATCGCCTATTCTTTTCTCGGCTGGCCTTGAAGAAGTATTCCGTAAACTGGATTGGGAACAGGATGGGGTAAAGATCAATGGTGCAAATTTAAACCATCTTAGATTTGCAGATGATATTATTCTCATTTCACAAGACCCAGAGGAGCTGCAAAGACGCATACAAGAACTGCAAAGGGCTGGCGAACCATTTGGCTTGAAAATAAACCTGAAAAAGAGTCAGGTTATGTTCAATAACTTCGCTCACGACAGAAGAATTTTATTTTTAGGAAGGGATTTAGAGATTGTGGACAGCTTTGTATATCTTGGGCAGAGGATTTCCATGGAGGGGAATACCGCCCGGGAGGTGGAACGGCGTGTTAAATGTGGCTGGCAGGCATTTCGTAGGCTCAACATAGTGTTTAAGAGCAGACTCCCACTTTGCCTGAAAAGAAAAGTATTCGATCAGTGCGTTCTACCCGTTATGACATACGGAAGTGAAACCTGGACACTCACATCGCAATCAATTCAAAAACTTCGGGTGGCACAGAGGGGAATGGAAAGATGTATGCTTGGCATTACAAGACGAGACAGAAAGTCCTGCGCATGGATCAGGGAACAAACAAAAGTCTGTGACATCATTGGAAGAGTAAAACAGTTGAAATGGAGATGGGCAGGCCATATAGCGAGGCGATGGGACGACAGATGGACCTAGGCAATCCTGGAGTGGATACCGCTTGATCGCAAACGTCCGCGTAGAAGACCGAAAGCACGATGGGCTGATGACATCGTTAAGTATATTGGACCCGAGTGGCAGAGGAAAGCCCAGGACCGTGAAGGTTGGAAGCATGCTGAAGAGGCCTTCATCCTGCAGTGGATCGATACAGGCTGATGATGATGATGATGATATATATATATACATATATATATCTATATATATATATATATATATATATATATATATATATATATATATATATATATATATATATATACATATATATATATATATATATATATATATATATATATATATATATATATATATATATATATATATATATATATATATATATATATATATATATATATATATATGTATATATACAGGGTGTCGAGATATTCTCGGAAGTGACTCTAGGAATTAAAAAATAAAAAAGAGTTCCTATAAACATACCCCAAAAATTGCTTCTTAGAAAGGGTAGATCCCCTTAAAGGGGAACTCTGAAGATGGGTTTTTCGCGATATTTTCGAAATGGTTTATGTTAAAGTCGTGAAATTCGGTATACTGCAATATGTTGGAATGAAAAAACTTTTTTGTGTTAAAAATTAAATATTTTAGTCAGGGGCGTCAAATACAGGGACGTCTTCTTGGTAAATGGTGTTATAACTTTTTTGTAATATTTAAATTTTTTTAATGAAATTATTGCATCACAAATATTTTTAGGCAAAAAAGGTCTTCTTATTTCATCTCGTTAGGATAGACCGTTTTCCAGAAAACTGACTTTTTCTAAATCGATGCACGATTAAATGATTATCGAAATGCATCTTAATAATTAAGTAGGCCCTTGTACGAAAATATTTATTTAGTAGTAAACAATAACAAGACTAATTCCTATTAAGGATTTAGCAGTTATTTACAACAGATGTTGAAAATGACCTCCATTCATCTCAATGAACCCTCTATTTCTTTTCTTCATAGAAGATCTTATCCTGCCCAAAATACCGGGCTTATTTTTGATATAAACACAAGCAGTACATAATCACAAGCACTGTCTTCAAGTATCCCGCCAGAAAGTAATCGAGAGGATTTAAATTTGGGCAACGTGGTTGCCAATGCACTGGTTCACCACGTCCTATTCAACATTCTGGATATAACCGATTTAAATGCGCTCTTACCTTCACAGAGAAATGAGGCAAAGTCCCATCGTGCATAGAAAACATGCCATATCTAAATTGAATATAGTACATCTTCCATTAGGTCCAGCAAATAGTTTTCCAAGAAGTTCATATACTGTTGTTCAATTAAACGGCTGTAAAGCACAAACGGTCCAATCAAAAAATTCCCTAGTATCCATGCCCAGATATTGACAGAAAACTTGTCATGATGTTAAATTCATGTAGATTTTTTTCCGCCCACACATGAATATTGTAAGAATTAAAAATTCCATTGCCTGTGAATATAGCTTCGTGTATAAAAAGAATGTTTTGTACAAAATTTTGATTCAAACGCAATTGCACCCTTAATCATTGGCAAAACTGGATTCTTTATCATAGGTCTTCAGGCTTTAAGGCTTGAATTTTCTGCAAATGATATGGATAGAGCTCTGGCTCTCTAACAATTTCCCACACGATACTTTAAGGAATGCCTTCTTGAACAGCAATTTGTCTGACACTTATTCCTGGGTTTTTGGCTACATTTTCTAAAACTCGATCTTCATTTTCTACAGTTCTGGTGCTTCGGCTTTTTCCATAGTCATGTTTGGAAGGCATGAAAGATCTCTTTTCGCATAATGTTCTATGCAGGCTTGTAAATGTTTCTGTACAAGGAAAACTCTTCCGGGGAAAGGCCTTGCATACAATCTTCTAATTTCACATTCGTTCCCAGTCGCCTTCCCGTACATAAAATGCATTTTCGCCATTTCTTCGAAGAAATAATGAGCCAATTTGCGGTTAAAAAATTAAAAATCTAGACTCTAGACTATTGCGTAAATGGCGCAGTTTTACGAAATGTCAAAGACAAAGATGTCAGCCGCTAACAGTAACAGTGACAGCCGCCTATTTAATTATTAAGATGGAAGAAAATAAGAGAAAATAAGATGGGAGAAAATAAGAGGACTTTTTTTACATAACAATCTTTGCGATTCAATAACTTCATTAAAAATATAAAAAATATTACAAACAAAAAAAGTTATGGCAGCATTTATCAATGAGACGTCCCTGTATGTAACGCCCCTGTATAAAATATTCAATTATTAACACAAAAAACATTTTTCTATTCCAACTTATTGAAGTATACAGAGTTTCACGACTTTAACATAAACCGTTTCGAAAAAATCGCGAAAAAACAATCTTTATAGTTCCCTTTAAGGGGCTCTAGTTCCTTTAAGAAGCAATTTTTGGGGTATGTTTATAGAAACTTTTTTTATATTTTAATCCCTAGAGTCACCTCTCAAAATATTTCGACGTAATTTCCGGTCACTTCTATATAGACACATCACCATCCATCCCAATTACATCCGGTGGTTAAAACTTTAGTTACTAGATCTCTAAGATTGTTGAACAAGGAAACATAACTTAATTCTTTAGAAACGGCACTAATTCAAAAAGGATATGACATGCGTAAAATAAAAAGGCATATTAATAAAGTTCAGGCAACTGATAATATCCCACAAGAGTCACATGGTGTCATGAGATTCGTTGTTCTAGCTGCTCCCAATCATATATCGGTCAAACCAACAGATGTATTCAAAATCGCATATACGAGCATTATCTGTACGTCCGAAAATCGGATCTCTCCTCAACTTTAGCAGAACATCATATTCAAACGGGTCACAAAATATATTTCGACAAGGCCAAAGTAATCGCACCTATATATTCCTATAAACACCGCATAATTCGTGAAGCAATTGAGATCGAAAAACGCCCAGACTGCTTCAACATACTGCATACTGCTTCAACAGACTGCTTTCAAACATACACAAATATATATATATATATATATATATATATATATATATATATATATATATATATATATATATATATATATATATATATATATATATATATATATATATATATATATATATATATATATATATATTGTACTGTCCTTAACAAATTTTAATGTTAGAAGTGACCACCGATTGGTACAAGCAAATGTGGATTCTAGGAAATTGCTGGAGAGGGGCAACGATTTTGCGATTGCTTTGTTGAACCGCTTTGGTGAGTTACAAGAACGGGAGAAGATGAAAATCTCAGTTCGATATGAAGAGATCACCAACAGTGTGCTTGAAATGGCTGCTTTAATAGCAGCAGAAGAAAAATGTCTCAAATAGAGAAACATTTCCAGTGAGACCATTGATTTAATAAAAAAAAACGGACAATGAGAAATGCAGCGAGTCCTTTTGGCAGGGTCGAGTACGCCGAGCTCTGCAAAACTATAAGAAAACGTATCAGAGAGCAGACGCGCCAGTTCAACATGCAGCTAGTACAAAAAACTCTAGAAGAAAACAGGGCAATTAACAAGGCTAAAGAGAAGCTGAGAAAGAAAAGAACGCAAACTCATGCCTTAGTACGTGATGATGGCACAGTGTGCAGGGCGCGAACAGAAATGTTAGGGGTTGTCAGAAAATTTTATTCACAGTGATATGAAGATCAGAACCAATCAAAGACCACAATACTCACGGAAGAGCAAATGTCAGATATCGTGTTGGATGAAGTGACAAATGCCATAGAAGCGATAAAGATCCAATAAGCCTATCAGTAATAAACAAAGTTTTCACTAAGATAATATCTAAAAGAATATTAAGAAAACTGAATGACACACAACCAAGAGAACAAGTAGGATTCCGAAGTGGATTCATTACAATGGATCGCATATAGGTTGTACAGCAGCCCATAGAAAGGCACAATGAATACATCATGCCACTGTGCTTAGCTTTTATCCATTACGAAAAAGCATTTGACTCAATCTCAAAGCAGGTTCAATGGATGCATTGTTTACCCAGGGGGTAGACAAAGCATATGTAAACTTATTAGGATTGATATATGATGGAGCTACAGCGACAATTCACCTTGATACTCTTGAAGTTGGAATTAATGTGGAGCGAGGTTACGGCAGGGTAACGTAATATCGTCTATTCTTTTCTAGGCCTACCTTGAAGAAGTATTCCGTAATCTGGATTGGGAACAGGATAGTATAAAGATTAATGATGTAAACTTAAACTTGAAATTAACTTATCTTAGATTTGCAGATGATGTCGTTCGCCTTTCACAAGATCCAGAGGATCTGCAAAGGCGCATACAAGACCTGCAAACGGCTGGTGAGCCATTTGACTTTAAAATAAACCTGAAAAAGAGTCAAGGTATGTTCAGTAAATTCGCTGAGGACAGAAGAATTTCAGTTTTAGGAATAAACTTGGAGATTGTGGACCAGTTTATATATCTTGGGCAGAGGATTTCAATAGAAAGGGATACTGCCCGGGAGGTGGTACGACGTGTTAAATATGGCTAGGCTAGCTCAACATAGTGTTTAAGAGTATTTACTCACACATTTACACACTCACATTTATTCCCACTTTGCCTGAAAAGCAAAGTCTTCGATCAGTGCGTCCTGCAACTTATGACATACGGAAGTAAAACCTGGATACTCACATCGCAATCAATTCAAAAACTTCGGATAGCGCAGAGGGAAATGGAAAGACGCATGCTTGGCATTACAAAACGAGACAGAAAGCCCTGCGCATGTATCAGGGAATAAACGAAAGTGTTTGACATCATTGGAAGAGTAAAGCAATTGAAATGGAGATGGGCAGGCCATATAGCGAGACGATGGGACGACAGATGGACCAAGGCAATCCTGGAGTGGATACCGCTTGATCGCAAACGCCTGCGAAGAAAAGAAAAAGGTTTTTTTTTATCAAGGTGAAGTGTCGCTATAGCTTCACCACATATCGATCCCAGTAATGTCATAAAGTTTTTTGTTGAAATCAATCTAATTATTAAGCTTGTTTGATACTGATGAAACCTGTTTGTATAATGTTTGATGGTCATAATCTCGTTATAATGTTGCTCTTGGATAATTCAGCTTTTCACTTCTGCAACTATATGCCAAAAAAGGGTAGTTTTCTTGTTAGCTGGGGAAAAATGCTACTTTTTATAATCTATTTAACACTGTCAAGAAATGGGACAAACTCTTCCATTTGAAATGGTAATAAATAACCTCATCGGTTAGTTTTCTCCAAAAATATTGCTCTCGTAATGTTTAAAGGCGGATAAATATCCGTAGAGATATCCTTCTCCACGTTAGTCAACTCGGAAAGAATCCACTTACCAAGTTTATTGACTTTATAGATTTGTTTGAGATAGTTACGGGTAGTTCTAACATAAATCGCACGCTTTTCTAACGATTTCGACAAAGTTATGAAGGAACGTATTCCAATAATACTCGAAGGTGGGTTATTTAGCGTAAGAATTTGTACTTTTGCTACAATGATTTTTTTAGATTTTCTAAAATTAATAAACCAAAGAATAATATATGTTATTATCTAAGATTAAATAATATTAATATAAGTTGCTTCTAATAATTATGATAATACATAGGGTATATTTACTGCCTAGTAAATAAAATATTTACTGTGTAAGTATTAAAATGTTTATTATATGTGTACTGTTAAAGATTGTTGACAGTTTTTCGTTGGTTAAAATTCTCCAACTTCCTTCTGATTTGATGGAGCCATATCGTCATCTATGTAAAGAGTATCTCAGAATGTTTTTCGTTTTTGATACTTAAAAAATAAAATATCAGAATTAATTCAAACTTGTTTATTTGCTATTTGTACTACTTGTTTATTGTTAAATTATAGAGTAGTTTTTGAATTTTTATTTATGAAAAACAACCCTCCGTAAATGCGCACCATCGGCTTCAGTACACTCATTTAGCCTGGAACTGAAATTTTTAATCACTCGATGGAGCATCGCTCTTGGTATCGCGTGAATTTCGTCTGTTATTCTTTGCTTTAAAATATTTAAGAGGGATGGTAATCGGTTTGGCATATCGGATCGGAATCATATGGCAATAACGATCGGAATTAACAGTATAAGCGCGACCACGGATATCCTAAAAAAGTAGGGACTATCCATCATCGCTGGATATAGCAGCCCAAACGACAACCTTAGGCGGGAGTAAAGATTTTTGGTACAGTTCCAGCGGATTGTCGGGTGTCCAATATCTGCAATTTTGTTTATTCACGTGGCCTTTGAGCCGGAAAGTCGATTCATCAGAAAACCATATGTTATTGAAGCTCCTAAAACGATTTTTCATTATCCTGCAGAATTCGACTCGTTTAGCTGGATCATCGGGCTTTCTCTATTGCACTTGTTTTGTAGGAATGGAAATGTAAATTTTTGAGAATAATGCGATAAATCGCTGTCGATGATCGTGGATCGTCTCTATCAGACTGGCGCACGCGGTCAAAATTCGTAAACTTTCTTGATGTACTTTTGCGCCCAGTTGGTTTATCCGACATTGTGTTGTGTTGTCTCCTTCTTCGATTTCTAGATCTAGTCGATTTTTAATAATTCACTAAATATTTTGTAAGTTTCATTTAATAGCGATATTCCTCCGAATATTTTACATTCTGACTACTCTTAAGTATTGGACCGATCACACAGGTCTACAGTGGATTTGGTGCCGGAAAGACTACTGTTTTTGAATATGCTCGTTATGTTGGTTTAAACGGTACACGTATTTTTTGAAATGTACATGTAGTTTTCGAGATATGATAGGTGTCGATAAAAAAATACGATGATTTCATATTTTTTTACCTTTTGTTACATCATTGAACATGGAAAAAGCTTCTTTAGTCTCTAGTAACTAACGTTGAATTTATGACATTTTGTTTCCCAAATGTCAAGTCTTTTCTTTCAGGTCAGTTTGTTTCAATCCGATGCTCGTTTTTAGCTCTACTATCCAAACAGAGAAAATATAGAAATTTCGTGTAGCCGCTTTATGGACCCAATAAAGGTTAACCATTTTTAAATCAACTCATATAACACACTTATTATCATGGTACTTGAGTTCTGCCAATACAAGAAATATGGTTTCATATTACTCCTTCAATTTAATAGAATCAGCAATGGGAACGGCACCATGTTTATTTCCATTATATAGCAAAATACATTTCAAATTCCGCTTGAAAATTCCATTTTTGATAAAAGACCACCGACATCATTATAAAAAACATCATTTTTCACCAAAAAATGGGCAGTGCTTTTTCTGGAGTACGATAACATGTAATTTTAGTGCCTGAAGAAGGTAAATTCCTCTCTTTAGGTCTGGATGCGGATTGGATCTTTATTTTGAGGTCTCCGATAAGGTCACTTAAAGCATCTTGAGTAAAAAGCGGAGGTTTTGATGACATAGCTTCAAAATTAGCACTTTCTTCGGTAGTTCAAGCTTGCCTTTCTTCGGATTTCTACATTCTGTATATGATAGATCAGACAGGCCACGAAAAGTTGGAACAGGGACGTCTTCTGAATGAGACCTGAGGAATAACACGTCTTTTAGCAGATACCAGATCGAGATAGGTAATTTTTTTTGGTTAATATCAGGAACCTTGATTAAGCGAAAATAACAAGTATCCTTCAAATCATAGGCACATCAAATCTCAATTGACTTCTTTTACCATTCGTCTATTGCCGAAAATGTTCACTACACGTTTTGCAAACATTGTTAGGAATCCATGGTTTATCAACTTGTTTGATTTTCAAGTTTAAATATGTGAAATACGCAGTTTGCACAAATTCACATATAGGATGTGACATACGCGCCACAAACGTGTTCACAAACAAACAGTGTTCGGGTAATTTACACACGATCGTTTTGACGATTACATCTTCCAGGTTTTATTTACTAACTTTTTAATAGAACAAACAACAAAAATAAACAAGTTAAATGGGCACTGAGAAGAAAATATTATTAATGTGAGTAGATTAAAAACTGTACGTACTTTGGACAATTTAATGTTACTGAGAGTGTTACTAGACACTATATTTTAAAATTACGTTTAAGTCTCGGCGGCACCAATTTCTTTTTATTTTGTAGACCTGTATTATTGATATGATAATTTATTCATTTATGTATGATTGTTTTTTATGGACTTGCTGATAACTGAGCATGTACGGATATTAATGTAGTGTAGTACGTGGTAATGTCTAATTGGTTCGGTTATATTTGGTTGTTACTGTTTTCAGATTATTTGCAAATAGAAATTTACCACAAGTCCGAAAACCGGGTATATCAACAATAGAAATTAAAAACAACAGATTAAAGATTTTCCGTAAAACAACTTATGCTTGTGTGACACTGAAAGATAGACTTTTGCATGCCGATATAATGATAATTGAATTTGATTTCAATAATTGAATTTAAATTTCGAACGCACCTAAAAAGCCTATGTGCAAAAATCTCAAATAGAAAAACCATTTCGATATATTTCAGATTTTAAAAAATCCACATTTCTATGAAACAAAAAATATTTATATTATGTGGGCAAACATCGGTTTAAAATGTCTATATAATTAAATACATATTTTAACATGTATACATATAAAATATAAATTCATTTTGAAGTAAATTAATTTCAATTTATAATTTTATAATAACATACGGATAAAATTTGCAGAAGCAAAATTTGGAAAATATTTAAAATCCAATAATTATAAAATAATAATAAATAAATAAAATGGAATTGTGGAATTTAAATAATTATATAGCTAATCTCCGTTATCGAGTATACCAGGAAATATATTAGCTAGAATATTAGAAAAAATGATAAAGGTACAGTACAAGGGTGAATCAAATATAAACCGGAATTTTACAATTACTTTCCTCAGCTAATCACGAGCGGGTTGTCAATGTAGGACTTTGCAGTGCAATGTATTAAAAGTGGAGGAAACGCTCGGTGAGCTGTGTCACCCAGTTTTTTTATCAGTCAAGCCTTGAGTGAGCAACAGGTTCCACCGTCCGTTGCGCAAGGGGTTATAATAAAATGTTTAACCAATGAAGGCTTTAGACCATCTGAAATATTTACTCAGTTGAATATTCAGTATGTTTGGTTCGGCCAAGAAGTTTAAGAGTAGAAGAGAAAGTGTGGTAAATGTAAGTCATAATCGACGTCCCAGGTCAAGTCCAGGTCAAGTCCCAGGTCAATTCAGTTCGCGACCTCATCGAAGATGACCGGATGCTCACTATTCATGACATCGCTTTAAAAATTGGTATTTGCCTTGGATGTGCTCAAACAATCATCAGAAATTATCTTGGCTTCAGATAAAATCTGTGCCCGATGTGTTCGGTTTTGACGAAGGAAAAACTAGAGAATATGCATTGGAAAAACCTTGAACACCCTGCATACAGTCCATGTTTGTTACCCTGTGACTATTTTTTGTTTGCACTCTTTAAGAGGAGGGGTACGATTCAACAAAGATCAAGATGTTCAGGACTTCGTACGCAATTGGTTCATGACTCAAAGTTTCTACGAGCAAGGAATTCACAAGCTTCTAAACCGCTGGAAAAAATGTGTAGAGCGTGACATGTAGATGAGACAATATCGAAAAGTGATCAATAGTTTTTTGTATTATTTTATAAATAATAAATATGTATAAAACAATCCCGGTTTATATTTCATTCATCCTCGTAGAAATAATATGGAGGAAACTAAAAAGAAAAATACCTAAAATTCATAATCAGACCGAAGAGCCGAAAAACTTAAATAATAGAGATATACATTAATATAGCTAGAGATGTACATTATGTGTACATCTCTATTCATCAGTATTTTCTAATTTTTAAAGCCCACGTGAAATATTCTTTAATTTTCTTTTTTGCTGTAAGATGTCCAATTTGAGCGCGATAGGCCAACTAAACTCATCGGCAAAAGTCTTGCACCCCCTTATATATCTAAAAAGTAAGTACATCTCAATGTGTCGTCTACGCGCAATAAGAGCTAAGGAATTTATTTATCAGAAAAAATAACAAACATAATCGTATGAAAAATATCTTTTTATTAACATTTACCAGCAATGTATTTATACGATGTTTTACTACATCAGTTTATTTCTGTTAATCGTACAGTATAGCAATAAAAATGACTGGGGCTGAAATTTCTGTGTTTAATAGGGCTCGAATTATTGCCTTGTATCAAGAAGGTTTCTCGCGACATCAAATTGCTACTCGTTTAAATATTGTGCGGAATGCTGTTAGCAGAACAATTCGAAGATTCGAAGAAGCTGGTGATGTTGCCTCACTACCCAAAAGTGGCCGAAGAAGGATTACAAATGAATCACAAGATCGTTATCTTGCTCTATATGCACGAAAAAATTGCTCAATACCTATTAAAGCGATACAATTTCAGTTCCAACGGACGTATAATCGTGCTATATCAAGTCGTACGGTTTTCTGAAGGCTTTTCAACGTTGGACTGCATCGCAGGCGCCCAATTAGAGTTCCCCTGTTAAGTTACCAGCAAAGACAAAGCCGTTTTCAATGGACCAGAGAGCATTAAGCCTGGTTATTGCCTCAAGGGAGAAACGTCGTTTTTACCGATGAAACAAGAATTGGTTTAATCAGCGATTCTCGTTAGGGGATTTGGAGGGAGCTAGGAAGACATCATCGCCTTAATACAGCTATTGAAGTAGCTACATATCAAAGTAGTAGCGAAATGGTGCTAATTTTAGCCGCTCAAAAGGAAAGGACCAAGTTATCACAGGACACTATTAAAACCCTAATTATTGGTATGCATCGAAGAGTTTACGCATTAATAAGTAGGTAAGTAGTAATAAGAAGAAGCATATTTACGTTAATTTAGCTTTTTTATTTTATTTTTAGATACATACATATTTTTTTTAATATTTATAAAAACCAAGAACAAAAACAAAATTATTTAATTTGTTCTCTTGCACACATCCACTAATCTTTTAAGATTTCTTTTGAAAAAAATAACCCAATTTATTTTCATATCAAAACAAAAATAAAAAGGAAGGTGCAGAACTTTTGCCGATGAGTGTAGTTTGTTAGTTGCGTTAGGCGACGTCAAGTGTGTCGATTTGTGTGTTGCGATTTAACTGTGAATAAAAATATTGGGTAAAGAGTCTGCCTTATATTTTATGTGTCAAATGAAATTTTGTATGCCGAATTGCGGAAAATATTGCAGAAGACCTACGGTGAATCAAAAACACATACCATACGAATGGTATAAAGCGTTTTCGTCTAGGAACGATAAAAACGACAAAATGAATAAACTGGTGCTTGAAAATCATCGTATGAGTCTTAGAGAGTTGGTTGAAGAAATTGGTATGAACGGTTGGTTAAGTCCGTTCATAACATTATCACTGAAATTTTCGGTATGAAACGAGTCGCCGCATCCGAAAGAAATCCGAAAAAGCTCAATTTTGTCCAAAAAGAGCAACATCGAAAGCAGGTCCCTAAAGATATGATTTCCCGAGCTTCTACGGACTCCACCTTCATGAAACGCATCGTAATGGAAAAAATCACATCAAAGTCGCTTGAAAATCAAGGTCATGCTGATAGTTTTCTTCGATTACCGTAGTAGAGAATGCATTTGATCGGATGAGAAGGTAATATATTTGGAAAAAATTGGAAAAACGAGCATGAATCAAAAGAATATACAATTCTCTATAATATTTTATTTGTTATTTTCTATATTTTAAGTTTTCTAAATTTATAACTGTAGGAATTATTACAAGACCGTTTTGTTGTTTCCTATAGTTTAGTTTGTTTCTGTCCCGTATACAGTACAGTCAGGTCTTTAAGTCGATGTTATATAAAATGGCAAGTTGTAGTCGTCGATTTTGCAAAAATCTAGCGGATGTTTTGTTTTATATGTGGACGATTTATTTTAAAGTCACAAGCTAGATCTATATCCGAGGAATTCAAAAAGCCTCTCTTTTATATTTTAAGTGCCAAATTGAAGATCAAGATGAAAGTTCGGCTCTTCATGTTTGTTGTGCGAGTTATCACGTTATTCCCGTTTGCCGTTTGCTGTTCCTATGATGTGGAGAGATCCTACTGACCATGCAAGTAATTGCTACTTTAAGTGATGCAAAACTAAAAGAAGGCATATTTATTATACCTCAAACACGGAAGTTTCTAGATGATTTCGGTTTTCAAGAAAATTTGAATGAAAAGGAATTGGCAGCTTGGAAGTGTTTTTTGTAGTAAAATGATTTCTGGACAACAAGAAAGATGAAAATTATAAAAACCTCATAGATGACTCTCGAAAGCCTATGAAATGCTAGGGCGTCTTTAAAATGCATTTTTTATACTCCCAGTTGGATTTTTTCCGGAAATTTTGAATGCAGTAAGCGACGAACAAGGAGAGATGTTTTACCAGGATATCAGGACGATAGAAGCAAGATATGAAGGGCACTGGAAACCATTTATATTGGGCTACTACTATTGGTTTTTAAAAAGAGACGATGTTACAGAACACAAGAGGAAAAAGTTAAAGTTTTTGTCGCTATATGACATTTCATATAATATATTTTTTATTCACATAATCCATAATCCGTAATGTATTTACATAGATTTAACACGTTTTATATGTTTATATTAAATAAATAAATATTAAGCTACACGTGTTACAGTAATTAGCTTATCATTTTCCGGAATCGAGTTCAGCTATCACCGCGAATTCTCTTTTAGGTCTTCTATCGACTGAAAACGGGTACCTCGAAGTGGTCATTAAGTTTTAGAAAGAGAAAGAAGTCGGCCGGAGCCATATCAGGTGAATACGGTGGTTGTTCGATGGTGTTTGTTGAGTTTTTGGAATTCGTGCATTTTTCGACGAATTTGCTCTCTCAAACGCCGAGTAACGCTCGGCTTTATTTACCGCCTAACCTTCTGGCAAGAATTCCGAGTAGACAACACCGCAATAATCAAAGAAAACAGTCAACATTACCTTTACTTTTGATTGACTTTAACGTGTTTTTTTCGGTTTCGGTTCAGTTGAAAGGCACCATTCCGAAGCTTGTTGACTGGTTGGCATTTCAAACTCGTATACCCATGTCTCAGCACCAGTTATAATGCGTTATATGAATGTGAGGTCGGAATTGGCTCATTCTAGCATGTCTTCAGTGACCTTTACGCGATTGAGTTTCTGAAGAAAATTTTGATTTTTGACACTAGTCGAGTGGCAACGTATTTGCATGACCAAACAACCGCTTGAAATGGTACGAATTGATTCGTGAGATGCAGAAAGATCAGCGGTTATCTCTCTCAAATTTAAATGATGACTTTTAGTCACCATTTCATTTACTTTGACGATGATAACTTCAGTTGAAGATGTTGATGGGCGACCAGAGTGAGAGAAATCTTCCACCACATCTCGACCGTTTTCCATCCTTCTGGCATCCATTTTAAATAAGTCCCCTTATTATCGCTTGATGGATCACCGCCCAAGTCGCTGTAGCGCGAGCTGTTCTTTCTTGGTTTCTAATGCCAACGACCGTTATCCAGAGGTGTTTCGGTTAAGGTGGTTCGGCCCGAGGTGGTTGAACATTAGTTTTCAGGGTGAAAGTCGTAAAGTGGACCGCTCACCCTATGCTGGGTATTTGGTGGAATCGTATGAGTTGTTTGGTCAACAAGTTAGAGATTTTATCGCACCACACGTATTCTTCTAACTTGGCTCCATTTTTTCCGATCTCGTGGGAAAGTCGAAATAATCTCAACGACTTTCTACAGTTTTTGTATTTGATTCTACTAAATGTGACAATTCAATACGATAAACATTTGGTTCCTCATACCTTCTGATCTTGTAATTTTTAGTACATATGCCTATTAAAAGAATAAATGAAAGCCTAATAGAGGTATTAATTAATAATCTGATTATATTTCAAAATGAGTCAATTAGCTTTCTGGAATAACGACGAAATATCAGAAAGACAAACTTTTAATAGAATAATAAGTGGCCGACAATAAAACGCCTGTGCCAGCGACCGATGCGTGTCCATTAGGCTAATTGAAGGAAATGGTTTGACACAATGTAATACTCCCTCACCCCAGTTAATATGCTGAAAGGGCTCTCTTAATGTCGACGGTTTCCAACTTTAAAACGACCTAATTCGAGGGAAACAAAGTTGGCTTAATGATAAGGGAAAGGTTTATAGATGTCGATAGCGTCACCCGGCACGGCTCATGTGTGGAAATTAAATAAGTTGAACGTTCTGAATGGTGCATTCTGTGGTATTCGTTAAAGTCGAACAATTTTCATTAAAGTTTACGTTTGTTACAGCTGAAGGATATTAAAATTCGATATACATTTATCAGCCCAAATCTAGAAAATGGAACATTGTTAATACTTTTTAAATTTCGACACTACATTTATAATTTCTTAATTGGTTAGAGAAAAGGCGTAAATACAGTTGGACCTCTGCATCTACGGAGGTATGGTTCCACCGTTTCCGCGGATACTGGTAAACCACTTATGGGTCCCACTTTTTCGGGTTTATAGCGCAAATTAAATAGAAAATATAATTACTCTTATGCTTTTAGAAAAATTTTAGATGTACCCATAAGTGATGTCGATTTTTCCAAATTTTTCAAATATTACCATCTACGAAAGTAAAATTTTGGGGTTAGAGGCTCATCAACAACTGAGAAGGCTATTTAGCGACTGGATCTACAGCTTAACGTGGGTTCCGAACCACGATTATCAGCTACCGAAAACCCCGGTCAGCACCCCCCTCAGGCTATCAGCCCTCGGTTTTGTGCTTAACCGAAAGTATTTCGAGAAGTTGTGTATCACTATATATACCAGGTGTCCCATTAAGGATGGATCGCGGCCGTATCTTGAAAACTATTTATCCCACAGCTTTGGGGAAAAAAAATTGTACTAAAAATGATCATGAAAAATTCACCAAAAATATTTTTAAGCTTCTAAAACGACCGCAAGAGGGCGTGACGAGCTAAACATTTTTAAAAATCTTTTTTTTTGTGTATTTTCAAGTGTTAACCGAGTAAGAAAAATTCTCAGTTATAATTAGCAAACTGTCTCCTACAACTTTGTTTTATGACATTCTGTCGTAATTTCACGAATAGAGGGGTTGGGGGAGGTTTACCTATTGAGATAAAAAGTCGTCTAATGTCCGTTTGCCATAACCGATTTTCCTCAATTTGGATTCATTTAAAAGGCAATTGCTGGAGAAATCAGATAATCTGGGAGATAAATTATTTAGTTTATAAATGAAACCGCGAGGTGGCGTTACATTCAACAATAGTTTTTTTTGAAGTTTTGTTCAGTTTTTTCAAATGGAATGGTACAGCTTTTACTACATGGCAAGAAAGGTAATTTAAAGAGGAATCGTTCAGTGAAAACCCGAAATCGATATCTCTGACATGTCAAGAGACATTTCGATTTTTCTGAAAAAAATCAGTTAGTTTTAATTTTTACCGTAATATTAAGTTAAAAATTGGTCTTAACATTTAAGTCGCAATCGCAACCGCAACAATTTTATTTAAAAAATTAAATTATCTATTCAGTATCAATCATCAATGTTCTAATCCTGATCTTGGTAATATTTTCTAATTTAATTACATAAGCGGAAAAAATGCCTTTCCCCAATTGTTGCATTTTCTCTTTTGTGATTCTTAAATACTACTTGACAGAATATTGAAGTCAGTCATTAATAAATATACCTACTCTTTCTTTTAAACTAAATGAATGGATGAATGAAATTATGTGTTTTCAGGTTTCCAAATAAACGCATGCAATCCTTAGGTACATTACACAAAGAGTGTAAGAAGGGAATCATGGAAACAAACAAAAACAGTCAAATTAACTTGTCAGTTTTGAAATGAATTACATTTTCAACATTGCATTTATTGATTATTAATAAGTATTATAATAATACCTAACAATGCCTTTTACGAATAACGAGGCCTATGACACGCTCCAAATTAATATGGCACGAAGAATTTGGACCAGTCCTAAGTCTGGGTAAAGTGTGAAGGAAGGCAAACATTAGATTAATATTTTTTTAACTTAATGCAGGTAGTAGTGAAATAATAACTGATTTTTTCAGACACTTTTTTTCAGACATTTTTTCATTTTACACTCGTGAAAACATTTAACACATATGGAAACACCAAACACGTCCATTATGAAAGCTAGCACTAATTTTGACTAATAATTTTTGATTCAATTCATATGGATAAATATTAAGGACGCATGGGTAATCTTTCAGCGGTTCAACTGTAATTGATTCTAAAGTAATTGTAAGACCCGTTTAACTGCATATTCAGCTTTAACGTTTTGAATATATACCAAGCTAATGGCATTAATATAAGTCTGATCTGTTTTACTTCCGCACCCGTAACTTTAACTAGAGGATATCTGGATATATCCCCTCTAAACAACGGATTAAGGAAAGGTCCTTCTTTAGCAAAGTATGGGACAGAGCAGCTAAGTTTCTAAAAAATATCGTAAAATAAATCGCCAGGAATGCATCAGCCCGAATATTTTGATAGTGACTTGTATTAACCGATATCTTTTTCTTTATTTTTATTCTAAAACAAATTCTTAATTAATATGAAATAACGATTCCTATGTCTCTTTTTCTCTCTTACATTATTTCATTTAAGGAACTATAGGAGTTACAATGGGAGGCAAAAGCACTGCAGGTAACTCGGTTTAGGAAGTTAACTTAAGTTACGGAGGTAAAAGTACTGAAGTTTAAGTTATATAATCTGAAGGTTGAGAGTTATTTCCAAAAATGTAGGAACATATGCATCAATTTAGTTGTATCACGGAATAGTTCAGTCTAGAATAGGATATGGACTGATTTTTTGGGGAAACTCACCTGATATTGATGAACAAGTTTCCAGAATGATCATCGTGTGCTGCTCTCAGTCACCCGATTAGAGTTCTGTTTTTTTCGCTACATTGCCACATCTGTCATTGATATTCCCACCAAATTTCAGCATCATAGTCCCACCAGACATTTTTAAAAGTTACGCCATCAATAGTACATCTGCCTCTGTGCATGTTTTCGATTTTTACAATTTTAAAAATGGAAATGCGTTTGCAACAACGAGCTTGTATTAAATTTTGTGTTAAAAATGGATTTAATGGCAACGTAACGATACTCTAAAGAAATCAGTCGTTTATCGGTGGTACGAACGCTTCAAAAGTAGTAGTGAGTTCATCGATGACGACGAACGCAGCGGTAGGCCGTCAACATCGAAAACCGGCAAAAACATGGATAAAGTGAAAGAAATGGTGGTCAATAACGGCAAATTAACCATCAGAGGGCTAGCAGAAGACTTCAGCATTGCTTATAGATCCTTTCAAGACATTTTGGTTAATGATTTGGGTTTCCGCCGTGTTGCAGCAAAGTTGGTGCCGAAAAGCCTGATTGTTATGCATAAAAGGGATCGCGTTGACATCGCAAAAGGCATGACTTTCCAGCCCAACATTTATTATACGCATTATTACTGGAGATGTGGGTTTATGAGTACGACACGTAATCCAGACATCAGGCGAGGGAATGGCGTGCACCCAATTTGCCAAGACCGAAAAAACTACGTCTTTTTCAATTGAAAAAGGTGCTCTCGGTTTTCATGGACTATAACGGTGTTGGGCATCATGAATTCCTTCCGGTAGGCTAAACGGTTAACAAAGAGTATTATTTGGCCGTTATGAGACGTTTGTGTGAAGCAATTCGCCAAAAATGAAAGGATTTGCGTGCAACTCGATTGGATTTTCGAAAGGATTTTGCACCACGATAACGCATCGAACCACTAAGCCATCATTATCCGCGACTTTTTGACCAAGAACGAAACGAATACCATCCAATAGCCACTGAATTCACCTGATTTGGCTCTTTGCGACTTCTTTCTGGTCAATTCTGGAGTTAAAAAAACCACTACGCGGAACGTTTTTCAGCAGCCGAGAGGAAGTTATGAAAAATATATATATATATATATATATATATATATATATATATATATATATATATATATATATATATATATATATATATATATATATATATATATGTATATATATGTATATATGTATATATATATATATATATATATATATATATATATATATATATTATATATATATATATATATATATATATATATATATATATATATATATATATATATATATATATATATATATATATATATATATATATATATATATATATATATATATATATATATATATATATATATATATCACCGGAATTGTAAGACCTACAGACTTGAAATTTGGCAGGCATATTCCTTTTGCTACTTAGAGATCAGCTAGTTTTGCGATCAGCGAAAGTCTACTCCGAAGGGGGCGTTGCGGGGCTGTTAAATGCAAAAATTTCCCGTTTTTTATGTATGTCATGAATAGACAGACTTGAAACTTCGCAGGGATATTTCTTATATTACTCAAAAATTTACTAAAAATGGATTTTTCGAAAATCCATTCCCAAAGGGGTGAATTGGGGGGCGTAATGGATTAAAACTGTCATTTTGACTATATGTCCTATAAGATTGAAACTTAGCAGAAATATTCCTTATACTTCACAGATATTCAATATGACGGGTTATACGAAAATCTGCTCCCAAGAGTAGGGGAGTGTAAAATATAAAAATAAACCCGCTTTCCAAGTATAAGTTTTACAGACTTGAAACTTGACCGGAATTCTCCTTATACTTCATGAAAATTGATCAAGAACTGCATGCAAAAATGACTTGGAATTAATATGACACTGGAGTTGAATATAACATAGAAAACTTACTATGTGCTTTCTTACTGTGGACAAAAGAAGGTTACTGATGATTATATGTTCTTTTAGCTGTAATGTTTAATTGTTAAATATTTATTATTTAACTAAATTTTAGTCATTTCTTTAGTTTTTCAAAAAGTTATTTTTGCAGATTATTATAAAAAAAAAAAAAATTGGATGATTGGATGACGTATGTGATAACGTCGTGCGATCTTTAATAAAATATTATAAAATTATATTTGTCGATTATTTTTATATTCAATTAAGGCATTATTTATTGATATATTTGGTTAAATTATTGTTTACAATTTTTTTTTCATATTGGAGGTTTTGGTAAGTTTTTATTTAATTTTTGTTAATCTTACTAATATTATTCATGTGAAAGTATATTTGTTTGGATGTTTGTCCTTCAATCATGCCCGAAATGATGGGAGGATGCTAATGAAATTTGTTATAGTCTATTATGTCGTGGAATAGGACACAGTCAACTTTTTATAACTCTAACGTAAATATAGTAATTAAAAATAGTACATTAAGAATATAGAATATTAAATATACTATATTAAGATATTATAAAAAGGTACCTATATATTAAAATATAAATTTATACTGTGTATAGGAATAATATACAGATATTATAAGTGTAGCGGTTTTAATGATGGTTTAATAAAAAAAAAAAAGCGAAACGTTAGTAAAATGAAAAAACAATTATTATTATTATTATAATTGACGGAAACCCCAAGAAAAAACATGTTGTTTTTTGATCGGAGATGTTCGCTAAGGAGGAGGGTTTAAAAAAATCAACTCCTAACGGGGATTGCGAGGGCGTAAAAGATAGATATACAACCGTTTTTGAAATTTCCCACAGATAAAAAAACCAAGATTAATATCTAAATTTCCACTATATTTAAAACTTGTACGTTTGACAATTGTTTTGACACACAGTGTCTTTTTCAAAAAATATTAAACATTTTTTTTAAAAAGACGACTGTGTGTCGAAACAATTGTCATATGTACAAGTTTTAAATATAGTGGAAATTTAGATATTAATCTGTGTTTATTTATTTAAAATGAATTTCCATCAAGTATCGGCTACCTCAGTTAATCATGAAAATCAACTCCTAAAGATGGTCTAAAAAATAAATTCCTCGCAATTTTGTCTTCGTGACATTTATAGAAAAAAATTGTCAAATAGTTGATAAAATCTACGAAATTTTAAAAGTAATTTTAATCATAAAAAATCTATTATTATTAAAGTTTAATTTACGCCCAGCGAAGCAGGCGGGTAACAGCTAGTAAAAATATGAAACAGTTCTCCTCTAAATTTCCGGTTAAAGTTCAAAATTTTAGCAAATAAGAGCATAATGGAATATTTGTTTAAAAAAGCGAATTACTCCTTAATTTTTTTTTTTTTCTAATACGGATAGATTTGATATAGCTGAATAAAACATTTGTATATACTATAAATTATTATAATAGTATTCATTACTGGTGGTACAATATTATTGATTAATTGATTATTTGATATTATTTCCTGTTTTTGTTATGTTTCATAAGAGTTATTTATTATTATTTTTAGATTAATATCATGTCCACAATGTCCCGTGCGAACATGATAGATGAAATTTACACTTAATTGGGACAAATAGATCTTTATCAATTATAATACGTTCTTCTGTCGTAAAACAATCCATAATTAAATTGCGGGGTCTGCAATTGACATATATGAGATATAAAATGTATATGTTAAATCATTGAAAAACGGGCTAAATTTAAATCCCGAAGTACCTGTAGAGAAACCTTTTTCTAATATAGCAAACAGCTAATACCTGAAATTATTTAAATTAATTCAAAATAAAACAAAACTTCTTTTCGATATCTCAAGCTTTCTCCCTATACATATTAAAATTATTAGACGTAAAAGGTTCACGAGAAACCGGAAAGTCTCCGCCTATTCCCGGACAGCGGTAAGAAATATCCTTAGCAAAACTGATACCCAAAACTTTTCTTATTTAAGTTTTAGAAAACTTACTTATATGATACAGCACCATCGAATTTGTGTCGGGATTTTGTTTTAGTATCTGTTGGAAGGCAGCGTTGATGGGTGCGAAAACTGTCATTTCTTCCGATTCCAGTGTGTTGTTGCAAACTTTGCATTGTTGCAAGAAGGAATAAAACTGAAACAAAAATATATTTGAAATTATAACCGATTTCAATTAATGTATTGTAATAATTATGATGCATAGAAATATATAGTAAACCCGAAGAAATTTACCATTAAATCAATTGTTTTTTAACTTCTCGACGAGCGTTTTGTTAGCCACTTTAGCATCATCAGGAGATGATTAAATTCAAATTAAATTAAACTGAGATTGAATCATGGCCAGATGATGCTAACATGGTTAGCAAAACGCGCTGACAAAATTGCGATCGAAGGAATATTGGGCAAAATAAAAGAACTATATTAACCAGATATAAAGAACACATTGCCTATATTAGTTTTGAGGGAAATAAAAAATCTTGTGTTGTCCAACATGCATAATAATATCTCTATTAGTAATTTAACACTTATTAAAAGTGTATATAATAACAGGGTTTTGGTTGCGTATGAAAGTAGGGTAGAGCGGGGCTAGTTGAGCAACTTTTCGCTTGATCTCCCATAACCTTAAGAATATGCATAGGATTTAATTGATTGTTACTCTGTTAGGTTCGTAATTTACTCTTCTCTAAAACATCTAGTGGTATAAAAACGATCCGAGTACAAGTTTAAAAGTTATTGTTGGAAATGCGAGAGCACCTCCAAGTTGCTCAATGTGCCCCACTAGTGGAGCTAGTTGAGCATGGGTGTGGGGCTAGTTGAGCTATGGCTAAACTTGATTAGATGCCTGTATAGAATGATTTAAATATAAAATAATTGTAATCAACAGGCAAATATTTATTTGTTATGGTTACATAATCATATTGTTATTATATATCTGGAAAAATAAAATTAAAATCAAACAAAATTGAATTTTTCCAATCTTTGGATTTTTATTACACTTTTTATATTTAAAATTATATATTTAAGAATAATTATAAAGCAAATAAGTATCAAAATAAAGTAATAAATAATTATGAGATCAAGAATATTACTAGATGATAAATAATCTAAAATTATTAATCATCTTTGTCTCTATTAATAGAAACATAGGTTAGACCAACGTTCGACACACATTTAATATGGGACCATTGTTTGCAAATCTAAAACTGAATCCAGTTTTCTCCATATATGCTCTAATAATAATCGTTAATACAATTATAAATATAAGTAATTTTAATTAGTAAACTTTGATTAGTAAAATTTGATTTTCTACAATGAATATCTAGTGGGGCTAGTTGAACAAGCATTGAACACGCGTTACTCAACTAGGCCCAGTTGAGGCAACAAAATAAAAATTAGGTTATAAAAAAATTAAAAGTAAAGTAAAGTAAAGTGTTTGGGTTAGAGGCGCATCAGCAACTAGGCTATTTAGCGACTGGACCTACAGCTTAACGTGGGTTCCGAACCACGGTCATCAGCTTCCGACAAACCCAGGCCAGCACCCCCCTCGGGCTATAAACCCTTGGTTATGTGCCTACCCATAAGTCTATCAGGAAACCTACCGACTGGCGAGTGACCAACGTAGAACACTTCTCAGAAGGCATCCGGCCTTACCAGCCTTTAACTGGCGTGACTGAGGGATAATTCGTAGTCGGATTTTACACTCTTGCCTAGAAACAATCACAAACATTTAGGAAAGATAAACGGACAGAAGAAAGAAAAATAACCATCCGAGCGCTGGAATCGAACCAGCTATCGCTCCAGCGCGGATTCGGCAAAGCAGGCGCTCTTACCGCCGCACCAACGCGACCGGCATTAAAAGTAAATAATCATCTTTTATTGAAAGAACAATAATTAAGTAATCTTTAAATACTTACGTGGTCTTTATTAAGTGTTTTTACAAGAGTATAGTAGAAAAATTATGATGACCAGTAATATTTTTTTACGTAGAAAAAAAACAAAGCGTTCTCTTATTTTATCGGAGCACTGGACAGCAATTGACAGTCGCGCTATATATTCGCCTCCCATAACCCCATCTTTTCGCCATTTACACTGTGTTGTAGGTTGCTTAGTTTTCAAGATATCTCTCTATTATATATATATATATATATATATATATATATATATATATATATATATATATATGTATATATATATATATATATATATATATATATATATATATATATATATATATATATATATATATACATATATATAATACATACATACATATATATAATACATATATATACATATATATACATATATAAGCCTCCTATCAGTGATGTACAAAGTTTTCACTAAGATAATTTCTAAAAGAATATTAAAAAAACTGAATGACGCACAACCAAGAGAACAAGCAGGATTCAGAAGTGGATTCAGTACAATGGATCACCTCCAGGTTGTACAGCAGGTCATAGAAAGGCACAACGAATACACCATGCCACTGTGCTTGGCTTTTATCGACTACGAAAAAGCATTTGATTCCATCTCAAAGCATGCGATAATGGATGCACTGCTTAGCCAAGGTGTAGAGAGAGCCTATGTAAACCTATTAGAATCGATATATGATGGAGCTACAGCCACAATTCACCTTGATGATCTTGAAGTGGGAATTAATATAGAACGAGGTGTACGGCAGGGTGACGCAATATCGCCTATTCTTTTCTCGGCTGGCCTTGAAGAAGTATTCCGTAAACTGGATTGGGAACAGGATGGGGTAAAGATCAATGGTGCAAACTTAAACCATCTTAGATTTGCAGATGATATTATTCTCATTTCACAAGACCCAGAGGAGCTGCAAAGACGCATACAAGAACTGCAAAGGGCTGGCGAACCATTTGGCTTGAAAATAAACCTGAAAAAGAGTCAGGTTATGTTCAATAACTTCGCTCAGGACAGAAGAATTTCAGTTTTAGGAAGGGATTTAGAGATTGTGGACAGCTTTGTATATCTTGGGCAGAGGATTTCCATGGAGGGGAATACCGCCCGGGAGGTGGAACGGCGTGTTAAATGTGGCTGGCAGGCATTTGGTAGGCTCAACATAGTGTTTAAGAGCAGACTCCCACTTTGCCTGAAAAGAAAAGTATTCGATCAGTGCGTTCTACCCGTTATGACATACGGAAGTGAAACCTGGACACTCACATCGCAATCAATTCAAAAACTTCGGGTGGCACAGAGGGGAATGGAAAGATGTATGCTTGGCATTACAAGACGAGACAGAAAGTCCTGCGCATGGATCAGGGAACAAACAAAAGTCTGTGACATCATTGGAAGAGTAAAACAGTTGAAATGGAGATGGGCAGGCCATATAGCGAGGCGATGGGACGACAGATGGACCAAGGCAATCCTGGAGTGGATACCGCTTGATCGCAAACGTCCGCGAAGAAGACCGAAAGCACGATGGACTGATGACATCGTTAAGTATATTGGACCTGAGTGGCAGAGGAAAGCCCAGGACCGTGAAGGTTGGAAGCATGCTGAAGAGGCCTTCATCCTGCAGTGGATCGATACGGGCTGATGATGATGATGATGATGATGATGATGATGATATATATATATATATATATATATATACCGTATTCAAATAAAAAAATCCAAGAAAACTATGAACCGGGGTAAAGGACCAATTCCGTTCAAATATCAAACGCTTAATTCATGATTTTTACCCGCTTCGTTCAGTACGTTGGTCCCGTATGGTTGTCAAATAGAATATAATTTAGTTTTAGAATTAGATTGAATTATCTCCTAATGACGCCAACGCGGTTCGCGAAATGTCCTTTCAGACGATATATGCAATCAAAACCCGGTAAATATGGAATCAAACTTTATTCACCAGTAGACACTAAGACGTTTTACGTTTTGAATATTGAACTTTATTTTGGTAAGCAACCAGATAGACCGTATCAGTTGAGCAACGCGGCATTGGTCGTTATAAAGAGTTGATAGAAGTTCCTTTGATAGAAGATTTAGCCAAAAATCATAAAATTTCAGTTTCAGTTTTCAGTGGGCAAAAGAATGTTGCAAAAGAATAAAATAGAAATACTCCACTGTTTCACAACAAAAGGCAAACCTGAATATTCAAGACAATTCGGATTTTCTGACAGGTCTAAACTTGGTTCGTATGTACTAAAATAAATAGATCTGTAGTATTACTATTATCACTTCATTGCAAGCATAATACCTTTTTATAATAAAACAAAAGCAGGAGTTGATGAAATTGACAAAAAATTACATATTTCCGTGAATTGGGAATGCAGCAGATAAAAGATTTTATTTTTCTTTTCAATTTTATTTTAATTAAGTCACGTCAACGCTCCAAGCGTTATTAGTGAATTATAAATACCGAAAACACACAAACATCCATACCCGCATCAGGATTTGAACGCAGCACCCTTCGATTGCTAAACGAGTAACTAACCCATTAGACCACCGCGGTCGGTACTGTTGATAAAAAAGTATGTAGAGAAAAGAGCTGCGATAGTCAACCTTCCAATAAAATTCAAAAGAAAAATTAGGGACCACTTAAACATAAGAGACGGAAACTGACGTAACGAACCAGGCACAAGTGCACAAGTGCTGACTGAGGAATATTTGCCGGAACCATACTACATTTCCTTGCAATGGATGTTACACTGATGAAGAGAGTGATGATAAAGAAAACTAAACCTGATGATAAAGAAAATTAAACCTGATGATGAAGAAAATTAAACCCGATGATGAAGAAAACTGATGATGAGGAAAACTGATGATAAAGAAAACTAACTATCTAATCGAGCAAAATAACGGAAATTCATATTGAAGGAGAAGTATATCAACAACGAATGAGAAGAACACACAACGAACCATTTATCTGTAGCCTTTTGAAGGTGGGTTTGGTAACGTAGCCACCGGCCATCATTTTCACTTCTGTAATAGTGGAAGTTGTGTCGGTTGTCGAACCCATTTTTGTGGAAAGTTGCCTCATTCGTGAATAAAATATATTTGAAAAAGTTAGGTTCTTCTCTATTTTTTCTATTGCCCAGTGACAAAATTCAAGTGACAATTCAAATAATTTTGATTTAGTCCTTGAACCAATTGTATATGATACGAATGAAATTTATATTTCCTACTTTTACTTTACTGTGGATTTACTCCTAGTACTCTTACTTACTCTGCAGTGGATTTTTTAACACCTCTCTCATTTTTCTATCTACCTGCATGAAATATGCGGATTTTTAATTACAGCTTGAAACATATTCGTTTTCTTCACTCGTAGCTCTTTTCTGCCTTTCCAAGTTATATTCGTAATTGACTCCATCCAGTTCTTTCAAATCGCTCTTTCAGTCGTATAAACGCTAATGCATTAGGATGACGTTCGGCATTAGGGAATCTTTAAGCGTAAATTCTACATGCTAAAAAAAAGAGTGTTGATCACTTGGACCCAAAACGTAAATCACAACGTTTATCAATTCCTCTCTAGAAAATTTTAATTTTCCTTCTACTTTCTGTTCTAATAAACATCGTACTATACAATTTGATACTTCACAAAGTACAAATAATTGACCGTTTGATTCATTTGTTTCTATGCCATGATTGTCTAAGGCGTCTAAACCATCTGCGTGCTTTAACTTGTTATTGCATATGCACATGTCTTTTTCCAGAGTCAAAATAATTGATCATAGAAATATTTTTCCTATTTAATTATGAAAGAACTGCACTCTTTTTTCTGTATCATATAAAAACTGTTTAGAAGATATACTAGAACAATATTTGCCATTTGCCAATATTTGCCCATGAAATATTAAACACAAAAACGTAAAAATTTCGGAAATTATGACAGAAGGTATAGGACATCTGGTCTAGGAAAAAGAATAGAAGTATTTTATCTTAAAAATATTGTAAAATGAAAAAATATTAGACATTCCATTTAAACAAACTGAGATGTGATGTTTTGATTTTTTTTTAACTATCTCAGTTATCTTGGACACCCTGTATAACGTAGACAAGTTTTGTTTGCACTAAAAGTTAAGTCATAGTTTGGTAAATATTCTTACTTAAAATGATAATCCTACATCAGAAAATAAATTATATATGACACGGCAAAATAGAGTCTCCAACTCCGATATTTTTAAAAAAATGGCGGATATCGATAAAACCTTTGAATATTAAACTAACAGGAAGGAGCCTTGTCTACCTTAATGCACGTATAAATGGAGACGGAAACGGCCATATTGGAACACCACAGATGACTCATTGTTTTGGAATTTTTGTAGTTGGTGTCAACAATTTAGATGTTTATTAGTAGATTTGTGCAATTTTAGTGTGATTTAATCAATATGTACCAAATAAGTGTACTAGAATACTCTTTTTGTGTGTTCTAGTGTAAATACATATTAATACTTATTATATTGACAATAAAAGCAATAATATTGGAAGTAAGATAAACACATAAAATATGGTTAGCTATGGGTCTTTGACTACGGCCTTTGGCTATGACTATGGACTATGGGGTTAGCTATGGTATTGATTTAGGTAAAATAATATAATTATAATGTTATTCAAGATAGTGATTATTTTTTTTAGAACTTCATTTTTTTAACGTATGTTCTAAAATGTTTATATTTATATACATCTAAAACATGTTACTTTACTCATATAATCTAAAAAATATAATATATAAATATAACTAATCATATAGACTGTTACCTTTTTTTATAATCCTTTTCAGAAATTATTCTACTAATAAATGTAAATGTTAATTCCATTGTGATTTGGATTTCATCTTTCTAAACCAGTTCATCTTTTTTCAAGATTTCCCAAGGATTCCAAATAGAAGAACAGTGAATTAATTTTATTAAAAAGCCTGACTTTATTCCAAACCGGAGTAGGTTTTTATGTTCCCATCATTTTGCCGAGGACTGTTTTGATCGAATATCTAAGGTAAAAGTGAGACTGCTGAAAAAAAATGCTGTTTCAACAATTGAAGTGAACTGTTTAAAATATGCAATTTTTTTATTTTATCACCTTGATAAACATCTTTCATAGCATTTACTCCTGAAAGTTAGTTTTTTTTTGGTTGTGAAAAATGAGTTTATTTTTGAGTTTATACCTAACATTTTAGTTTATTTAGTGACTATTTACACTACAAGAATTAATTATATTTGCAAAAACGCTGTAGTAGATGAAAAAAATTGTAGATCATGTACTAAGTAAATTTTGTTTAAGCTAAGCGACATGAACAACAGAAAGGATATATGTATTTCAATTATAAATAATTAATTTAATACATATATATATATATATATATATATATATATATATATATATATATATATATATATATATATATATATATGTATATATATATATATATATATATATATATATATATATATATATATATATATATATATATATATATACGTAATTTAAATATAAACATTAACTCGGTGTAAGATGCAACTGATTATCTAACCAATTTTTGAAAATGATATGATTTTATAACAGAAGATTTCAATTTCTTAATAACTTTTTGTCGTATTGCCCCATAAAAGACACTTTACTCTTTGAAAGATAGACTTTATAATTACTTTAAAGGTTTACAGTAACGATAATTATACAATAATTTATCGTTTTAAACAACTGTAAACTTTCATCAGTTTCTTGTTTTTATTCATAACGCCAAAGGGGAACCAGTAGTCGGCCATATGCAGCTACCATTCCGGTCCCACTTACAGGATTATATGCTCCTTCCTGTAGTTTTATATTCATATACCATAAAACCATTGGGTTTAGGTATACGAAATGTTTCATGAAATATGTTTAGAATCAATAGCAGAATGCAAAAATGGATGAACTTATAGCATGTTCGATAGAAAAATAACACAATTTAACCCCTCCACGGTTTTGTGAGACACCCTGTATAAATAAAATTAATTTTAAATTATGCAGTCTGTTTAGCTGCAAAACTATATACTTAAACTTTTTCTCTATCTCCAGCCATTATCACGATACCAGCCGATATCGCACTACTGGGACACACACACCTGGACATATATATGGTGAATTGTATTAAACCAAACCAAATTAAGGCTACAGTACCGACTGGTTAAAGGTAATGCTAATCTTACGAAGATAAAAAATTAATCAAAAGCAATAAATGTCGCTATATATAGAACACGTTATTATGTGGCCTATCTGTAGCACCAACCAAAGATTTTTCTCACCTGCCTTGAAGTCCCTCTTGTTCATCCAGAGCCTGTTTTGCGAAAATAGTTTCCTTGTTGAGAAATGTTCAAAACTGCACCGTCAAAATATATTTCAGAATCACTTAGTTAAACTTTTAAAAACTAGACCGTTTTAACCGAATAACAAAATTATACTAATCGTATTTAAATAAAACATAAAATAAGAAATCGGAATCGCAAAAAAAACCGAGATAAGAATTTAAGGTTTCTTGTCGATATATTTGTGGCGTATTTCTTCGACTATATATTGATTCATTGTATGCTTATGCGTTTTTTATATACAGTATGTGTAAAATGCCAATAATGGTAAAATAAAAATATAAGATATAAATTACAGGGATGCAATTTTTACAGTTTGCTAACGCAAACTAGGAAAATTATAGGTTGTTTTAATGGAATAATACGTAGTCGAGATTTTAGGGAATAACATAAATATAATGAATAACATAAATATAATGAATAACATAAATATAATGAATAACATGAATATAATGACTTATATGAAACATTTGTAAAAAATCAGCTTGATCTAAAGTTCAAAAATGTGGGGAATTTCAGATAACTATAGGAGAAAAGTTGATATGTCCAAATTGATGTGTTTTATTAGTGTTATTTCATTCTGAAAAGGGAAATTCCTACCGAAAATTGAGCAAATGTTTCAGTTATGTAAAAGTACGGTTGAAGATATCGTGCAACGCTACAGAAATGAGGACATAATTTTTCTTAAGAAGCAAACAGGCTCTCCGAAATAATTAACCGAAAGAGGCCAATGCTTTATGTTAAAAAATGTAAAGGGTCTGTGATCAGGGATGATGGAACTTTGACAGCTCATGGCGGTAATATTTGTTTACCGATTTTTGACATTTCTTGTCAGTTGTTTTCTAAAAGTTTGCAATTAAATCATGGTTCGTTTCATGTTAGAAGAACGTTTGGAAATTGTCCAGTTTTATTACGCAAATTCCCGGTTCCCTCCTGCTACTCAACGAGCAATTCAGACCCTTCGTGGTATTCGATTCGTAGTCGTGATCCGACTCTTCTGAACAGGCTCTTGATCGTTTTTACTTTTAGTTTACTCTCCACGATACTATAGTGCCTGTACGACCAATAACGCCAGAAGTATTAAGAATATACAACGTCCCGGTTGCTCGCCGCTTGTAAGAGTTAAGCCTCTCGTCAATGACAACCTGGCAAATTCTGAAGTTGGACTTAAGTTTGCATTTGTATAAGATGGTACTGGACAACAATTGAAGCCAACCGATTGTATTCGTCGTAAATTTGCCAATTGGGCCCTCGAAATGATGGAAGCAGACAACGAATTTCATCACAAAATCATCTTCTCCTATAAGGTTCTTTTCTGGCTCAATTGCTTCGTCAATAAACAAATCGTTAAGATTTGTTAATTTCACGACATGGCCCCATCCCTTGGTGGCCGAGATCATGCGACTTAACTCCTTTACTACTCCTTTTTCTCTGAGGACATGTGAAAACACAGGATTATAGTAATAAACCAGCTTTGGTGACTTGGAAATTAATATTCGTTAAGCCATAGTCGCTATACTGCCCGAAATGTGCGCCAGGATCATCGAAAATTACCGCGAGCGGATCTGTGTCTGCAAAAAAACTGTGGTGGCCATTTTTCAAATCATAAATTCCATGTCTGGATATATTAAATAAAGCAATCGGAACCGATTCTGAGCAAAAAATGTACGTTTTATTAATTTCAAAGTTTCATCATTCATATTGGTAGGCTCTTTACGTACAAAACCTAAATTAGTGCTCCTAAGCTGAAAACATTGTTTGAAAACCATTCTCAAAAATTAGTAAGCACTAAAACAATACGCCGTTGTTTAAGAAAACATGGAAATTATGGGCATGTGGCCTGGAAAAAGCTTTGGTTAAGTAAGAAAAATATTAAAACTCGACTGGATTTTGCTAAGGAGTACTTTTTGAAACCAGAAAATTATTATCAAATGGTATGGCGAAGGGTTAATGCAAAGTTCAACACAGAAAATTTTTGTCCAACCGTAAAACACGGTTGGAGATCGATAGTGATATAGGGGTGTATTAACAGTAAAACGGACAAAAACATTTATTTAAGTATTTTAAGGCAAGGCATCCAAGAGTAAATGCGGAGAGCATGAACATTACAAACTCATTTAAATTTAACATAGTCCGTGTATAGTTAGTTCGTGAATAGTTATTATACAACCGCCTAAAAGTCACCTGACCTTAATCCCATTAAAAAGGTTTGGCATTATTAAAAATTCCGAAATCATCGGTTTAATTCTAACATTTTAAGAAGAAAAACATACATGTCGTATGTTCTTATGTACACCTCAAATATATTCGGTTGCGCAAATAAAATATAAATCTAAACATAAAAACGCTAAAATTAATGCACTTAAGCTCAAACATTGGTAAAAAACCATTCTCAAAGAGTAATCAGTACCGAAACAATACGACATTGTATATGAAAACATGGATATCGTGGACGTATGGCCACGAAAAACATGCGAATGTCCATTGAAAAGGTTTGGCATTAATAAAAATTGATGAATGATGAATGATGAATCCATATTAAGATAAGTGGTAATCTTCCAATTTTGTTTACTACCTATAGTAATTGGCAGAGTGGTGTTGAAGGAACATTTTAAAATTGGTCATATACCAAATAAAAAAAAACATTAGTTCTGAAAATAAACAATTAGTGCTTTTTGATAATGGAAGGGGAAATTCCTACCGAAAAATTGGGCTTATGTTTCAGTTAAGTTCAAGTACGATTGGAGATATCGGGCAACGCTACCAAAATGAGGACATAATTTTTCCGAAAAAGCAAACAGGCCGTCTGAAATTATTAAATGAAAGAGATCAACGCATAATTTTAAAAGATGTAAACCTAAAATTTGTGCACCTAAGCTCAAACAATGGTGAAAAACCTTTCTCAAAGAGTAGTCAGTACCGAAACATACGTCACTGAATGTGATAATATGGATATCGTGAACGTGTGGCCATGGTCAAGTAAGAAAAATATTAAAACTCGACTGGATTTTGCTAAGAAGTACGTTTTGAAACCTGAAAATTATTGAAACAACGTTATTTTCTGTGATGAGTCAAAATTCAACAAGGCTCAGATGACCGTCAAATTGTGTGGCGAGGGTTAATGAAGAGCTCAACACAGAAAATCTTTGTCCGACTGTTAAATACGGTGGGGGATCGGTAATGGTTTGGGGGTGTATATCCTCAGAGGGGATTGGTAACTTGGTGTTTATTGACGGTATAATGGACAAAAATATTTATTTGAATATTTTAAGGTAAAATTTAAAAGTAAATGCGGAGTACATGAACATTACAAACCAATTTAAATTTTACTAAGACAATGACCTTAAACATAGTGCTGGTATAGTTCGCGAATGTCTATTATTATATATAACTGCCCAAAAGTGATTAAAACGCCGGTACAGTCACCTGACCTTAAACCCATTGAAAACTTTTGGCATTATTTGGAAACTAATATAAGTTATATATTAGGAAACTAGTATAAGATTTATAATTATTTAATATTCAAATTATGCTTGTACTAGAATTGTTTATTAGTTTTCCTAATACATTCTTTCTTATTTCATTTTTTTTTTAATTTTCAAGTACCCTTATAGCAATATACATGTAGGAATATTTTTGGGATTTATTGTATGTAAGAAAATAGTTACATTTATCAAATAACTTAATATACTTGTCGGTGATGTGAGCGGAAAAGTGTCATAACTAAATCTAATTAAATATTTATTTAATCCTCTCTAACAATATTGGAACGAAAGTGTCAAGAGAATTTAATTAAATCTTTAAATTGTCATATTTATAAATATGTCTAAAGGTAAAATGAAATCAGATTTAATTAGTAAAATATTGTATAGCAAGAAAATCAATTTACAGAGAGAGGATCACGTATGTTTATAAAACGCATTAGAACTTGGGTACATTACGATATTTGAAATATAATTAATTGCTAACTGCAAATTTTTAATAATGTTTACATTTTCTAGTATTGTACATTTTAAAATTGTTTTAACTCCTAATTTGGAGAGTGTAATTATAATAAAATGAATTAGATTAATTACATGTTTGCACATCTGTTGTGTTGTAATGTTACTTTCTAACATTTGAATACGGCGCGACAATAATTACTTGGTGTAGTTTGAGAAAGGAAACTACACCAAAAAATTATTTGAATTATCTTCAGTAATTAAACAAAAAAAAAATGTTTTATAAACCAAATTCCCTTGCATTATCATCTTCTTTGTAAATGTTTGTCTTTGTAGATTTTTTTGTTTTGTTTCGGAAAAGGAGAAACATCAGATGATGCTAAATCAGAAGAATGTGGCGAATGATTCACTACTTCAAAGTCAATTTGATTGATTTTTGTTTTTGTTTGCTCTTGAGATGCAGATGCCCAACACTCGTGCAATCTCTTTAGTGGTATTTCTACTGCGACACGGATGTTTGACTTTACTATTTTAGCCCATGTCGTTAAACGTTGTGAACTCAATCGTTTTACATCCGATCCTACCCCATTCCATTTCATCTAACTCATGTATTTTAACCCAAATTCATCTGTTATTAATTGGCTTGTTGGCCTATCGCCTAATGTTACCTCTTTGATATTTCTAAGTGGTCTTATTCTTTTTGTTGCCTCTCCATCCACCCTCTTCGAATCCTTTCATTTCCGTCTAGTCACAATCTGATCCTCGACCTAGGACAGCATTTAGTAACTATCAGAAAAATCTAATATTCTACTGCATGTTCCACTCTCAATTCGCACTATTTCATCACCTCCTTGGTTACTACCGTCTACAGTCTACAGTCCATTACTACAGACTACAGTCCATTCAGGTCGATTTCTCTCTACTAAGATACGATAAGGAATCTACATGTTCCTCTATATAAAGGGTGTCTCAGAATATTTTTCGTTTTTGAAACTTAAAAAATATAACATCAGAATTAATTCAAACTTGTTTAATTGCTATTAAATTTCAGAGTAGTTTTTGAATTTTTATTTATGAAAAACAACTATCCGTAAATGCGCACCATTCGCTTCTTCACATTCATTTAGCCTGGAAATGAAACTTTTAATCACTCATTATTCTTTGTTTTAAAAATTAAAATCCTACTTTATAAGTAGCCCCTTAGGAATAAATCAGCAGGTGTTAAATCCGGACTCTTCGGCGGCCAGTTGATGTCCCATCGGCGTATAATCATTCTTTCAGGGAATAAATCGTGCAGAGCTGCTAAAGAATCATTCGTGACGTAGGAAGTTGCTTCATCTTCTTGGAAAAATGTGTGGCGTTGTAGCTAATCGAGTTTAACATTTCTGGAGCCAAAAAAGTTCGGATCATATGGCAATAACCATCGAAATTAATAGTCTGAGCGCGACCATTTGCTATTAAAGCTCCCAAATCGCTTTTTAATTTTCCTGCAGAATTTGACTCGTTTTGCTAGATCGTCAGGCTACATCTCTTTCACAATAACAATTTTGTAGGGGTGAAAAAGTAAATTTTTAATCGTGAATCTGTGCAAATGTAGGGAAGCTGCGCGAAGTCGTAGAGACTGTCGTGGATCGTTTCTAGACTGGCGAACGCCAGAAATATTCGTGCTCGTTCTTGATGCTCTTTTGTGCCTAGTTGATTTATCTGGCATTGTGTTTCCAGTCTCTTCACAGTTGCACACCCAATGCTTGATTAATTTTGCACTTTGAAGATTTAAAAAATGTGTCCTGTACAGACGTCGAGCAATAGAGTAGGAATCATTGTTTTTATAAAACGTTCGCACGCAAAAACAAGTACAAAAATATTACTCCAAATTCTCTCTCCATGCCAAACAACGAATAAGCCGAACCAAGGAGTGGGCTGCGGCTTTGTACACGACAGATCCCCTTCAAGCTTTAAACTGCCAACTTCAACAAGTCTACGTACCGCTAAACTAGTGGCCATAGAAAATTAAATCCTGCAAACTCTTAGAGCATATTCTCTGACTCCAGCATTCCCTATTCATGATGCAAAACAGCCTCATCTTCTACCCAGTTATTGTTTTAATTACAGATTTTAGGATACATCATTACTAAGAATTCTTTTCTTTTTTTCTTTTGGTGTCCTGGTCACAAAATGACATTAAATCTGATTATTTCGCAGTGGAATCACTTGAATATTGAAGGAGGAATGTTTATTTGTTTAGTATTTATCATTGCATTTTCTAAACTCATAGAAATGATAACATTAGTACTATTAATAACAAACAATTTGTTATTTAGAATATTGAAATAACTAAATATTATTATAAAAAATAAAATATTATTTTCTTGTATATGGAATACTTTTACACTCAGATGAATAACAATAAGAAGAAACTCAAATTGACCGGAATTTAACTGTCATTTTCATTAAAGCAATCAATTAAAAGTCGTCTAAATTATTCGCATTCCCTTGTTAAATTCGTACCAAAGTGCTAGACAAGTTAACGTCGGAGCATCTATAAACTGCTTTAAAGTAGCTGAGGTCTTGAATGGCCACAGTTAACCTCTTGTGCTCCCTCTTTTGTTTTCAGATCGTAACAGTCAGCTGACGTTAAATCTCCAATAAAACGCACAACTTGGAATTTAGTTTACAAGGCTTAATATCGCGACGGTTCTCGTGTTTCGTCTTGATTTATTCCTGATTAGAGTAAATAGACGCCATTTGTGTACAAGAAAGTGTATTATTAAAATGTTAAACTATTTTTAATACGAATATTGGCAAATAAAGTTATAATATCATACGTCATTAGTACAATAACTCTATAATATAAATACACTAGCTAGCGCAGCAGACGTTGTCCTGCCCTTTCCGGCCATCAGGCGAGTCAAATGGAGCCATATGAGGCGAGTACGGTGCTTGGCTATGGACGTTGGTTTGACGCCGTTTTTTGGGTTTCGTCTCGTTTCCCAGGCGCCAGTCCTAAGATTGCTGGCTTGTTTGCATATCGTACTCGTAAACCCATGTCTCATCGCCCGTTCATGAAGGTGGGGTCCGTAGAAGCTCGGAAAATCATGTCTTCAACCAACTGCTTTCGATGCTCTTTTTGGACAAAACTGGGCTCTTTCCACTCGTGCAGCGACGCGTTTTATACCCAAAATATCAGTCATAATGTTATATTACGGCTTTACAAAATATGTTCATCTCTTGGGTTAACCTCTTTAAGGTCCATAAGATGATTTTCAACCACCAGTTTCTTGATTTTGTCGATGTTTTCGTGATGCATAGAGGTTGAAGGTCGAAAAGAACAATGTAAATCAACTACTACTTCGAACTTTATACCATTCATATGCCTGCATTTTGATATATGCAATTTATAGTAAGTGTTATGGAACATTTTCAGCGATTCAAAATTTCAGAATTTAAGGCAAACATTTTGCTCAAAATTTTGTTTCATAGTTAAGTCGCGACACACACTTCACGTCGACTAACAAAACCAGCTGATGTAAATAAACCAGCTATGGCGTTCAAATTGCACACCACCGTAACTAGGCACAGTGCTGCCATCTTACAGCAGAAAAGTAAATTAAAGAACATTTTACACGGGTTTTGTTAATGAGAAATTCCGTGTACTTTTTATATAAAATGCAAAATCGATCCATTTTTAAAGCGATTAGCTACAGGTGATGAAAAATGGATTGTGTATAATATTGTTAAATGTAAGAGATTATTGTGTAAACCTGTTCAACTAGCGCAAAGGACAGTTTACATTCGAAGAAGGTTATGCTATGCGTTTGGAGGGAGTTATTGCCTGAAAATCAGACTGTTATATGGAGAAATACTGTTTACAAGTGGATTAAAGCAATCAATCGATCAATAAATTAATTGGCCAATGGAAATGGTTTTTACTTTCCAATGCTAGATCATACATGTCTTTGGATACCCGATATAAAGTTTTACAACTTGATTGGAGTGTTTTGGTCCATCCATCGTACTCTCCCAACCTAGCGACCTGCGACTACCATTTGTTTAGATCGCTTCAAAATAGTTTAGATGGTAAAAAACTTTAATTCCTTAGAATACTTGAAAAATCACCTAGCTTAGTTCAATAGACAAAAACTTCCATGAGGGCGGAATTATGTCGTATGATGATGAGTACAAATCAACATAAAGTTGCATACCCAAAGGCATATTCAACATTTAACTCGTAAACTTAAAAACTAAGCTTACATTCTTATTTTAAGGAGTAAACGATTAACATTTAAGAAAAAAAAAACTTATTGATTTTATTAATAATGTGTTTGTGCATTTCGCTAACCTAACCTACACATTTCCTAACACATTCTGACACCCACTGAATAAGATGCTATATATTTACCTGAACTGTAATGTCACAAGCTACCTACACATACCTACACAAACATATTTATTTTCCTACTTTAATTTTGGTTCTAAATCGTTTGAAATTAAAATTTGATTGATTCTAAATCCATTGAAAATTCAAAGGTTCCTCCTATTTCTCTCTTATTCCTCTCTCTCTCATACTTCCTTATTCCCTATATTTCTAATGTATACAAATATTTTTTGACATTAATTTCTAATATGCCTACTTAGTTTAAAAATATCTACAAAGGTTATTAGGTTTATTGCCAGAAGCCTACCTTGCTCGAAAAAAATTCGATGAATAGATGTTCGATGAATTCAGAAATATAAAAAATGATCAATTACTATATCTGAATCCTAATAAATTGATAACCTTGGTTACTGAAGTAATTGTCAGTATGAATATAACGAGTGGGGCAAGTTTCACTCCAGCATTTTAATTATTTACAACTTTTAAAAGGAACAAGACAGCATTTTTTTTTTAATATGTTTAATTAGTCTTTAAATTTTGTTTTTATTCATTTTTAAAAATTATGCCAATCAAATGGGGGCCATTAGCAGCATTGCAACTTTGGGCTCTTTTTACCATTAGAGATTTACCACTAAACACCAAATCACTTTTGAACTTCTCGACGCACGTTTCGTTAACCATGTTAGCATCATCAGGAGCTGATTTAATCTAATTCTAAAACTAAACTATGTTCTATTTATATGATAACCCTACCCAATGAAGCGTGTATGACTCCCTGAAGAATGTGACTTTGGTTCTGCACATACCACGAAAAAGCTGCTCACAGCTCTATATTACCGCCTCCATGCTTTACAGTTTTAATAGTAGTTTTGGTAATAATTCTTGATTGGGTGGTCTTCTAATATATCGCCTACAATTAGAATCTGCTAAATGAATTTTTGTTTCTTCGCTTCATAAAATATTACGCCATTTCTTGATTCCCTGTTCACCATCTCGATTTAACTGATCTTGAACAAACTTTAAAAATTGTTTTACATTCTTGACGGATAAGAAAGGGACTTCTCTGACTGCTCTACCGTGTAAGTTACTTGCCTGAAGTCTTCGTCGAATTGTTCTTGAACTTATTTCTAACCCCAGTTCACTTTTAATTTCGGTAGACGATTTAAATGGGTGATTTTTTTTGAAATTTGGACAATGTGCCTGTCAGTATAAGGTGTCGTTTTACCTCTAGCTTCATGGTTTTCGTGAACTGGTTGTTTTTTGGGCATTTTCCACCATATTTTTTTGAACGATCGACTTTGCTTCTTTCCGCAATGTTAAAATCTGCACTTTTTCAGCAGTTGTATAATAGACGACGCTACGTCCCATTTCTAACCAAATTATTATTCGGCCAAGTTTGTTTTTATTTATTTTTTTATTTCAACGCTTGAAATAAACAAGAAGTGTCGATAAATTAACAGCAACACGTGAAGAAACACTATTTACTAGTATTTTCTAAAACTAAATTTGATATGATGTTTTCCCCTTTTTTATTATATATTTATATTATAGAGTTATTGTACTAATGACGTATGCTATTAAAGCTTTATTTGCCAGTGTCTTTTATTGTAACGGCTCTATTTCTCCGGCTACCACTGTACATTCTGTCAAAAAAAATTGAGAGATTGGTCATTTGAAAAACCCCCATAAAGGGATTATTAATTTTGTTTCTATCGCTTATTTTAGCGCAACTGTCCTCTATACTGGCGCGGAGCTTGAACGTCATTAGTTATTTAGTTTGTTTGCAGTGCTCGATTTTGTCAGTCCATCTCAAGTGTATTTTGCGATTTTTACAATGGATAAAAACATCGAACAAAGAATTTGTCATAAATTTTGCACTGCAAATGGAATTTCGTGTGCCGAGTCGCTGAAAATATTGCAGGAGGCTTAAGGTAAATCGACATTTACGTTTGAGAAAGAAGCCGCTGATCTTTCTGTGTCTCACGAATCAATTCACGAACGAACCATTTTAAGAGATGGCTCAAACGCTCATTTTAGGCTCAAACGCACTGTAACTGGTGATGAGACATGGGATACGAGATTAACATGCAAACCAGTCAACAAGCTTCGGAATGGCGACTTCCAACTGCGTTGAAACCGAAAAAACATCAAAGTCGATCAAAAGTTAACGCATGATGAAATTGTCAATTTGTTGGAATAATTTATGACCGCATGTGGCATGCTTTATGGTGGTAACATAATTTGAACCACTTCATTTTTATAGGGAAACATATGAAAGTCACTTCTCAAAATGTGTGTCGAAATTCCCAATTGTGCACAACACCAATCGACGTTTCTGGAAACTCTTCCACATTTTCTTCCACATGAGCAATCTTTTCAGCGTTTCACACTATCCCCAGCTGTTCCGAATTTTGAATGCTTTTTAATTTCAGCTTAACGATACGGTAGTTAATGTGACGGCGGGTTCAATTCCCGTACTTGCAGTGGACTTTTTCTAAATCTTTGCGAGAGTGTAAAATCCGACCAGAAATCACTCCTCCGTCAGATCAATTTGAGGCTGTTTAAAACTGGATGCCTTCTGAAAGGTCTTCTACATTGGTCACTTTTAGGTTTAGGTAGGTTTCTCGAGAGAGATTTATTCTTAAGCACAAAACCAAGGATTCATGGCCCGAAGGGTGTGCTAACTGGAGTTTTCGGTAGTCGAAAACAAAGTCCAATTTCCTGCGAACGGCGATGAATTGATAAATTTGTATCTTTATCAACACTGCCCGCAATAGCGGCGACATTTTCTTCAGAACGCACAGTTTTTATCCTGTTTTAATATCGAACAGCGTGAAATGAGTTCGGAATTTGCCGATAATTAGGTGAATACATTGCTCGGTTGGGCAATAAAATTCGTTAAGTGGTCTATAAGTTTGGCGTACAGAACACCGATTTTGATATTAAATTTCGACAATTTGCAAGTGTTGCTCTGATGTTAAACGTACCATGATGATTTGCCAGACTATTCTGGATAATTTTGACACTAGAGGCGCGCAAACTCACAGTTAACGAAATCACTCGTTACATATCTAAACACAGTTGTGAAGTTGTGAACTTACTTGATTCAGTTTTTGGTCCGCAGTGAGTAAATGCAGCACCAGTCGCGCTAATAGCTTTCTCATGTCCTATTATTCGTAAAGGGTGTACCTTAGGCATTCGTTCTACATGTTTATCATCTCAACGATCTCTTTAACCTTTACTCTGTGATCATCCAACACGATATCATAGATTTTGTTGTCCATTTTCTCAGTAGTAATCTCAAAGGAGTGATCTGAGCGCGGTGCTAATTACATAACTTCGAAACCCCGTAAACCATTTATCAACCATAAAATGTAAAGGAGCAGAGTCCTCAAGAAGTTTTTACAACCTTTCTTTGGACTGCGCGATGATTTTTCCAAGCAAACGAAATTCGCCTTTTTCCATTATAGTAAAAACATCGAACTTGTTTGTTTTCAAAGGCTGTTAAAGTAAAACTAAATGATGTATTCATATCAGCTTAAAATTTATGAGATTTTATTTGAAATGAAGCTACTTTTCGGAAATACAGTCACCTTTACGACGGCACCGTCATCTATCGAAAAAGAATCTGACTTTTTCCTTTACCCTCCTAACTAATTATAGTGGCATTGTATAAAATCACGAAAAAGTAAATAGTTGACTGATAAGAATTTCAAGTGAGCTCCAAATCCCAACTTAAATTCACAACACGTAGTATAAATAAAAAGAACTACTTACCAAAACCTAATCCTCATTTTTCCAGGATATATTTTCTAGATCTTTTCCCCCACCACTCCTCAATGTCACATAAATTATCCTACGCCAAAAACTCCCCAGTTATAACGAATCCTAATACGGCAATGAACATAACCTGGATGCGCTACTTTTGTGGGATTTACTTTCTTTCAGGACGAAATGGCTTGTCATATCCAGCCGGATTTGAGCGAAAAATGACATCCAAAGGTTTTGCTTTATTCCCTCGAGGTAAAATATAAATTGAAATTATTTGATGTCAGCTGCTGCGTCGTTGACTAAATATATCTTTCGAAAGGATTTAGGAGGTCGATTGATTTTATTTAAATTTGTTTGAGTCGTTTCTAATGTTTTTCTACAATTTTTCAAATATTATGTTATTAAAATCACGAGTTGTGAGTGGTAGCAAGAAATATCGGTGTGTTGGATTTTATAAAGATACATCAATATAGGAGAAGAGCCAGTAATGGGAGTCAACGGGTAGGGGTGGTCACCCACTCATTTACAAAACTACATATACGAAAGTCGCGTAAACGACCTTTCCGCCCCGCTCTGTGCTTTGTGCCCCTCGCCGCTGTTGTGAACGACTTGAGTCAGTAACCGCCGCGTATTTCGAGGTGATAGCGACGTTTTGTTTTTGCGCTTCACCGATGTAAATTTTCATCGAAATTATGCAAACGATAAGGGTCGAATTTCATTATACCTAAATTGTGTGTTTAGTCTGACATTCAAAATATCGATGTACAACTTAGATTGCGATCATTTCAATTTTTTTTTATTTCCGACCTCTTTTCTTACTTTTTTCTTATTAGTGTACTTGTGGACAATGAGAGTTAAGTGAATACCATTTCCCGCAAAGTAATGAGTTGTAGAGTTAATAACCTAAATGATTTATACTGATACTTTTTCCTAAATGCCAAAAGTACGGGTCAGAATTACTAAAAAGGCTACTCGGTCTTCTCATAATCTGGAAAAAGCTGTGTAGCTTATTTCAAAAGGTTATTCCATACAAAAAGCATCTCAATCTACGGGCATTCCATTTTCGAGCCTACAAAAGAGACAAAAAAAAAATTGGGACCACGCCTTGGATTATTTACAATCTTTGCTCCCAAAGTAGAAGACAAAATAGCAAATTTGGTGAAAAAGATGGCCAATATTTTCAATGGATGTATCGCTAACCAGATAAGATCAGAAGTGGCATTCAAAAGACTGAATTTAAAGCACAACTTTAACAAGTCTTCGAGAATGGCTGGACGTGATTGGTTGAGAGAGGGAGTAGGAGAGTAGGATCGATGAGAATCTCTTTCCGGAATGGCTTTACCATTTTAACCATCATGCTAAGTCGTCTGCGGATAAACCCGTCCTGTTGATACTAGATAACCACGCTAGTCACATTTCACTTCCCGTCTACGCCTACTGCAAGCGCAACTATGTTCATATGCTGTCTTTGCCACCACACACGTCTCATAAAATGCAGCTCCTGGTTGGTTCTTTCTTTGGGTCACTAAAAACAGCTTACAAAAAAGATTGTGACTTATTTATGAAAAGCCATCTCACAGAAAAGATAACCCCTTATGGCGTAGCATTCTTGGTGTGGAAAGCATTTAATAATGTTGCATCTATTAGCAAGAGATAATCTAAATTTAGAACCATTAGTATTTTAAAATAAATCATTATAATGCAATAAATCTTGAAGTGTTTTCAGAAGAAGACTTTGTTACCGCTGAAATTCTCCAATTTGAGTGTATTGCAGTTTAAGATTGCATGGAATCTAAAATGATCTTTCTATATTTTCAAAGATCTGATTGTTTGTCCTATATAACTTTTTGTATACGACCCACAATACAGTTGATATGGATAATGCTATTCCAAAAGAAACCAAGCGTCAAAAAATTTTTCGAGTTATTGGCACCAAGCGGCATTTTTTATGTTGTTTTAGTTATCCCAAAAAGATGCAACCGTCAGATGGAATATGCTGACCTTTGTTGACAAAAGCACCAAGTGATGACTCACAAAATAACACACACATATTTCTAATTCATCGAAAACGAATCAACAACAGACAATTTCCTTTTAGATATTTTTGGACTTGTCGCTTGGTTCTTCTCTAATTATTTGATGATCGCGTGCAATAAAGGTGTGAAACTTCACCGACTTGGAAGATTCAGGCAGTGAATTTAATCGGCAATATGTTGATTCGGATACGAGCAAGCCAGCAAGTGACAGAAATGGAAACCAACAAAGAAGAATTGCTGGAAGAAAGCTAATTTTAAAGGCAGATTCAAGAAGGGCAAAAAAAGAAACTTCCCTGGTCAGATATTTAAAACACTTACTATTAAAAGATTCAAACCAAAGACACTATATAGTAAAAGGTAAACTTGTTGAGCCAAAAACATTCATTGTTTCCACTGCAATTGCCCGTTAAAATGTCATGAAACAATTCGGCTTCCAAACGAGGAAAACTTTTTTTGTAAAACAAACTGCAATCGTACAACACTCAAACAGGATTTATCTGCGGTACAATAAAACAATGAGATATCAAGAAAAAAAGAAATCGAGAAAGTAATAAAAGAAAAATGACTCGCACTTATCTACTTAGTAATAAAACTGTATTTTACTATTGAAATTTCTATATTAAAACTTTTCAAATATAAACTGAAAGAATCGATAAAGCAAAAAATCCATAGAAAACTTTATAGACGAGATAGGTAAACCTTTATCTGAAGATACTATAAATGCAGTAAACTATCATATTGCAAAATTCCCCACATACATTTCCCATTACTCGCGAAGTCAGAGTCTAAGTTTTTAGCTTCGTATTTAACACGATATAAAATGTATACATTTTTTTTTTGGATAAAAACCCAGATGATTCGAACAAAATGTGTTATATTCAAGTTACAAAAGAAATTTCTATCAACACTTTAATCCAAGAAGAAAACCACCGAAAACAGATACATGTAACATATGTGACAAATTTCATATTAAAATACAAAATACTCTGAACGATGAAACACAACACGCTCACTTACATAAAGAACATCTACTTATTGTGAAAATAGCTCGAAAAATGATGAAAAAGAATATGGAAAAAGCAACCAAGGACCTAACCTCGATCGAATGATTCGATGATTCGAACAAAATGTGTTATATTCAAGTTACAAAAGAAATTTCTATCAACACTTTAATCCAAGAAGAAAACCACCGAAAACAGATACATGTAACATATGTGACAAATTTCATATTAAAATAAAAAATACACTGAACGATGAAACAAAAACACAACACGCTCACTTACATAAAGAACATCTACTCACTGTGAAAATAGCACGAAAAATGATGAAAAAGAATATGGAAAAAGCAACCAAGGACCTAACCTACGTTACCGCTTCAAGTAACTTATGAAATGCAGAAAGTAATAGGCCTGCCCAAAATACCACCAAACATTGTGTATTATAAAAGACAGTTGTGATTATACAATTGCCGAAAGAGAGGTGCAAGAAGTTGATTCTTGTCTTAAAAAATTCATTGAGGAATATTTGCCTTCTGGTACAAAGGAATTAATCACATGGTCTGACTCATGTGGTGGGCAAAATAGAAACCTTAGATTGTATGAATGTTTAAAGCGGTTTAGAATTTGAATAAGTATAAGTAAGTCATCACAAATTGCTCTAGAAAAAGTATATGCTCTATGAAAAAAGATAATTTTCTAAATACAGAAGAACCGGACAAAAGCATTGTGAAGGAAAAGATCGATTTAAACGGCGAACAAATTAGCTGGCTGAAGGCAAAGGTAATAAAAATTAGTAAAAATAGTCCATATTCTATATTTTTGAATTACACACATGAAGAAGAAGAATATAAAGAGATAAATATAAAGAAACAATTGAGGGGAAGAAAGCTTTCGGAGTGTTTTTTTGTGTCAAAACTGAAAATATTGTATACTAGAAGCAAAGCTATATCAGACAAAAAACTCATCACACTACCACTTGTTCCAGCAGACGTTCTATGAAAACATTCAATCAAGCAACTTCGAAGATTATGTGGACGGATTTGGACGAATTGTGGGCTTTGAAATAGAAGACGACAGCTACGATTTATAAACATAATATACCTAATTATTGTTATTATTAGTAAATGCGTTTCGAGTTAAATAAACTTAATTATTGTATCTCTTAAATATGTAAATAATAATGAAAAAGACCCAAGTTTAAAACCAAGCGCCAAAATGATCAAAAATCTATTTTGGCAAACGATCAAAATGTCGCTTGGTGCCTTTTAGTATAACATATATCCCTGATTTATCTTTTTTGTTTGTTTTTGCTTTGCGATTTTTGATATAATTTCCAAGGCTATTATTGGTTTTAGAGGCAACATTTGCATTGATTTGTATAATAATTTTTCTATTTTTTCCGACAATTTACCAAAGTATGTTATTAATTTGAATACATGGCCTTTTTCATTATTTTGTGGATATATTTCAGAGACAGCTTTTTTGTTGAATTGTCTTTTTAGAATGTTATCTATTGTTTAGGGCAATTTGTTTGATGGTATTTAGTTCCTTATGAAAATCTGTTTTTTTTTCTTTATTTGGGTTTTTCGCCACCATCTAACACTCAAAAAATATCAAAAATACTTGTTCTTATGTAAATAAAGAATCACTGGGTAAAAACAAAAAACGAAACGAAGACAAATTTCTCAGTGATTCTTTTTGATTCAATTTGCCTAACGAACATAATTTTAAAAATATAAAAAATGTTCTAAAAAAATTTTTTTTTTTTTTATTTATAAAACATCCCTGAGGAAGTTTTCCAAAATTACAATCTGACCAAAGTTGATCAATGAGTAATGTTGTACAAACCTAAGTTACTACAAAAGAAAAGATGATTTTAAGAACTTACTCACTAGTATCCCTTAAATTAAATCCAATAACATAATTACACCAATATTAACGTATACACCAGCACTATGCTCTGCTTTTTTACTAACACAAACGTTCAAACCAACTCAAAGGGTTTGGTCCTCTTAAGTCTTCTGATTTGACTTGCATTATCAAGGAGCTGGATGGCCTCGACATTGACGTGCTGAAGAAGTCGCTGCTCGTGACTCTGGGCAAATCTGCTAATGGTCTGGGTAACGGTGTCCATTTCCAAGTCCCTATGGAGGTCACTGTTTCTGAAATACTAAGGGGAATTTGCAATGTTCCTTAGTACTTTGTTTTGGAATCGCTGGATTATTTCCAAGTTGTTCTTTTTGGGACAACCCCACAGCTGGATGCCATATGTCCATACGGGCTTTAGAATTTGTTTGTACAAGAATACTTTGTTGTAGACTGATAGAGGGGAATTTCGTCCAAGCAGCCAATACATTTTTCTAAATTTGATGTCAAGTTCTTCTTTTTTCTTTTTGATATGAGCCCTCCAGCGTAGCTTGGCATCTAATGTTATACCCAAATATTTTGCTGTATTAGCATATGGTACTTGGATATTATTTATACTAACGGGGATATGTTGATTTCTTTTGTTCGTGAAATTAATATGGGCGGATTTAGACTCATTTAATTTGATTCGCCATTGCTTAGTCCAGTTGTTAATTTTATTAACTGAGGTTTGCAGGTTTATTGCCGCTTCTTCGTGGTCTACGCCTACAGCCATAATAGCAGTATCGTCAGCAAATGTTTCTATCGTGTCTGGGTCTAATTCAGGAATATCACTGGTATATAATAGGTAAAGGACTGGTCCCAATACACTACCTTGCGGTACTCCTGCTTTAATATTTTTTAGTTCAGAGTATGCATCTTCCTGTTTAACTCTGAAATATCTATCTGAGATATAAGACTTTAATAATTGCGCAAACTGTTTAGGCAAAAGCTTGTTTAATTTGTAGTTGAGGCCCTCATGCCACACTTTATCGAAGGCTTGGGCCACATCGAGAAATACGGTAGAACAATTTTTTTTTCTTCCAGTGACTTTTCAATTATATTTGTTATCCTATGGACCTGGTCTATAGTTGAGTGGCTTTCTCTAAATCCAAACTGATGGTCTGGAATTATGTTTTTATCTTCAATGATTGGCTTCAATCTTTTAAGGAATATTTTTTCAAACAGTTTTGAAATAACAGGTAGCAAGGAGATTGGCCTGTAAGATGAAACTTCATTCGGTGGTTTTCCGGGTTTTGGGATCATTATCATTTCTGCTACTTTCCATATCTTAGGTACATACTTTAATCTAAAAGATGCATTTATAAGATATGTAAGTTTTACTATAGCTTTACGAGGAAGCTGTTTCATGACTTCTCCCGTGATTAAGTCAAACCCTGGGGCTTTTTTTGTGTTGATGTTTTCTTCAATTTCTGATGCAATTTCTTTTGGGGTAACAGGTCTTATGTCACTTTCTTCTTGGGCAAGATTTTCCCAGTCAAGTATTTTTTCACCTTCATTTGGCTGGAAAATCCCTTCTAAAAAAATATACAAACTTTTAACGTTAACGTTTCGGGAAGTATTCTCCTCCCGTTTTCAAAACAAATCTAAAAATAAATTATATTAATTTCTATAAATTCTGAAATGATAGGAAGTAAATATATTTTTGTGTATATCAATGAAACTTACATTGACAATTAGTTTTCAATGACAGTGTCATGCTAAAATATATATATATATATATATATATATATATATATATATATATATATATATATATATATATATATATATATATATATATAGGTGAGATTTGTTACCGATTATATTACAAAATACAGAAGATTAAAAGAAACTGTTATTATTAATTTAAATAAAAATAACTGTATTGCTATGCCTTCGGTAGATTTAAATTCAATATTGTTCTCGATTCTATAGAATACAATTAAAAACATTTAAGTACTTCAATACACAATCACAATCACACAGTAAACCTCACCTATATATATTTTTTTGGTAGTATGTCACTGTCATTAAAAACTAATTGTCAATGTATGCATTGACATACACAAAAATATATTTACTTCCTATCTTTTCAGAATTTATAGAAATTAATATAATTTATTTTTCGATTCGTTTTGAAAACTGGAGGAGAATACTTTCCGAAACGTTAACGTTAAAAGTTTGTATATTTTTTTAGAACATTTTTTATATTTTTAAAATTTTGTTCGTTAGTCAAATTTATTACTAAAAAAGAATCACTGAGAAATTTGTCTCCGTTTGGTTTTTTGTTTTTATCCAGTGATTCTTTATTTACATAAGAACAGATATTTTTGATATTTTTTGAGTTTTAGATAATGGCGAAAACCCCAAATAAAGTAAAAAATATATGAACACGCCACAATCATTCAGACATTAATTAAAATCTGTGTCTAATAAAGGAATATTGATCAGTCTGTGTACAAGGCTATGATAAGCTGCTAATTTATGTTATAGTGGGTGTAATGATTTATTATTGTTGTATCTGTTTGAGAGGGTTTGGTTTGGTTTGTCTTGAAACTATGTTTGTTTGAGATTAGAATCAGGAAGTTTAAACTGTTGTTTTTTCTAATTCTACAGTAAATCTTATATTTTTGTGGATTGAATTAGTATATTCTAGAAATAGACTTAGTTGTCTGTTGGTACCGACAAAATATGGTCCCCATATCTATACCAATATACAAATTGTTTACCTAGTCCACTATGGTGGATTATCGTTTCAATATTGTCCATAAATATTTCCGCGAGTAAGGGGTTTAATGGACTGCCCATTGTTAAACTATACTATTGTAAAAAGCGTTGTTATATGAAAAGTAGTTTTGGGACATGGATTGACTATTATTTTTAATCAATAATTTTTCTATTAATGTTATTGTGTCTTGAGGTGGAATGCTGAGGAATAAATTATGGATATTAAATGATATTAACCTAGCCTTGATTAAGATTGTAGTGTTTTTTATTTTAAATTTAACTGAGGTAGCCGATACTTGTTGCAAATTCATTTTAAATAAATAAACAAAGATTAATATTCAAAAATTTGCAGTATATTTAAAATTGCGTGTATGACAATTGTTTCGACACAGTGCCTTCACAGTTGGTTTTCAAGTATAGTTTTGAAAAGTTTCAAGTAAAGTTTTTATAGTATTTGAAACTGTGTATCGAAAAAATTGTCATACATACAATTTTAAATGTAGTGGAAATTTTTAGATATTAATCTTTGTTTATTTGTTATTTATTTTGTCGACTAATTCGTATGGATTTTTAACACTATGGTTAGGTCGAAATTTGTAGTACGATTTAATTATATCTATTAGGTATCTTGATACTTTGTAAGCAAGTGCAAGCAGATAAGAGGCAACTGGTCTTATTGGGTAATTTGAATATGAATGAAGATGAATGAAGTAATTTGTAAATGAAGTTCAATTAAGGAATAAAGTTGTGGGGATTGTGGATTAAATGAAGCCAATGAATATTTGATGTTGATCGGGTATTATACTGGGTGATTTGATGTTTGATGTTTGTCTGATATACATCTATGGGATCTCTAGGCAATATTTATAAGTTTCCTGTTTTTGGTTTTTCTGTGTATGTGTCCTTCTTTATAGCTATTGATATTCTTTACATAGTCTTTCTTATATAGTTTTACTACTACTACTATTCACGTATGGGCCCTGGTGGACCACGCGAAATACAATTAGAGGCGTTTGTTGTTGTTAGCCTTCCTTTGAGCCCATATTAATTGCATTCTTTCGCTATGAGCTTTTTTCCTTTCGTCAGACCAAGTTGTTCCAGTCTTCCTACATTTTTCTCTCTGGCCAACCTTCCAAACGTTAACATTGTGTCTGAAACAACCTCTATCCTGAATTTCACTTTGTGTAATATTTGCTGATCTTAGGTCCTCTTTAATTGCCGCAATCCATTTAATTATTTCTACTTTAGCTCTACTCCTATTTTCATAAAATTCGACTATTTGTCTAGTTAGCCTACTCGGATTCATCCGTTTGATGTGTCCGTAAAACTTAAATCTTCTTTTTCTCATATCGCTATGTATATCTGTGTATTGTTTGATTTTTTGGTTTTCTCGAAGTCGGTATGTTGTGCTATTTATTTGTTCGGGGCCTAAGATTTTTCTTATGATTTTTCTTTCCTTCTTTTCAATGTCCTCGATGTCCCTCTTTCTATTCAAAATGAGCGTTTCTGCAGCATATAGACATTCTGGTTTAATAACCGTGTTGTAATGTCTCAGTTTTGTGTTTTTAGATAGGCATTTTTTGTTGTAAATATTTTGTGTAAGTCTCAATGCCGTTTCCATTTTTTGACATCTACCCTTATTGGCCGCTTTTTCCAACCCATTTTCCATGATTATTTCACCCAAATATTTGAATTGAGAGACTCGTCTGATGTTACCATATTTTGTTTTTAGAAATGGTGTTCTTAGTTGTTGCAGGTCATGTATTGTGTCTTTTCAAAGGATATTTGGAGTCCTACCTTTTCTGCTGTTTCTTTTAGGATTTCAATCTGTTTTTGATCCGTTAATACATCTTGAGCTAAAATTGCTAGATCATCAGCAAATGCCAGACAATCAATTTTGATGTTGGTTCTCCCCAGTTTAATGGGCTGGTCAATATTCAGTGCTGACTTTTTTTCACGCCACTCCTGTATTACTTTTTCTAAAACACAGTTAAATAAGAGTGGCGAGAGTCCATCCCCTTGTCTCACACCAGTTTTAATTTCGAAGGGTTCTGAGATGTCATCCATGAATTTAACTTTTGACCTCGTGTTAGTTAACGTTGCTTTAATAATTGCCAGCGTTTTCAGATCTAGTCCTTGTTCTTTCAAGATTCGGAATAAAGATTCGCGGTCAATAGAATCATATGCTTTTTTGAAATCCACTAATGTACAGACGAGATTTACCTTACCAACCTTACCTTACCATACCTTATATAGTTTTATTATAGTATTTCATTAAACATTAATAAAACTGTGCAAAATTGGTCCCAAGCAGTTCAAATAATATAATCTAAAAGTTTGGAAGGCTTGATTTGTTTTCTTTGTTCATTTGTAACATTTGAACGGCTTAGTCAATCGATTTAAAATTTTCACAGTGGCTTAAGAATTGAGCAAGGAATATTCTGTCTATTTTTTTATATTCTGTAGCATTTTAGCATACCTCCGATACATCCTTAAAGTTTAAAATTTTTATCATTAAAAATTATAAAGAAAATATACTTAGAGATTCTAATAAATATTAAAGTATTATTAAAAATGTCATGTTCGCTGTTTTAATGATTTAAAACAAAAATATCTTTGCCAAAAAGTTAAAATCAAGGCACATGCACTACCAAAAGTTAATCAACATTTTGTCATATTATCATTATTATTAAGTTAATTCTAGATTATAGGTGAAAATGCTCTTTCTTTTTTAATTATAATTCATTTTCTAACATTATATCTATTAATATACTTTTTCTACGTTCTGTAAAGCGAATATATTCACGAATTTATTTTCAGTACTTTTGCCTTCGATTGTACTTCTGCTTCTACTGGTTGTTACTTGTACTTCTTGCTTCTACTGGTTCTGTTATTAAATTAAATGGCGCGACTAGTATCACTTCTAGAGCAGGAGTTCAGTTTCTATTTGAACATGATTAACAAAATACTATTAATCGTACACACACTTCTTCACGTGTCTGTATTTCATGATATGGCAATTTCTAAGTGCTCTTCTAGTGAGTATTATTTTTAGATTCAAAAGTAAATGCCAGCCGAAATAACTAAAAGTACCAGATTGAATTAGGCAGCGCCTGAGAAACTTAAATGGTTACTAAGAACAAAATAATGCCCCAATATTTGAATCTCTGTTCTAACGTATGGCCCCAAAATATGGACAGAACGGAGAACTAGTTGCTGATGTGCCTCTAACCCTAACACTTTACCTTTACCTTTAAGAAAGGCCGAGGAAAATTGTCAGATTGAAAATCAATTAAGTGAACCCGAAGTAAAATGAAACTTAAGGATGTGGGAGAGTAAATGACGCAACTTAAGTAAGAGTTTTACTGGTTACAATACACGACTGAAAGACAAAAAATGGTACAACTTCTTGAAAAAAAATGTATACAGATATCCACAGTGAAAAAGTTATTTTGAATATAAAAGCCAAAACCATATAAACACCAAATAAATCTGTTCGTTTTAATTTAGAGTTATGTTGCGTTTTATTGCAGTATCGATGTTTGGATTAAACTAGCACAGCGTTTTCTGTCAAACGTATAATACTAATTTAAAATTCAAACGTTTCATTACGATACGATCTAATTGAACACGAGTGTAAAATTGAAGTCGAATGTGCAGTGGTTCGGTAAATGAAAGGGATTTATTCGCAATCGTAATATATGACGAGCATTACAGAAGCTTGTGTACTAATTTATTTAATTCTTGAGCACAAAATTATATTAGTAACCACCAAAGTTTAAAAGAGGTTGTTTAAAAGTTAATCTAAAATTTAAATGACCGCTGTTAGATTAATAACATTCAAAAAAATATGTGAATTACGTTGTGTAGTAACATTCGTAAAATATATTACAATCTAATAATTTTATATTAATGGGAAATATCCTACGTTGTAGCACCTTCATATTCCACTCAATAAGTGTTTTGGTTAATACTGTGGATTTTTCACAAAATTTGAGGGCTCAGTTTCCATAAAAAAAGAAGTTTCCTTAATAATCAAAGTATTGGCCATGGTTAGCTATTACTTTTTGTCATCGTTCTCTAAAAGAATGGATTCCGCGCCAAAAGAACTTTTAGTTTTTTGAAGCCAATCATTCATCAAGCCAAATTTTCACTTCATCGTAAGAACGTAAGTATTATTCTGAAAATTCGTGCTGCATCGATCGAAATAAGTAGTAGTCCGAAGGGGATAAGTCCTTTGAATACGATGGATGGGGTAGGACGTTTCATTTAACGTTTTCCAAAGAGTTTTTTACATATTTTGCAACTGACAAGGACAACAAAGCATCATCATTTTAAAAATGTCTTTATCGTGTGTTTGGGCGTATTCCCGTATTTTTTCCTTCAATGCTCGGATCAAATTTATCAAAGGTATCGATTACCAGTATTCGTTTCACCACTAATCGTTTCAGCTGTTCGTATACACAGCTTTCCCATTATCCCACCAAATACACAGCAAAGCCTTCTTTCCATGTATATTACGCACTGGTTGTGATGTTGAAGGCTAGCCTGGGTCTACTCATAATTTTTTGCGCTTTGGATTGTTAAAATAAATCTACTTTTCATCACCTATCACAACACCTTCTTTTCGGTCTGACAAGCAAAATTTTGCAAGTGGTTTCTCGCCTTTCAATATCGTTTTCCTTCAATTCATATGGAACCTATTTTTCTTCCTTTTGGATCCTTTCCAATGCATGTAGGCGTTCGGAAATTGTGGATTGGGTAACATTCAATGCTTCTGCCAAATGCTTTAACGTTTGAGTTAAGTATTTATCGAATAATGTTTACAATTCTTTAAACGTTTTCGGCTGTCCAGTACGCTCCTTGTCTTTTATATCAAAATCACCGCTTTTAAAGCATTTAAACTATCTTTCACGAGTTTTTTGAATTAGACTTTTTTGGGTTTTTTTGCTTCAACCTACAATCAGAACATTCAGCAATTGTTTTCTTCAAATGAAAGGTTATTAAACTGCCCTGCAAAACGTGACAATTAATAACGAACCGGCTTTTGTTGGCATATGTTTACCATTCAGAACGCTATAGATGTCATTAGTCTCTATCAACAAATGTATCAATAACGTATTCTTTTAACAAAATTGGCATTATTAACCGAAACACCTATTAAATCACAAACGTTTGTGCAATGAATTTTAAGAAAAATAAACGGAACTATCCTATATTGTAGCACAATCATAAGTGTTAAATCTTTAAGTTGAAATACCTTTTTTCCATTTAAATCACAAAGGTTTGTTCAAGGGAACAACAAGAAAAGGATTTACGGTTAGAGGCGCATCAGCATCTAAGGCTATTTAACGATTGGACCTACAGCTTAACGTGGGTTCCGAATCACGGGCATACCGACCAACCCACGCCAGCATCCCTCTCAGGCTATCAACCCTTGGTTATGTGTCTACCCATAAGTCTATCAGGAAGCCTACCGACTGGCGTAGAACACTTTTCAGAAAGCATCTGGTCTTACCCAGCCTCTAACTGGTGCGATTGAGGGGTTAATTTGTTGTCGGATTTTACACTCTTGCCTAGAAACAATAACAGACATTTAGGTATATATATGTGTGTGTATATGTAATTGTATATATATATATATATATATATATATATATATATATATATATATATATATATATATATATATATTAATATATACGGTCGGCTTATCCAAGAGAATTTCATTGCAATAATAAATAAAAAAAAGTATAGTTGAAAGAAGATTCCAAAAATGCTTGACGAATCTGTTCTAACATTGAAATATATATTTTCTTCGGTCCAAATATGGCCATTTTAACATGGAACAAAATATTATAATAGAAATACAGGGTGGGCATCATTTTACACTCTTGCCTAGAAACAATAACAGACATTTAGGTATAGATATGTGTGTGTATATGTAATTGTATAATATATACGGTCGGCTTATCCAAGAGAATTTCATTGCAATAATAAATAAAAAAGGTATAGTTGAAAGAAGATAATTTCCAAAAATGCTTGACGAATGTGATCTAACATTGAAATATATATTTTCTTCGGTCCAAATATGGCCATTTTAACATGGAACAAAATATTATAATAGAAATACAGGGTGGGCATCATTTTACACTCTTGCCTAGAAACAATAACAGACATTTAGGTATAGATATGTGTGTGTATATGTAATTGTATAATATATACGGTCGGCTTATCCAAGAGAATTTCATTGCAATAATAAATAAAAAAAAGTATAGTTGAAAGAAGATAATTTCCAAAAATGCTTGACGAATGTGATCTAACATTGAAATATATATTTTCTTCGGTCCAAATATGGCCATTTTAACATGGAACAAAATATTATAATAGAAATACAGGGTGGGCATCATCTTACAATTTAAAAAATCCTACAAAAAAATGTTTTTTTGGTGTGTAGGATTTTAGAACTAATTTTAGCTATATTTAGGGCGATACATATAAATATGAAGTCAGTTTTTCTCTATCTGCTCTAGATGCATTCTTAGATGCATCCACTTATCTATTAATATTTTTTTTTTCAATTCAATATATTCAAGTATGGGTATACATCCACCAAATGCACACCAAATATCCTTGCTTCTTGTGCCTCTGGGATGGAACAGACAACAACACACCACTGGGTTAGAAAAGAGTGACCTAAGAGAGAAAACATGGATGTTGGGGAAAATAATGTCATTAACGACCCCTTAGTTGCACGAGAGAAAATTATCTTTCATCTACTGCATAACAACCTGGACCTAATGAAACAGTCTGTAAAGGCTTTTGATAAGTATGGATCATGCTTTGCATATATGGGGAAAATATGTCTCATTTGAGTACAGAAAAAATTAAAGCAAGAATATTTGACGGCCGAAAAATAAGACAAAAACGATTCGTAAATTCGATGAATGAGATTGAGCGAAAAGCGTGGACTTCATTTGTTATCGGAAATTTTCTTGGCAAAAGCAAAGTTGAAAACTATGTTGAACTGGTAAACAAGATGCTTATCAGTTTTAGATCCCCTGGGTGGGACATGAGCATTAAGGTGCACTATTTACACAGCCACTTACATCACTTTTCCTAAAATTTAGAAGATACTGCTGAAGAACAAAGTGAAATATTTCACCAGGACTATTAAGGATTATTATTAAAACTACGGAGGACGGCTACCAAGAAAGATGGGATACGCATATGATGGCAGATTATTGCGGAAGTTTAAAAAATGAGTGTTCCAAAATATATTCAAGAATGTGAAATGAAGTTTCTGCAGTGTTCAGTGACTAGTTGGTTTCATTAATGATTTTTTCCTCTATCTTTGTATATAATAATATTTGTGTAGTATAATAAAATAATAAAAATTCCGCGTTTAGTTTTTTACTTGATCCATGGATCTAACTTAAAATTTAAAATAGAGTAATGTATATTTCACTAAAATGTTATATCCTGTAAATTTGAGCTCGTAGGCAAACATTAATGCCATATTTGAATGCAGGGCATCAAATTCGTATTAAATCAGATCCAAATCCTCCGGCGCCAAAACAATTGTTAAACGAAACAAGATAAAATTTTGTTTTCTATAATATATTTATTTCGTCATTGAATTTTACGTTAATTAATTTGTCACAATTTTACCAAACAAATGTGAGTCATTAGTAGCAATGTAACTTGTGCCCTTTTTAATAACTTTTCCTTAACTTTGTCAACATATCTGGTGTTAATGCAGCGATTTCCCCACGGATCTTATCCTTGAGTTGCTGTATGGTTTGGGGCTTATTTATGTAAACATTTCCCTTCAAAAATCTCTATAAGAAGTAACTCGGTAACGTCAAATTAGGAGATCTAGGCGGCTACAATAAATCTTCATTTCGAGAAATTACATGATTAGGGAAAATGGTTTTCAAAATATTGATTGTTTCATATGAGGCGTGTGCTGTGGTATCATCTTGTTGGAACTATATATTCTCTCTCCAGTCCCTGCTCTTCCAATTGAGACACCAAAAAGTTTTCAATCATCTGTCTATAACGTTCATCGTTTGACTGCATTTCCATTACCGTCTTCAAAAAATATGGACCAATGATGTTTGCCACGTGAATCTTGCACCGTACTTAACTTTACCTCATTGATTGGAATGGAAATTGTTAATTTGATGGAAGTGGTTTATCATGGAATTATGGACAAACGGGTTTTTAACGATTTGAGTCTAGAGAGAAAAATGTGCAAGTCACTTTTCTTCAACATTTTCAACTGTGCACCAGGTCATCAAATCGACGTTCCTAGGGACTCGTCCACAACTTTGCTTCACATGTGCAAGTGTATACCAGTGTATATACATATATATATATATATATATATATATATATATATATATATATATATATATATATATATATATATATATATATATATATCATCATCATCATCATCATCATCATTAGCCCATATCGATCCACTGCAGGATGAAGGCCTCTTCAGCATGCTTCCAACCTTCACGGTCCTGGGCTTTCCTCTGCCACTCGGGTCCAATATACTTAACGATGTCATCAGTCCATCGTGCTTTCGGTCTTCTTCGCGGACGTTTGCGATCAAGCGGTATCCACTCCAGGATTGCCTTGGTCCATCTGTCGTCCCATCGCCTCGCTATATGGCCTGCCCATCTCCATTTCAACTGTTTTACTCTTCCAATGATGTCACAGACTTTTGTTTGTTCCCTGATCCATGCGCAGGACTTTCTGTCTCGTCTTGTAATGCCAAGCATACATCTTTCCATTCCCCTCTGTGCCACCCGAAGTTTTTGAATTGATTGCGATGTGAGTGTCCAGGTTTCACTTCCGTATGTCATAACGGGTAGAACGCACTGATCGAATACTTTTCTTTTCAGGCAATGTGGGAGTCTGCTCTTAAACACTATGTTGAGCCTACCAAATGCCTGCCAGCCACATTTAACACGCCGTTCCACCTCCCGGGCGGTATTCCCCTCCATGGAAATCCTCTGCCCAAGATATACAAAGCTGTCCACAATCTCTAAATCCCTTCCTAAAACTGAAATTCTTCTGTCCTGAGCGAAGTTATTGAACATAACCTGACTCTTTTTCAGGTTTATTTTCAAGCCAAATGGTTCGCCAGCCCTTTGCAGTTCTTGTATGCGTCTTTGCAGCTCCTCTGGGTCTTGTGAAATGAGAATAATATCATCTGCAAATCTAAGATGGTTTAAGTTTGCACCATTGATCTTTACCCCATCCTGTTCCCAATCCAGTTTACGGAATACTTCTTCAAGGCCAGCCGAGAAAAGAATAGGCGATATTGCGTCACCCTGCCGTACACCTCGTTCTATATTAATTCCCACTTCAAGATCATCAAGGTGAATTGTGGCTGTAGCTCCATCATATATCAATTCTAATAGGTTTACATAGGCTCTCTCTACACCTTGGCTAAGCAGTGCATCCATTATCGCATGCTTTGAGATGGAATCAAATGCTTTTTCGTAGTCGATAAAAGCCAAGCACAGTGGCATGGTGTATTCGTTGTGCCTTTCTATGACCTGCTGTACAACCTGGATGTGATCCATTGTACTGAATCCACTTCTGAATCCTGCTTGTTCTCTTGGTTGTGCGTCATTCAGTTTTTTTAATATTCTTTTAGAAATTATCTTAGTGAAAACTTTGTACATCACTGATAGGAGGCTTATTGGACGGTAGTTCTTTAAATCTTCCTGTGCTCCTTTTTTTATGTAAAAGGATATATATATATATATATATATATATATATATATATATATATATATATATATATATATATATATATATATTATTATTATTATTATTCACGTATGGGCCCTGGTGGACCACGCGAAGTTCAATTAGAGGCGTTTGTTGTTGTTAACCTTCCTTTGAGCCCACTAATTTCATTCTTCCGCTATGAGCTTTTTTCCTTTCGTCAGACCAAGTTGCTCCAGTCTTCCTACATTTTTCTCTCTGGCCAACCTTCCAAACGTTAACCTTGTGCCTGAAAGAGCCTCTATCCTGAATTTCACTTTGTGTAATATTTGCTGATCTTAGGTCCTCTTTAATTGCCGCAATCCATTGAATTATTTCTACTTTAGCTCTACTCTTATTTTCATAAAATTCGACTATTTGTCTAGTTAGCCTACTCGGATTCATCCGTTTGATGTGTCCGTAAAACTTAAGTCTTCTTTTTCTCATATCGCTATGTATATCTGTGTATTGTTTGATTTCTTGTTTCCTCGAAGTCGGTATGTTGTGCTATTTATTTGTTTGGGGCCTAGGATTTTTCTTATGATTTTTCTTTCGTTCTTTTCAATGTTCTCGATGTCCCTCTTTCTATATATATATATATATATATATATATATATATATATATATATATATATATATATATATATATATATATATATAGATATATATGTATATATATATATATATATATATATATATATATATATATATATATATATATATATATATATATATATATAGATAGATATATGTATATATATATATATATATATATATATATATATATATATATATATATATATATAATAAACACTGCCAAAATACATACATTAATGCTTTATCTTACATAAAAAGGAGAACAGGAAGATTTAAAAAACTACAGTCCGATAAGCATCCTATTTGTAATGTACAAAGTTTTCACCAAGATAATATCTAAAAGGATATTATATCGATTGATATTATGTATGATTAATGGATAAAATTGTGCTAAAATATTTTATGGTCTACACGTTTAATTAATGTCATAACTGTAAAATTAGATATTTTAATTTAATAAATAGTTTGCTTCATATAGTTTTGTAAAAAAATTATGAAACAATGGAAAATATCGATTAAACATTTTCATGCAGTTATATTTTGTAATTTAAAATGTGTTCAAAGTTCGAGTGTTCAAAGTTCAAGATAATACATCGACCATCTTCATTCTGTTTTTGATGATGAATGAATTCCGTGATGATCGTCCATCAAAATTGTCGCTATAATCATGTAAGTGGAGGCTTTAAGAAAAATAATAACGATCAATTATATTGTAATATACAATGAAATTAAGGCATTTTTAGCAAGGCATTGTGGCATTGTGCAAGTAAAAACTCAAATAATTTAACTGACTTAATATAACTGCAATAACTTAATATAACTTATAATAACTGCAAAATAATTATCTGCTTCAGTGAAGATTTTTCATTTGATGTGCATTTCTTTCCAGTCAGCTATTTCTTTATGTTTTAAATAGGAAAAAAGTCGAGAGGTGGGCAAATCGCTACTGAAACAAAACTTCCAAGAACCAGATCAAATGCTATGACAGCAGTCTCATTACTTAGAGGACTTACTATCTCAACTTCCTTTCCTAAGTATCGTAATCGGTGCAACTAACCTTCATATTAGTTTGATTTGGCCATGTGTGGTGTCTGGCTATTCCCAAGTTGAATTTGGTGATGAAAGGAAAATGTTTAATTAGAATTTCAGATATCCAGCAAGCATCGAACGCGGTTTTAGAGAAACCCCAAAATATGAATATCAGAAATGCTGCGAAAAATGTTATAACTATTTACCTAATTTTTGTATGGGCTCTCAAACTCTTAAAGAGTCTATGTAAAATAACTTATAATGAAAACTATAATACAATAATGTTTTCTATTTCATTTTATAATTTATTTATTATTTTTCTATTTAACTTCGAACTTCCCAGTTTCTTTCTGTCCTATATCGTTCTAACGTCTTAAAAAGTTTTGTGATTAGCTGTTGATCCTGTTTGGCTTAAGTCGTTATTCAATAAGGCATATATTGGGGGAGATGCAAGTGTTATTAAATACATGGTAAAATAATGCAGTAACATTATCGTGATTTACATTAAAAAAAAGCTAATATTTATATATCAGTTTCCACTATATTTAAAACTTGTATTACAATTGTTTGGACACACAGTACCTTTTTCAAAAATGAACACTATATTAAACCTTACAGTAATAATAAAAAAAACAATCTTACATAAAAAGGAGAACAGGAAGATTTAAAAAACTACAGTCCGATAAGCATCCTATTTGTAATGTACAAAGTTTTCACCAAGATAATATCTAAAAGGATATTAAAAAAAAACTGAATGACGCACAACCAAGAGAACAAGCAGGATTCAGTACAATTACATCCAGGTTCTACAGGAGGCCATAGAAAGGCACAACGAATACACAATGCCACTGTGCTTGACATTTATCGACTACGAAAAAGCACTGGACTCAATCTCAAAGTAGGCCATAATGGATGCATTGCTTAGCCAAGGGGTAGACAAAGTATATGTAAACCTATTAGGATCGATATATGATGATCTTGATCGATATATGATGTTATGTTCAATAAATTTGCAGAAAAAAATTTCAGTTTCAGAAAGGGATTTGGACCACTTTATATATCTCGGGCAGAGGATTTCAATGCGTGGTATATGTGGCTGGCGGGCATTTGGTAGGCTCAACAAAGTGTTTAAGAGCAAATTCCCAGTTTGCCTGAAATGAAAAGTCTTTGATCAGTGCGTCCTGCCCGTTATGGTATACGGAAGTGAAACCCATTACAAGGCGAGACAGAAAGTCGACGAAAGTATGTGACATCATTGGAAGAGTAAAGCAATTGAACTGGAGAAGGGTAGGCCACATAGCGAGGCGATGAGACGATAGATGGACCAAGGCAATCCTGAAGTGGATACCGCTTGATTGCAAACGCCCGCGAAGAAGACCGAAAGGACGATGGACTGATGATATCGTTAAGTATAGTGCACAAGAGTTGCAGAGGAATGTCCAGGACCATGAAAGTTGGAAGCATGCTAAAGAGGGTTTCATCCTGCAATGGATCGACACGGGCTGATGATACCGGGCCGTAGATACGTAATAAGTGTGTGTACGTTATAAATGACCTTTACTATATATGACCGTTTAATATTTTTATTACTTTTGTTGTTTTTTTTTCGGGTTTCGGTCAATTGTAATAATAAAAAAAAAATCGGTTTTTTTAATAAACCACCATTAGAACGGTTATAGTTTTATAATGTATATTATTCCTATACATAGTATAAATTTATATTTTAACATACATCTTTTTATAATATCTTAATATACTCTACGTTACGTAGTATTTATCATAAATTATTACTTGAGATTTTTTTAAATATGTATTTTTTCCTTAGTTTTTATTTTAATTCACATATTTTTTGACCGTGATATATTTTTTACTTTAATTTTTCAATTTTAAGTTAGCAGTTAGCAGTTTTTTAAGTATACTACTTAAATTATCAGTATCAGGTCTGAAATTAATTACTGTTAACTTAAAAAAATCTAAAGGTAAAAAAATTATAAAATGTGTCAATGTCAAAATCAAAAAATATCTCCTATAAATACTTATCGATGTAAATCCTCGCCCAAACTTCATAGCGTTATAAAAACTATCCTATGTCCTCTATTCCACGACATAATCGACTTCTATGCAAACTTTCATTAGAATCCTTCCACCCGTTCCTCCAATCCTTCCAATCCTTCCACACTTTCAGATTTATAATATTCGTGGGAAGCAGGATTAGTATTACAACTGTTTCGACACACAGTGCCTTTTTCGAATATTAATACTATATTAAACATTACAACAACAAAATGTAAATTGTTTTTTTTTATTATTACTGTAAGGTTTAATATAGTGTTCATTTTTGAAAAAGGTACTGTGTGTCCAAACAATTGTAATACAAGTTTTAAATATAGTGGAAACTGATATATAAATATTAGCTTTTTTTTAATGTAAATCACGATAATGTTACTGCATTATTTTACCATGTATTTAATAACACTTGCATCTCCCCCAATATATGCCTTATTGAATAACGACTTAAGCCAAACAGGATCAACAGCTAATCACAAAACTTTTTAAGACGTTAGAACGATATAGGACAGAAAGAAACTGGGAAGTTCGAAGTTAAATAGAAAAATAATAAATAAATTATAAAATGAAATAGAAAACATTATTGTATTATAGTTTTCATTATAAGTTATTTTACATAGACTCTTTAAGAGTTTGAGAGCCCATACAAAAATTAGGTAAATAGTTATAACATTTTTCGCAGCATTTCTGATATTCATATTTTGGGGTTTCTCTAAAACCGCGTTCGATGCTTGCTGGATATCTGAAATTCTAATTAAACATTTTCCTTTCATCACCAATTTCAACTTGGGAATAGCCAGACACCACACATGGCCAAATCAAACTAATATGAAGGTTAGTTGCACCGATTACGATACTTAGGAAAGGAAGTTGAGATAGTAAGTCCTCTAAGTAATGAGACTGCTGTCATAGCATTTGATCTGGTTCTTGGAAGTTTTGTTTCAGTAGCGATTTGCCCACCTCTCGACTTTTTTCCTATTTAAAACATAAAGAAATAACTGACTGGAAAGAAATGCACATCAAATGAAAAATCTTCACTGAAGCAGATAATTATTTTGCAGTTATTATAAGTTATATTAAGTTATTGCAGTTATATTAAGTCAGTTAAATTATTTGAGTTTTTACTTGCACAATGCCACAATGCCTTGCTAAAAATGCCTTAATTTCATTGTATATTACAATATAATTGATCGTTATTATTTTTCTTAAAGCCTCCACTTACATGATTATAGCGACAATTTTGATGGACGATCATCACGGAATTCATTCATCATCAAAAACAGAATGAAGATGGTCGATGTATTATCATCAACTTTGAACACATTTTAAATTACAAAATATAACTGCATGAAAATGTTTACTCGATATTTTCCATTGTTTCATAATTTTTTTACAAAACTATTTGAAGCAAACTATTTATTAAATTAAAATATCTAATTTTACAGTTATGACATTAATTAAACGTGTAAACCATAAAATATTTTAGCCCAATTTTATCCATTAATCATACATAATACCAATCGATATAATGATCCAATTACATTCAGTTAAATCGTGCTGAATATAACAGATGAATTGTCAAGCAAATTCAGATAATCCTTAAATAATTGAATGATTTGCAATGTTTCAATTTACTGAAAAATCCTATATAATTTTATCAAACTAAACTAATTCTTGTACACTAGAAACTTAGGGCATTTAAGAACGTAAAATTATAGCTTCATTGCTGACTAAACAATGTTTTAAGAAATTTTAATAAAACCGTTGAGGGACATTTCAAGCACTTCAACTGTTAATAACGGATGCGACTGAGAAACTGGTGATTAAATCAGTTCAGCAACTAATAGAAATTATTAAAAAAATATACGAGGTATGAAAATAATGTAATGATCTGGCAACATTGCTGGTTTCTGCTTTGGAGGAGAGGTGGGGTAACATCTGATGTATCTTCACTATGACTTTGAACTCCCCAGTCACTGGGTGACACTCCCTACACAAACCCCAACCTCATCACGGCCAAAAAAAGCCAGAATGATCAAATCATTGCGAACACACATAAGTGCGTTTCGCTAACCATGTCAGTATCATCAGGAGATAATTAAATCTAATTTTTAGATCTTCTTAGATATATAAATATATTCGAGTTTGTTAGGGGGATCACGTTCAGAAATATATATTTTTAATTTAAAAATTAGTGTTAGAAAATTAAATATTACCAGGTAATAAGAACATAATAAAATAAACTTAAATAAAGTAATAGCCAAAGTTTAAAATAATAATTTAATGCGACGGTTGATTTTGTTTTTCACTTAAAAGTTTTTCTGTACGTGGATCATCATTGCGAACACACATAAGCAAATTATTTTCCAGTGATAAACGATTTCTATAGTTAATTTTTAAAGCCACCATAGACGAGAAACTTTTTTCGCAGTAAAGCAGTGAAGGGGATAAATGTTTTCAAAGCTTCCGATACTAGGCTGCCATATTCACATCGTCGTGTAACCCAAAACGTATCTAAATTTTAAGTTAAAAATTCTAGTTGTAGAGTTTTGTCGGCCGACATTTCAATAAGTTGGTTGTGAATCTCAATAGGTAATTCAGCAGCTGCAACACTGTTGCACTGTTGTGTTCAACTGTTGCTATCTGAAAAATATTCCAGAAACTGTATTTTCAACAAGCAATCAATAACAGAATTTTCTAAATCCATATTTTTGGTAATTAATTCGAAGTTAAAGCGAATGCATGAAAATTGCGTTTTTCAAGGCGTATAATCCAAATACCAAGATTCTTCATACAGGCACTGACTTTGTTTGTCATTAGTAAAATATTTTTGTTACGGCCTTTTAAAAGGCCTTAACTCTAACTAAAAGGGTTTAAACTCGTATTTAAGTAATTCATATGTGAAAATATATCACTCCAGTAAGACAGCAGTAATAAAATTTCTCCATTTTGTAAAAATTCTGAAAAGGAGCTATTTTTATCTGCAAAAAAAATTTTCAATTCATCTCGCTGTTCAAAAAGCCTCGTTAGTTAAAAAGCCTCGCGATAACCGCCCAACTTTAGCGTGGCATGCTGTATTTGGCACCCATTTCTTCGCACAGTGTGGAAAACAATCTAGTCTGCAATGGTCTCTTCTGTAGGCACGCACATTTATGTGAAGAAAGCAGTGCGTCCATTCTATATGTGGCATAATGTCTTTTAATTTTACTATCACACCACTGTTCTTCCCCGTTATCGCTGTCACCTCATCAGTACATACTGCCAACGCCGTCAACATATTCGGCGCTAGGGTGCGAAAATCAACCGACGCTCCCCTTGTCAACTCCGAAAAAAAAACCAATATAATTTTTATCTTGAATTTATTTATATATTACTCCAAAATCATATGTTACACTTAATGCTTCTGGTATGGTAGCATTAAGATTTATGCGCCCCTTAGGACTCTGCGCCCAGGTGCCACGTACCCTTGGGTATAGACGTTGCACGACCAGGAACTGATTTGCATAATAGCATATTTTTTTTAATTGACCCCCCCGCATTCGTATCGGACAAAACACAAAAATTGCGCCACGTTCGACACGTCTGTTGACTCGTCGAAATGGATAGCAAAACAGTCACTTAATTTAACCTTTTCAATTATTTGATCGTGAACATTATTGGTTATTTCATTAATACGTTTCAAAATTGTGTCATTTGAAAGTAGTATAGCTTTCAACTTCTTCTGGACATATCATCACATTGTCATATCAATGGTAGCGAGTAAAATGAGCTTTTCTGTAACAGTGTGGGGCTATGACTCCCGAACCACTCTTAACACCACTAAATAGAATGCTTGAAGTGCTGCGATGTAATTACGGTTTGATTTGCTGAGAGTGGTTAATGGTTTGTTTTTTAAAGACGAGTGTTTTGTTTCCAGATGCCCGACTAATTTTGAAGGCTTCATGCTTTGCGCGGACAGAACTTAATATCAAACTATACATTATAGCTTGTCATCTAATGCAACGAATCCATATTTTAAATCTGTTATCGAAAAATCTGGTCTTCTTCTTTGCTGTAGACGATGCATTTCGTTTTGTCACACATTTGTACATTTTATTTATTATTATTAATTTATTTTATTACTACACTGTATTTAACCCTGGGTGAGAGGAAAAATCGTAGTATTTGTTTTTGAAAAAACGTAATTAACAATGAAAATCTTAGTCTCGTTCCTTTATTTTTATTACCAAAACCGTGTTTATTATAAATAATCCGTCTCGCATGCGCAGGTGGTCATTTTACAAGTGCGTGTAAATACAGGGCACAGGTTCGAACTGGTAAAATTAATATAAGAACAACGGGTTACACAAGTTTTGTAGTTCCCTATTTGTGGCTGTGTGCGGTATTTCGTTATAAGTATAATAGCCAATTCACACATAAATCCGCCATTGACGATTCGTTCATTATTTAAAATAGAGAAAGACGATTACTGGACAGAATTATTGGTCAAATTTAATGTAGAGTGCATGACAAAACGAAGAAGAACGTGCTGTTCCACCATAAGATTGCACGGGCCTATTCGTTAGCTGTTTCAACAGCAAAATTAGTCAATTTGCAGCACGAATTAATGCCACACCCATACTATTCTCCAAACTTGTTTTCCCCTTCCGACTTCTTTTTCTTTCTAAACATGATAAAGTTTGACAAGTGAAGTAAACAAGGTGGAAAGAAATTCATAATAAAAGAGACGATTACCGAAACAGAGGACTAGTTTGCAGATTTCGATAAGTCATACTTTCTGGAAGGCATAAAAAACTTGGAAAATTATTTAAATTATGGTTTAAACTATGGTGGAAAATTATTTTAATTATGAAAAATATTAAGATATGGTGAAAACAAGTTTTTTATGCTAAATTAAATATTAAAATTTTTCTAATTATTGTAAAGATCGAGTTAAAACGAAACTACGTTGAACAATAAATCTTATGTTCTCATGATGATACAATTTTTACTGAATACATAAAATTCAATCGCAAGAAAACTGTTGGCTTGCCCACGATTTAGGAGTTGTTCCCGTTAATGCGAGGACGAAATTTCATCAATCAAATTTGCATCAGACTGCCATTACATGATAGAACAAAAGATGATAATGTCATGCCACCGAATTTTTTTGAAAAGGGAGAAACAACAGTCCATATATCTTTTAGCAGGAACGCCGTCCTCATGGACTCTATCATACCCATTTGATCCAAAGAAAGTGTACATGTTTTGCACCAAGGAGTTCTTGTCTCTTAATAGTCCAGACTTTAATTCATTGGACCATTAAATATGAACCGATGTTGAGAGGGCCACCAACAAATATCAACGTGATAGATTTTGCAGTGGTTCGTTACAGAGCGCCTACACACGCTTCAAGATGAGATTTGAGGTAAAAATGCGAGTTTAAAGGAGATAAAGGTTGTCCAATAAAAGTATCAGAATTATAAAATGGGGCACAATGATAACTGCAAGTGATAATCTGGTATTTTTGTTTTATCTTGAAGAACAAATAATAATATTTTGTTTTGAAAATAATGTCGTTCAAACGTTCCCACGACTTTGTCGTGTTGTTATATTTTCAATGGTGTGTATTGTGAAATTGTATTGTAAAGTATTGTGAAATAACGCGTTCAAGGAATTAATCTTGGAATAAATTGATTCTCTGGCAAGATGTGACAAGTGGCATCATCTTGTTACAAAAACGTTGATTATATCTGTATAAATCAGTTCAGGCCAAATATATTCTATTGTTATATTCCTATAACATCCACCATTAACAGTAACACGATTTTCATACTAGTCTTCAAAAATTTAAGTCCTATCACTCACTTCTTGAGCTCAAAAACTGTACCAAACAGGGACTTTCTGAGGATGAAGAGGTAACTCCTGAATCACTTGGAGATTCTCATCTGGCGGTTATATTTGTTCAAAAAAACGTTAGGCCCGAAGCGTGTTTGTCGTAAAAGATTATTATTTTTCCAAAATGGGGGCTTCCAACTTCTCTAGAGTAGAATTCGTATATGTTCGACGCAGATGAAATGAACTGACTCAATGTACTGGACGCAGAAGCTCAATGAGTGACAGTTATAGTACATTTCAAACGCTATTATGTTTAAAAGTTCTGAAAATCTTATTGGAAAACTCCTTATACTAAATAAATATGATTTTTTATTATTTTTAAATGCAACATACTAAACTTTTGGTATATAAAACAGTTTATTTTATTCCGATTTTGGTGACGCACCCTGTATATTGTTAAGATTTGATATCAATTTCCTATAAACTGCTTAGCTTTACGCGTTCTGCAACTTACATTCAGTGATAATTTAACTTGAGTTCTTTAATTTAACTTGAGCGGCGTGAAGGCCTGTTTTGGGTTATTTTGTCAGTCGTCAACTGCCGAAAATTTCCACTGGTCAGTAGCAACTGTGTCATCTTCTGTCGGCGCCTGTACCGGAAGTCCCTAATTGGTGCAGGCAGGACACACAAACTAATTATAGGGACGTCTTGCAGAGAAGGGTCATAATTACTCCTGAAACCAGTCTTAAGCTTAATATCTCAAACGCTTGTAATTCAAGGAAATTTGGAATGTTAATAGCACTAATCAAGACGCTGTTAACAGGATAGTTAATAGATTCCGAGCGTTAATTAATTTTTTTTCCTGCTAAATTGGTTTTCTAAATACTTATAAACAATTTGAAAGCCAAAGGAGAAGTGTCGTGAAAGATGCATAATACAGATCAAGTATCTTCGAATTGAATAAAAATTTATATAAAAAATACTCGGGTGTAACAAAAGTATTGTATTGTACAAAAGTATTGTATTTTTGAGGTACTTATTCAGAGGAATGTTTTTACAAACTTTTACTCTTCCTTATTATTCTTCAGTTTTTCTATGAGCCTGTGGATCTCATTGCTTTTGTCTTACTATAAACAAAATATAGGAAGCAAAATAAAACATTTTTGTTTTGATACCACAAAATTACTAATTGAAAATTTTAAAACCAGCGGATATTTGCGGTTATAACATAAAAAATTCCATCTAAACTGTTATATCGCAACTTTCCGAAAACAAACGTTTTATTTCGTCGTTCATGCAGGTTGTGCACCAACTTTCAAAAACAATTAGGCGGTACACGTTAAAACTTTCCGTTCCAATATCGAAAATTACCCCGAATTAATGTTATATCGCGTTTAAAGTTAAACTTCGAAATGCAATTTTCGGACTTTGATCGTGTTCCGATTTTAAATAAAACTTCTATAAATTAATAACATTCTGGTATTTTCCTTCGGGAATAGAGAAATCACTGGTAAACGAACTTAATATGAAAAATTATTGAAAAAATTATGATGGGCTTTTTTTATGCAGCTTTGGGACCTGTCGAGCAACATGTCAAGGAGGTACGAGCGAATTTTATACAAAAAATTAATTTTCAATTTTATTTTTATTTTTTGCCTTATAATTAAAAAGATATATCAAATTGAAAATAAATTTCTAAACCTACCGATGACGCGCCGACAGTTCCCGAAAAAACCCGAGCGCGTGAACGAGAACCTCACAATGGTAAGAAACGTAACACGAACACCAATATCGAGTCGCCTGGGAACAATTCGGTTCAAGGATTCGAAATAAGTTATACCCAAATTTTCTTTCGCGCCCTTTCCGAACAGACGTTCGAAATTAATCGGAGTTCCGGGCAAATAAAACAATTTATCGATTTAAGGGTCGGTTCTACAAGTATAAGCTATACTTGGAATAAAACTTTGAGAATACTGGAGAAACCACACACAGGAGAGGTGGTAGTGCGAGAAGAGTGCGTACTCCTGCCAAGATTGATCGTGTGAGAGCAGCTGTGGTAAGAAGCCCTCGTAGATCGGCATGTCGACAAAGCATTGCGCTCGGAATTTCAGACAGAACAGACCGACGGATTTTAAGGTTTAATCTTCACCATCACCCCTATAAAATCCAGGCGGTTCAGGCCATTAGAGAAAACGATGTTATTGCCCGAAGGGCTTCTTTGTGAAAGGTTCTTGGAAATGGCTGAGGAAAATGCGGATATCGTCCACAACCCTGATGGTGATGTTCACCTGTCCGGTCATGTAGACAAGTAAAATTTCAGGTACTGGAGTTACGGCAAACCTCACCAACTCTTCATTCGACCAAGGTCAATTTCCTCATCAGGAATCATAGGCCATGTTTTTGAAGATGAGTGTGAACGAGTAGAAACTGTTAATTTTGTAGGGTATTCTGAAATGTTGCGCAGGTTTTTCATTCCCCAATTTCAGCATTATGAGGTCAACGATGAAACGTTATTCCAACAAGTTAGGGCCACAAACCACTCCGCTCGGGTAAGCATGGTCATTCTCAACAACGTGTTCCTGAACCGGGTGATCTCCCGGAATGGAGACATTCTTTATCCTCCTCGATTACTGGACCTTATAGCTTGTGATTATTTTTTGTGGGGTTACCTCAAGAATAAACTCTACGAACACCGACCTCGTACACTTCAACAACTCAAAACAATTTGGCAAAGAATTGAGCGCATTCCTCAACAAATGTTTCGTGAGGTAATAAATAATTTTAGAGGCACCTACACCATCTAACTGATGTTATTTTTAAAAAGTGAACTTGTTTCTTAAATGCTATTTGATGTAGAATACGTTGATGTCAATGCAATCAGTATGTAAAAAAAATATAAATTAAAGAAAAGAGTCAGGTTATCTTCAATAAATTTGCAGAAGTCAGTTTTAGGAAGGGATTTGAAGATTGTGGTCCACTGTATATATCTTGGGTAGAGAATTTCAATGGTGGGGATTCCGCTCGGGAGATGGAACGGCGTGTTAAATGTGGCTGGCAGGCTGAACATAGTGTTTAAGCGCAAACTCCCACTTTGCCTGAAAAAAAAGTCTTCGATCAGTGCGTCCGCCCGTTATTACATACGGAAGTAAAATATGGACACTCACATAGCAATCAATTCAAAAACTTCGTTTAGCACAGGGGTATTCTTGGCATTACAAGACAAGACAGAAACCCTGCACAGGGAACAAAGAAAAGTGTGTGACATCATTGGAAGAGTAAATTAATTGAAATCGAGATGAGTAGACCATATAGCCAGGCGATGGGACGACAGATGGAACAAGGCAATCCTGGAGTGGATACCGCTTGATCACAAACGTCCACGAAGAAGACCGAAAGCACGATGGACTGATGGCATCATTAAGTATATTGAACCCGAACAGTAGTCGGGAGTTGTACACCCCCAAATCCTGTGCTCCACAATCTCATGTGGAACACACGACAATCTGCGTCTTCGTCAAAATGAGAATTATGTTAGTTGCTTGACCAGGAAGGAGCCCGGTTTCATTGGACGCAGTTCAAAGAAATAAAAAAACTGCATGTATGAGCCATCCGGCAACAACTGGGCGAAATTATGGGTTGTTTGATTGCGGATATGGTCTCCCTATTCTTGTCGAGAGGACATACATCGGTACCCTGATAAGTCTAACAACCACCAGGCGAAACATGTGCACTCCAATGTAAGGGATGGGTGCGCTGTTGCCACACCTTTTTGTCAAACCGCGTGAATTTATAATAACGAAGTCAGTTCGTTATTTTTTATAAATAAATAATTATTTATTAATAATTGTAAAGTTTGTTTTAGTGTTATAAATAAAAATTGTGAATTTCTGTAACTATCTTAAGTTTTACGAAAAAAATAATTCAGATCTAGTCCTGCCAATCAAAACAGATCTAGGCCTGTCATTGAAAATTTATTCATCAGTAGATTCATCCCAATTCATCCAGTCATCCTACCAACTCAAAAACTTTTGTCAACAGTCCATGCACAGCGAAAAGAGTTCACCAATTGGATCATTGGAGAATAAGAAGTGAATGCCGATTTTGTCGACAAAATCATCTTCAGCGTCGAGGCCCATTTTTATCTCAATGGTTTCGTTAATAGGCACAATTGGCGCATTTGAGGCTAAGAAAATCCACGAATGACTCATGGAAAAATGATTAAAATGCATTCCCAGCGTGTCACTGTTTGTTGTATATTGTGGTCTGGAGGAATCATTGGGCCATTTTTCTTATCATTAACGATAAATGGCGAACGTTATTGTGACATGCTAATCCCATTATTTGGCCCTCAATTGGAAGATATTGTTCTTGAACGCATGAGGTTTCAGCTGGACGGTGCCACTTGCCATACCGCCCGTGACTGAATATTGACGGTCTTGCACGAGACTTTTCCTGGTTGTGTCATCTCCCATTTTGGTGACCACAATTGGCAGCGGCGATCTTGCGATTTAACACCTATGGATTTTTTTGTGAGGTTTTCTAAAGTCTCAGCTTTACGCCAACAAGCTCACGACCATGCAAGCGCTGAAGGTCGAAATTGAACACTGTATCAACGAAATACCGCCACATTTATGCAAAATCGTTATTGAAAATTTCGCCAGAAGAGTACCCGTGTGCCATTTACTCGATGTGTTGTTCCATACATAATTTCCAAATGCCTATATTATAAATCAATAAATATTTCAATATTTTGCTATAGAAAACCATATTTTATTTAAATTTCACATCTTGCGTTATTATTGTAAGACCCTTTAGAATGACAATGCCATAATAATATAGACATGAGATGTAAAATTTTATTACAAAAAAGAAATTGTAGAAGGGAACAACTTTTCACTTATTTCTCGAATTATAAATATTCAAGATCTCATAATAAATAACATAAATGTTCGTCGATTTTTATAAAAAAATTATCCTTTCTTTTATTTCTAATCTATTTATTTTGGTTATTCGATGTCAACAGCATAAACAGTAGTAAACTAAAGTGCTAATATGGCAAAAGTTCGAAAGCAACTGAATTACCGGTAACTAATCGATTTTGAAAGGGGCCGTATCGTTAGGTTACATGAGACGGAAATTATATTTTGCGAAACTGCTAGAGGGATAAAAAACAAATATTATATTTTTTTTATTCGTCAGTGGATAAACTAGTTTTGTAAAAGAAATCAACATATCTGCAGAGGTTGCAGAGGTTCTGGATAACTAAGAAGGACCACAGATTGGACTAAATGGACGATAAGTTTGCTCGTTCCACGTGGTATTCATAGCAAATGTTTCTTTGGCAGAGAAATAACATTAATGAGTCCTATGTCGTCATACTTCGTATGCTAGTTGATGACTAGTATTATCTCCGACCAGTTAGTACCGGACTCTTAGATTGGAATGGTGTCATTTTCGAGCAAATTGAATTGAACGGTCTCTTTTTCAAACGGATCTCGTTTTCCTTTGTAGACTTATAATGTTCGTACAGGACTGATATATTGGAATAGGATAACAGGCGTTTTTTGGAGTTCATTGTAGAATGCAGGATAGAAAATTTACCAGAAGATTTATGTTACGGTGTGGTATTAACAGTGAAAGTACAGTCCTGGTGTGATTTCAAGAACATGTTGACAATGAAAGGTGGGATCTCTAAGACCGTGTGCAGTAAAAATTGTTAATATTGAAAAAATCTTTTGCCTCTCCTTATAAGCCATTGTAGAATGTTGGTATCGAATGTTACGTGGAAGGGGGTGTTTGTTGTAAAGTTATCAACAGTTATTTGCAGAAACGCTATCTCAGATCATCCATGATCACTCACGCTAATTTTTTAAATTGTCTATAATTTCATCAGAATTATAAGAAAGGTAAGAATAGTCATCATAAAAACGCAAATTGACAGAAAAACATTACTTTACTAAGATGGATTACGAAAAAGAAATAAAACGTCTAGAACAATTGAGGCGTTTTCTACTTAATTTTCTACTTAATTTTCTATTTAATTTTCTATTTAATTTTACTTGTTCATTTGATAAGGTCCCCTGGTGACAACTCTTCAATTAGTCTTGTAGTGATAAGAGTGTTATGTTATGAGAAAATAGGGTTGAAAGGTTCTACTAGTCCCTGTCCCTGAGAATTTTAGAAAAACTCCCCATGTCACTGTGAAGTAAAAATTATATTGCAACAAGTTCCATTAATTATTCTTTGCATTGTGTCTGATTGTATTTTGTGTTTGATTTGTGATGAAAATCCCTAAAAAACGAACTAACTATTATATAGAAAATGATGAAGTTACCGAATGGAAGATAAGGAAAACCAAAAAAACAAAAAAATAAACTATTATGAAACTAAAAAAATCAAGGGAGAAGAACATGTTATCCACAAAGGGAAAACATTTACTGCTTGTGTGACAGGCCCCGATGGCAGGTAAGATTCTCATATTTGAATAAACAGAAATCTTATCGAAATAGGTAATTAAAAAATTATAGCATACAAATGGAAATAATAGTATACAGAGTTTAAATGGATTCTGTTTGCTTAACCTCCTATGTATTTATGAATAGGATGGCGCTGTAACTAAATATTATTAAGTACATAATATTTTTACCCATATATATATATATATATATATATATATATATATATATATATATATATATATATATATATATATATATATATATATATATGTGGCGGCATTAAAATCGTCCACACTCGCCTACCATATTGATTATTTTTCTTTCAATTTATTTTTTTTATTATTTCGAAGTATTTTATGTTTATAGTGTACTTGCATTTTACAATTTCGGAAGGCCGATAATTTTGGGGTTTTTCCTCAGGGTCGAGGACGGTTGTAAAGGGCAGGCAAAGAAGGCCTTCAGACCAGTTCAGTTCACTTCGGTTCAGTTTGAATTTTAGTTCAGTTCACTTCACTTCATAGTTCAGTTCAGTCCTCTTTAACAGTCAAGTCAAAACCTATACAGTCACAGTCAAGACTCTCTCGTGTTTCGTTATCACTTTTCCATCACATTTTTAAGCTACAAATATAAAAGTTACTCCACGGTTTAAATAAACCGTATTATCTCCTGTGTATGCGTATTCTTGTGTTCTCCCAAAGCCCCGAAACGCCAAATATATATATATATATATATATATATATATATATATATATATATATATATATATATATATATATATATATATATATATATAGGGCATTTAAAATTAACATTATTATTTATTGTGATTATTACAGTTTCTTTATTAAAAAATTTTTAACTTTCCTTCCCGTCTTAAATCAAGCTTACATATAGTGCCCTCAAATATTGGATTTAATCATCCTAACATTTAATCTTTGTCGTCAATCTCATCTTCTTCGATTGGCCGCAAATCGTTCATGAGCCCCATGTTATTAGTTAAAACGACATTTTCTTCATTGCACCGAATGATGTCATTTGGAAAACATTGTTGTAAGGTCTGATAGATTTTAAAAATGTATTTGATTTTACATGTGTTCCATGGAGTAGCGATTTTAATAGCTCTGGAAGTTGTCGCAAAGGTTCTAGTTTTATTTTGCCAGCTGAACAGCATAAACCTTCACATTCACCAATCTACTATAATGCTTTACAATAACTACAAATTTTTGTCATTGAACTTAATTTTGATTCTTGTTTATAATCAACTGTAGGATCATACGAAAACCCACAATTTATTTTTACTTTCCAACGAATTTTTAATTTCATACGTCCTAAATCTTTTTTCCTTTTTTGTTCTTGACTTGTTCTTGACTTGACTTTCACATGCACGCTTAGCTTTCATATACTTTGATTTAGACGTTACCAAATTTAATTTGGACTTTCCTTTTTTAGGCATTTATGACTACAACAAATAATGGGAAATAATTAAAAACTATCTTGAGATTGACAACCGAAAATTCAATATAAAAAGTTGAAATAAATATCTTACAAATTTAATGCTGGGAAACTAATTTTTCGTTTTAATCTAATTATTCCACGCTTCCTTCTTTTCTTCTTTAATTAATAAATATAAACATATACATATACATAGATATATATGTTTTTAATATCTTTTTAAATCAGTCAATTGACATTTGGTAAAAATTTGTTTAGGTTAGAAAAAAACAAAGTTTTAATGCTACAGAAAAATATTAATTTAATAGTTTAATTAATAATTAATTTATTAAAATTAGTAATAATAGTAGTTAATGTACATGATAATAATAATAATCAATAATAAGTTGATAAAAGTCGAAATTTTAAATTTAGCGTTTTTGATCATTAACGCCCTCACAATCGCTTTAGGAGTTTGAACTCCGTTGCAGACGTTCTTAATTAGTCTTAATATAGCCCAAGAAAGAAAAAATTCATTTCAAATTTTCATTTTAATAATAAGTTTATTAAAGCTATAAAATCACATAATTAGCGATTCTCATAATTAACGCCCCGGCAACTGGTGTAGGGAGTTCAACACTCATATAAATATTAGCCTATCCATTAAGTACATGTATTTTCTACATGTATACCAAGTTTCCAGTCAATCGGATGCATGGTTCAGTAGTTATAACGGAACATCCGTAAAAACCACTGTAGATTTATAGTAAAGAAGTATATATATATATATATATATATATATATATATATATATATATATATATATATATATATATATATATATATATATATATATACTACTTTATAGATACGTATACACATTACCTTTGGTGTGAAACACTAAACTTGAAGAGATTTATCACTAAACACCAAAACACTTTTTTGAAATGCTCGACGCACGTTTCGCTAACAATGTTAGCATCATCACGAGATGATTTAATCTAATTCTAAAACAAAACTATTAAGATTAAATCATCTCCTGATGATGCACATGGTCAGCGAAACGTGCCTCGAGCAGTTCAAAAAGGTGTTTTGGTGTTTAGTGGTAAATCTCTTCAAGTTTAATATGGACATAGGCAACTATTGCTTTCAGGTTTTCATGATCATGAGTAATATTGATGATTTTTAGATGTTCGAGACTTAAATGCTTTCAAAAATTAACTGTCGAGATGTGGAAAACCATCACTGAGCAGTTTAAATCGTTCAAGGATAAAGATGAACAGGATTCATTTATTTCCTTTGGTTATTTTCCTCCAGCCGGTCTGCCGCAGGCCACGACTTCGTCAAACTGATAATTCAAGCGTTGAAGAAGATGATCAAGTTAGACACTTAAAAGAAAGTTCGCCTGGCTTGACAGGTGTCACTTTGCATAGTCTTCAGAGAGAACGGCTGAGGAGGATTCAACTGCAATTAATCCCTTATGGCTGCTCTTTAAAAGATAAGACGAGGAAAGCATGAGAATAGGCCTAAAAAGCACCTCAGACAGTTATCGACTTGATGACGGAATACATTAAAATATGCAGAACTAGACTATCTTACTACTGTAAGAAAATGAAACCAAAACGTTTATTTTGTCAAAACTTACCTTCAAAAATCATATAATTTTATTAATACAAAAAATGTATATTCAATTTTTTTTTCTAACGATGTATTAACTATTTTATTATTATTATTATCCTCGTTCTATATTACAATGCCAAAATGAGAAAGCAATAATGAGAAAGCAACTCCTCCCACTTAGCACCAAATTTTACGAACAATGTGGCGTGTCTGCAACAGTACTGCACGTTGTCCTACTATGGCAATCGATTCTGAGATACCAAGGTTCTTCAAATTTTTTGAAAAGTTCTTACTTATTAGGCCTTCGGCGGATATAACGAAATGCACTATCTCTACCTTATACAGTTTCCACTGGTTTTTCAAATCGTACGCAAGGTTTTCTCAAACTCGGTTTTCCTGATTGAACTTGAACGAGTGGCACTGCGATGTCAATTATAAAAGCCCATTTCTCCTTTTTACTAATTACAACAATGTCTAGTCGATCGTCTGGTCTGGTTCGATCTGTTGTGATTGGTCTGTCCCAGTATAGGATTGAATCAGATGATTCCAATACGGGAGAAGGTGAGTACTTATAATATGGAGCAGGTGCGTTATCTAATAACGAATACTTTAATGCAATTTGCTGAAGTATAATTTTCGCCAGCTGATTATATCTTCCTAAATAAGCATAAGCAATCGTTTCCCCCACTATACCGCACTTCCTACATCGGTCGACAACATCCGTGTAGTATATGGTTTTCATAGTTCTGTGTTCTTACTACCTTATCTTGAACAGATGTCGCAAAACCTTCTACTTCTGGATACAACAGCTCATCGGTGAACCATTTTAGAGACAATGGTCCATCAATGGTATCATCCTCGAGTGACTTTGGGTACCGTCATGCAGTGTCTGTTGTTTCCATTCACGGACACAATCCGTAAGTGTTGTAAGTATTGTTCTCCATCAACACGATTCAATTTATCTAGGTTCAGCGGGGTGAAACCCCGGTCCTCCTTAGTAACCAACTTCATTAGCGTGCTGCTTGAACTAATGATCTCTCATCTTACTCTCCTGGTTCAGATAAAGGTTCTTAATGTTCACAAGGCCTCTGCCTCCCAACTTTCTTGGAATGTACAGTCGCTTTATAGATGAATTTGGATGCAGACATCGGAATTTTGTCAATGTTCGATGTGTTAATCTATCCAGTCCATCAAGGTCTGTTTCTGACCATTTAACAATACCAAAGGAACAGGTAAGAGTTGGCACTGCCCATCCATTGATCGCTCTAATCAGGTTTCCACTGTTCAGTTTGGTATTTAAAAATTTTGTAAGCGTCTTTTCGTACAAAGAAGAAAAGTCTTTCTTTAACTGGCTATGGTTAAATTTCTCGTTTTGAGGTATACCCAAATATTTATAGGATTCTTCTAGTGCCAGTTGTTGTATGTTACAGTGTGTTGAATGTTGATTATTGACTATTCCTTTCTGAATGCTAATTGTAGAGCATTTATCAAGTCCGAATGACATCTTGATATCCCTACTAAATTCTTCACGTATGTAAGGTTCATGTATGGTTATACCAGCAAAGCTGGCAGAGTATTGTTTACCTCCAGGGGTAATTTTGTAATGACTAGAACGCTTCATCTTGAACTTTGAATTAAAGGTTTGAATCGTGACGGTTCAGAGGTTAAGACTGGAGGGGTTAGTTCCAGAATTTAAATCTCAGCCGCACCACTGATGAAGAGACGCTGACCACTCAACCGCTTGATACAAGTCAGACGCTAAGTGGATTTAGTTTTTTGCCTTGGTTCGGGGCTGCTTATTTTGAGATATTTGCAGCTGTCCATTAATATCTAATGGAACTTTCACTATTCACCACCCGTGATCCAGCCAGTACCTTAGGTAGAGGTATACTGGAACTTTGTTTTTAGTTATTAGTAATAAAAAATATGCTATTTTTTGTCTTAATATTTTTTAGTAGACTAAAGCAAAATATTTTTAAACGTTGTTCAACGGTAATCATACCGAATTGGGTTTTAATAAAACTTTGTGAATGTTTGTTATTGTTATGTAAATTGTTTAGATATTAATAAAAACTTTTACAAATAAAAACATTGCTTTTGAAAATAACTTTTGCTTTTTTTGCAAAATGCATCCTATATTTTCACTAAATCTAGGATAAATGAAAGACGAATGACTATTCAGTTAGCATTACCAGGAACATCGGAAGCTATTTAGCCATAAATATGGTATTGATATATTAAGGTGAGTAAATAAACATTATTTCTTTTGCGTTTTGAAAATTTAGCCTATAGTTACATAGGCAGAAAACGCTTCAATTGTATAACGTAGTGCTGACCGAACCGGAATATGACGATGAAGGCTATGAACATTTAGATGAGGACGATGTAACTGAAGAGAGAGTTCGAACAAAATTTGGATGATGACGAGAAATTGGAAAATATCAGTATTATTCCTTACAATATAAGAAAAAATGGGCAAACAAAATGAGGCAAGCATGTTCCATCGAAACCTGTTAGAACTCGAAGGGAAAATATTGTGCTGCAATTTTCTGGAGTAAAACCTAGAGCGCAGTCAATAAAATCACTATTTGAATTGTGGCAACTGTTTTTTAATGATTATATGCTGAATATAATTATTATAACAAAAAAAAATCGCTTCTGTTGCATTATTTTTTCTCGAGAATGGGATACTAGGCTTACAACGGCAGCAGAAATAATGGCACTTATTGGCTTATTATACCTTACTGACGCTAGAGGTACGAATAGCATTAATTTGACACACCAAAGGAAAACAAAAGGGACAGAAATAGAAGCTTTTCACCTAACGATGTCACTACATCCAAGATGTTTTCTTTTTGGGTGCATACGATTAGATGACATTGACACACGAAATGAAAGAAATGCAGTCTATAAACTAGCACTCATTAGAGATCTGTTTAACAAATTTAATGAAGAGTTTAAACAATGTTTCAGTTATTCAGAGTATGTAACTATAGATGAGAAATTTGGCGTTGCAGAGGGCGATGCAGCTTTAAACAGTATATACCAAGTAAACCAAACAAGTATGATATTAAAAGCTTTGTCTTATGCGACGCAAACAATACAGACATTAATAAGAGATTAGAATACTGGAATGCTATCATAAACCACTTCCACCAAAATGAGAATTTTGATGTTCAAATAGTGTAGATAAATAAATAATACAGGGACACCATCACTGTTTAAAGGGCTGCAAAGACACGAGATATGTTGACAAAACTTATGAAAAATGCGTTAAAAAGGACAGAAAATTACATTGCTGTTAATAGTTTACATTAGATTAAAAAACTTTTGAAAAAATAATTAATATACAATTTATTTAATTCTTTTGTTAGAATCTACGTAATGAAGGGTAATTGGAATCATTGCTTCTAAAATAAAATGGCTAATTTAAATTTTATGGTAAACAGATTAACTAATTAGAAAACATAAGTTTATAAAATTATTGAAAGAATATTCGATTTTTCAAGAAGATCACAACAAAAATAAATTCATGGTAATCAGCCGTTTGATGCTCAATTAATAGGAGGCGTAGGCAACATTTCGAAAAAAGTGGACATTAAGGTTGCGTACAAACCATATAATAAATTAAGATAAGTCTTGGGTAATCCAAAGGATAAAGTAGAGCAACATGAAAAGTCGGGGATTTACAAAATTAGCTGTCAATATTGTGATTGAAGGTATATTAGGCAAACAAAAAGATCCATATTAACGAGCTATAAAAACACATTGCCCACAATCGAACATGACCACAATATAGACATTAGTAATTTAAGACTGGTTAAAAGTGTAAATAACAATAGGGCTTTGGAAGCATATGATATCATTCAAATAGAAAAATGTAAGAAAATCATGAACCGGGATAAAGAACCTATTCCGTTCAGTCAACTTTTTCAATTATTAATGTAAGAGTCAGTAAACTTTACAGTTCATGATTTTTACACGCTTCATTAGGAAGGGTTATCATATAAATAGAACATAGTTTAGTTTTAGAATTAGATCAAATCATCTCCTGATGATGCTAACATGGTTAGCGAAACGTGCATCGAGAAGTATCAAAAAGTGATTAGGTGTTTAGTGGTAAATATTTTCGAATTTAATAGAATTTAATGACGAAATAAACAAATTAAATGAAAAACAGAAGAAATTCTGTCTTGGTTCTTCTTTTAAAAGTTATAAATAGTTAAAATGGTAATGTGACACTTACCCCATCCGTTATTGCCCATATCTAAGAGTCAGTTCCTATGTCAGTTGCTAAATATTTTTGTCAGATTAAACGTCTTTATTTCGAGTGAATAATAAATTAACAAAATTGTCCCTGTTTCACCCAGTTTTTTCTTTTTTCGGAATACAATAATTAATTAGCGTTAAACAAATACCCTCTGGCTTCATTAAGTTCATTTTACGGTCCAGAAATATTAATTTATCACGAGCTTTATTAATTAAGTGGACGGGCTTAAACCACGGGCTATGTAGATTGTCTGTTACAGAAACGTCGAACGATAATGGTACAGTGTTGCACTAAAGCGCTTCATTTTATGCTATCTGGACTTCGCTCTTTATCCTCTTTAGACGATTTGTCACGAATAGCCGTATATAAAGGGAGATGCAGTTTGTGTCAGCAAAAAAGCTAGAGTATCATAATAGCCTATTTTTTTTTAATCAGCTGGAAAGATACCTGTTTAAAGTGCTTTATATTGCTCTTTAAATATATACTGAACAATTGAAAATTTGAATATAAATCGAAACATAATGACCGGTTTAAAATATTCTTTTTTTTCCCATATACTAACATGATCCAAAAGTAAAGTGAGTTTTATAAAAAAAATACACAATCTATTTATTCATCCTAATTTATTATGCCTCCAAAATAATTCTCTCTCGCTTCATTATAATTAAAAATCTTCTGGAACTTCCTTCAGAGGAACTTCTGATATTTCCTTCAAAATGGCTAGCGAATTTTCTTGGGTGGTTTCTATAGACTAAAAAGGCGACTACGAAGTAGTTTCTTCAAATGAGGTAGCAGGAAAAAGTCACAACGTGTCATATCTGGTAAATTTGGTGCTTGTGGAGCGGTATTTCTTAATTTTAACGATAAACTTACAAATAATTATTGAGGTGTTTACGAATATTTATATGGTGGACTCACGCAAATAATGCATAATGCTTAAATTTTATTATTTGTTAACTGTTTGAATAGTTGGAAGAAATATTTTGTGGACAATACCATGGTAATCGGAAGAAAACCATAATATGGTTTTGATTGACTTCGGCGTGGTTTTTCAGCAGGATACTCGCTTGATTATTCAGCTGAATTTGGATCGTAAGCATAGATTTATATCTCATTACCAGTAATTATGCATTCCAGAATGTCAATCATCCAAAAAAAAATCTCTTCGGTCAATTTAACACGACGATGATTTTCAAAAATTTTATTGATTTTAGAACAAGAAAAGTCACACGACGCAATCCTAATCAATGTTTCAAAACTGTTTGAATAGATCCAAATGATATTCCAGTAATACAAATAATAACAGATGAAATCTATGCGAATCTAAAGCGATGCTCCAGTGAGTGATTGACAATTTCAGTTCCAGGCTAAATGAGTGTGAAGAAGCGGATTGTGCGCCTTTACGGATGGTTGTTTTTCATAAATAAAAATTCAAAAACTACACTGTAATTTAACAAGAATTACACAAGTTTTATAAAATAGTGCTTAAGAGCAGACTTTTTTTGCCACAGCAGACTTTGCCTGAAAAGAAGCCTTCGATCAGTGCGTTTTACCCGTTATAACATACGGAAATGAAACCTGGACACTCACATTCCAATCAATTCAATGTATGCTTGGCATTACAAGACGAAACAGAAAGTCCTGCGCATGGATCAGGGAACAAACGAAGGTCTGTGACATCATTGGAAGAGTAAAGCAATTGAAATGGAGATGAGCAGGCCATATAGCGAGGCAATGGGATGACAGATGGATGAAAGCAATCCTGGAGTGGATACCACTTGATCGCAAACGTCCGCAAAGAAAACCGAAAGCACGATAGATTGATGACATCGTTAAGTATATTGGACAAGAGTGGCAGAGGAAAGCCCAGGACTGTGAAAGGTGGAAATATGCTGAAGAGGCCTTCATCCCACAGTGGATCGAACGGGCTGATGATGATGATGACACAAGTTTTAATTAATTTTGATGTTTTATTTTTTAGGTATCAAAAATGAAAAACATTCTGAGACCCTTTATAATTTTAAATAACTTTTCTTGTAAAAATCAAAATATATTGTAAAACAAACAGTTATTTAAAAGTTCCGTAACCTAATGGAATAAAAAATAATCACTATTCTCAAGATATGGAGGCTAGGGATGGCTTTAAAAAAATTAATATCGAAACCAGTATTACAGAGGGCAGCTATTGAAACCCAACTTGTGAAATAAGGTATTACCTGGTAAAACAAAACATTTCGGCTCAAGTTTTGGACTAAGTTTTTATTGTTTTATGATCTCTATCTGGTATAAGATCAATCTCCCTGACTTGATGGAATGATCATATGGTAAATAATAAACAAAAAATATCTGAAAAAATGCTGACTGAAGATGAAATCAGGCTCATTTGATATGTGCACAGTGATATGAATGTAGTTGAAGCACCGTCTCGAGTCTCTGACAAAAACCTTACAACTATCGCATTAGATGGAAAACTACATAAACCAGAGAAAGAACAGATACGACGACAGAAAATGTTACCATTACATCCGAATATTATCGCGGATAGATAGATCATGTTTCTAAATAATTCCGAGTATTGACCCGTTTGTTCATTTGGCATTTTCAAATGTTGTTCGCTTCGAATGAACAATCCAAATGAGTTGGGCTCTCAGAACGAACGAATCGTTACGAATCATGACACTCATCATGAAATCTCTAGAACTATACGACCTACAGACCTGAAATTTGGCAGGCATGTTCCTTTTGCGTTATATAGAGATAAGCTAAGATCGGATTTTGCAAAAATCAACTTGCGGGGGTTGCGGGAGTGTTAAATGCAAAAACATCTCGTTTTTTAACTATAAGTCCTATAGACTTGTAACTTGACAGAGATATTCCTTATAATACATCAACATCTATTAAAAATGGAATGTTCGAAAATCCATTCACAGAGTGGTAAATTGGGGAGAGGTATGGGGGTGTAAGGATTAAAACACTCTGATTTTTTGACTACATGTCCTATAGGCCTGAGAAAAATATTCCTTATTGTTCGCAGACATTCTAAGGTCAGGTTATATGAAAATCCGCTCCAAAGAGGGCTTGCGGGGGAGTAAAATGTATAAATAAACTCGTTTTTTTAAATGTCAGTCCTACAGGCTTCTCAGAAATATTCCTTATACTCCATAGACATTCAATAAAGACGGGTCATACGAAAACCCGCTCCTAAGAGGGGAGGCGGAGGCGTACAATATACAAATAAGCCCGCTTTGTAACTGTACGTTCTACAGATAGCAAAAATTAATTGAAATTAATATAACACCCGAGTGTACAAAAGAATGTTACTAATTATTATATGCTGTTTTAGCTGTAATGTTTAATTATTAAATATTTATAATTAATTTATAATAATTCCTCTAGATTTTAATGAAATTATTTTTGCACATTATTATGAGAAAAATGAAAAAAATTGGATGATCGACGAATGTGACAATTAGTTTAAATACAACTGTCAAAATAATTTTATCAACGTCGCGCGATCTTTAATAACACGATTATAAAATTACATTTGTCGATTGTATCTATATTCAATTAAGGTATTATTTATAGATATATTTGATAAAATTATTGTTTCCAATAGGTTTTTCATATTTTAAGTTTTGGTGAGTTTTTACTTAATTTTTGTTAATCTTACTAATATTATAAATGTGTATGTAAAAAAGTACGTTTCTTTAGATGTTTGTTCTTCAATCATGCTCGAACGGATGGAAAGATTCTAATGAAATTTGGCATAGAAGTCGATTATGTTGTGGTGTAGGACTTATGATACTTTTTATAACGCTAATAGTTGCAAGTTCTGGCAAGGATTTATAACGATAACCTGCCCTGTGAGCAGGGAAGTACTCATTATCACAAATCTAACTATTAGCAGGAGGGTTGTTGAGGATCACAACCAATGAGGGTCACCATGAGAGGCTTTTCCATATAAAGGATTGAGAGCTGATAAGTAGGATTAGGAGCGGATTAGCATATTGAGGAAACGTGGCTAAAGCATTGACAGTTATAATATTTGAGGGACTAAGGGATAGAGAAGCCAGCGCTATTCAGTGAGAGAATGTAATTTAAATGAAAGAATGTCAATAAAGTAAAGTGTAACAACCCCATCTTTCCTTGTTTGGATATGCCTGACCTCAATAACACCCCGGTTTTTAAATTCTTTATTATTTCTTCTTCATTAAAAAAGGAATGCAAAATCTATCGAATGGTACCGGAGGGCTAATTAGAAGAGTAGCGATTCTAGGTCGTTCAGACCCTAAGGGAGGAAAGGCGTTTGAGTTTGTAAAAAACATAAGAGTCCCACGAAAGACGATTAATATAAGAACACAGGGGTTGTATAACTACACTGGTTACCCTAAATAAACTGGATGGACGGAAGGTACTCGAATGGTACCGTTCATGACACCTAGTATCTTCAGATGCAGCTCAGCCCTAGCAACGGTACACTACTCAACTCAACTTAAGGAATGACTCGAGCTCCGGGGGCGTCACTCCCCGTACCCAGATCATGCTCCAGGCCCCGTGGAGTGGTATATACTAAAGTGTAACAAAAGTATTTGTCTTGTTTTCAATACCTATAAATAAAGGACTACACTTCGCTCCTCAAAGATTAGGTTAAGTTAGGTTAGGTTAGGTTAGGTTAGGTATATATATATATATATATATATATATATATATATATATATATATATATATATATATATATATATATATATATATATAGACAAATAGTTGAATTTTATGGAAATAGGAGTAGCTAAAGGAACTAAAGTAGAAATAATTAAATGGATAGTTGCAATTAAAGAGGACCTAAAATCAGCAAATATTACACAAAGTGAAATTCAAGATAGAACCTGTTTCAGACACAAGGTTAACGTTTGGGAAGTGGACGAAAGGAAAAAAGCTCATAGTGAAAGAATGAAATCAGTATGGGCGCAAAGAAAGGCTAACAACAACAAACGCCTATAACTGTACTTCGCGTGGTCCAATTATATATATATATATATATATATATATATATATATATATATATATATATATATATATATATATATATCTATATATATATATCTAAGTGACATAGAAAAAGTAACACCAGGAAATAATGATAACATTTAATTTTATTTTTTATGGATTTATTGTTATCGTTAAACAATACAACTGATTAAAATTTCAAAAAGATCTAATTACTACGAGTTAGGAAGCTACAATCAGTAATGGGTAGAACGACCTCCACTTTGTATACATTCATGGAGGCGCCTAGGCATTGACCTAATTAGGTGGTCCATTTTCTCATGAGGTATAGTATCCACTGCTACTTGAATTTCACTCCATAGTGCCTCTAACGTTTGTGGATGGTGTGGCAATTTGAACAATCTTCGACCTATGATATCCTATTCAAGGCAGTAAATTGATTTGGGCTCCTTTAGAATGACGTAAAGTAACACGTGCAACGTATGGACATATTATCGTATTATCCTGCTGGAAAAGTAAATTTGAAAGTGTTTGAAATTAGGGTAACAAATGGGGGCCTATAATTTCTTCGATATATCGCTGAGCCGTCACACTACTGCGGACAAAAACTAGAGGTGGCCTACCACAGTGCGCGGTGGCACCCCAAACCATAACACTCACTGTGCGATGTAGTTGCCTCTTTATGAATAACTCCAGATTTCACTCGGAGCACGACCATCATGACCACCTGTACATAAACGGAACTCGTCACTAAAACTATGTCTTTCTCTGATCTGCCTCACTGATGTCTTTCTCTGAACTACTCCAGCCGTTGTCACTGATGTTCCGCTGTAGACGGTGATGTTCCGCCGTTAAAGGTAAAGCCAGATATGGCCTGAAAGACACGAGCCCAAAAGATCTGATTCTGCGGTAGACTGCTCACATTCCAATTAACCTCCATGCTCTTCGTACCATTGGTTAGCAATTGACCTTAAAGTTGGAAAATGGTTTCTTATGGCCAAAAGCCGAAGACGGTGCTCCAGAGTTCTGTCGTGGCTGGAGGGCATCTTGTGCCTCTGGCTCGTTGTTGTCGACCTTCTTCGGCCCACTCTCGCCAAGTTGTCAACTGTTGTCATTGTCATTGTCAACACTGTGTGAACAGTCCTATTCATTCTTCTTCCAATTCCCGGATAATCCCAGATAATCACGACACTTGGTATATTCAGATGCCACTCAGCCACAGCCATAGACGAATGCCAGCCCGGCTTAAGGAATGACTCGAGCTCCGGGGGTGTTACTCCCCGTACTCAGATTGTGCTCCAGGCCCTGTAGGGGGTATATACTAAGGCGTGACAAAAGTATTTGTGTTTTTTTCATTGCCTATAAATAAATGATGACACTTCGCTCCTCAAAGGTTTAATCCGATTTCAATTTTTTGCTCCGATAAATAAACATTTCTTCTTCAATATTAAGAAAGTACGAGCGATACTTTACTCTCAAAACTCCCAAAATAATGATGGCATTTTTTCTGCATCGTTCCCAGATAATCCGGCCTCTCTTATACCTACAATGCGGCCCCTCTTAAATTGTGTTAACTGGCGAAAATTTGAGTATCTTCGCACTCTAGACATGATAACTTTTTTAAAGAAATTAAACTGCAGTAAATCAAATCACTGTCAAATCGTAAAAGTTACTCAAATACGGTATTTTTATTGAAAAAGTGATAGTGTCAACAACTTTTTTAGTGGGCTACAGTGCTGTAAGTGCTTTGTTGCTATGGCTGGAATTTTGAATATTTATTTATAAGGTCACTAGAAACAAGTATACAAAATATAATTTCAATATAAAAACTTTTAATGGGTGTTCCTGTTCCTATGTCATTTAATATAATACCATTCTGTAAATATTAAACTTTAACATGTGACATTTTTTATTCTATAAAGTTCGAAAATTAATAGTGAAAAAATAGAAAAATCCATGACGGAAATCATTCTACTATAAGAGACTATGTATAAGAATGGTTTGAAAATATCGTTTTTATAAAAAACGAGATGATGAATAAGTTTCAAATTTTGAGCATAGTTCAATTACATATCCTTTGTCACAATAACCAAATTCCAAGTCTTAGATGTAGAAACTCGTTTTTTTCTATAAGACTAGGTCGTACCTCCTTAATGTGATTCCACTGGGAAATAGTCAGATGCGAATTTTTAACAAAAACGTTAAATTGAGTGAAATAGGTCGCGAAATGAACGCTATTTCAAGACATTATTTTAAAACGCTGCAAAGCGATGCTGTATTAATGCCGCACCGCTCAGCTTAAGTTCCGGGAGGCAGACATGAGTCTTGAAGATAGGGGGAGGTAGGAGAAGATCAGGTCATCCACGGTCTCTGGACGCTGACGCTTTAAGAGCAGTTGTTGTTGCAGATTTTGTAACAAGCATTAGGAAACTTTCATGGTAATTAGAAAGATCCCACACTACCCTTAACCGGTATTTGCCAGGCATAGGAATAGTGACATTTTTGAACAATGAATAACTAAGTATGTCAAAAATGCAAATACTTTTGCTACCATATGGATATGACTCCTAACATGGTTAAGTTAACTTAGATATAAAGATTGCTTTCTTCATTTCATGGACATCAATTCAAATATAAGCATTCATGACATTATTTTTCTGTTATTTTCGAAACAATTATTACACTATATACCATATAATCATTGTTATAGAGGTTATCTGGTCATTAAATGCTGATGTGAAAATTATGTTGAGTCAGTTGCAAAAAATGACTAATTTTTTCGATAACGTTATTTGAAAAGCTCACAAAAATTCAAATACTGCTTTTATTAATCGGAACGTTATAAATCAAAGAGTGAACCTTTATTACTGGCATTTTTCATTTTCAGCTTTGTCCATTATTTAGACGGCTGTGTGTAAATATGGTAATTTTTAATGCTCCATGATGCATGATACGACATAGTAAAACAACATTCACATCTTTGAAAAGTAAATTAAGCATGCTTATCGTGATTTATATATTAATATCACTAATATTTATTAATAATATTATAATATCAATACCAAATATTATTAATATCACTAATATTTAAATAAATTATCTAACTAAAAAGTGTATATTTATTGCTTCGAGCACTGAAAGATATCAAAATCAAAAAGAAGGGTATCATACTCACTGCTCATGCTTAAAAATTGAGCAAATCTAGTTTGTCGCGCTATATCACAAAATTGGATAAAGACGTTCCAGACATTTCAAATATGTCTTATGAAGAGTTGATGCTAATCGTTCCCCGTTTTGCATCGTATTCGACGCCAAAGATGGTATGATATTTCTTTAGTCATTTTAATCACACATTTTTAATATTTTTGTTTTTTGATTCCATAGCTGTTCAATGATGAACAAGAAGAAGCTTTGTTCGAATATCTTGTGCGATCTTTTCATATCTATTACGGTTTAAACATAACTGAATTGAAACAATTAGTCTAGGAATTTGCGCGCAAACGAATATCGAGTATCCAGTATCACGAGACACTGATGAAATGGCTGGAAAATCTTGGTACTAGGGCTTCATATTCAAAAATTCTTTGCGCACACCCGAACAAACAAGTTTAAACCTTATCAACGCCTTCTGAAAGGAAAATGTCGTGCAATTTTTTGATCATTTAAGTGTGTTTTTGGATTTGTACCATTCTGATGCACAATCCATATGGAATATGGACGAGTTTGGTTTTTCGACAGTTCCAACGAAAATCGGAAAAGTCATCTGACTGGCACAAAAAAAGTCGGTTAAGCTGCTGCACAAGAACGTAGCACTATGGTAACTATGGCGCTTGCAGTAAATGTCGCCGGAAATTTTATGCCGCCTTTCTTTATTTTCCTTTCTTTATTATATGCCGCCTGCAATCAATCTGTCCGGATGCGGCAGAAAGAATTTATCAAATATATGAATATATTAATCAAACACAGCCACTCATTGACAGACAAATGGACACTGCTTCTTCTTGATAATCATACGCATCACTTATCTATTGAAGCAATCGACTTGGCATTGGAAAATGGGCTTCATATGCTTTCTTTTCCACTTCATTGTCCTCATAAAACGCAACCATTGGATGTTTCAGTTTATGGTCCAGCCAAGGCATACCAAAAGACAGATGTTGAAAAGGCATTGGATATTCTACTCATCCTTGAACACGTTTGGAAAACTATGGGTTTTGCCTTGACTTCAAAGAACATCAAGTCTGGCTTTCCAAAAACGATCATCTTTACCTTCAATCAAAACGTTTTTGAATCGGATTTCGTTCAGGCAAAATAACTAATCAAAGTGCAAATGCTACTACGATTCAGAATAACTTGAACGAAGAAGAGCAGCGATGCATTATTTTAATGGATGTTGCTGTACATGAAAGTGAAGAGTCATCATCATCAAGTGCAACACAACAATCATTCTCCCGTTCGTCAAGTATTTCCTCAATATTGTCTAGAGTTGGACCAGTTAGATCAGCAACACCTTTGAAAAAGCCTGACCGTGTAAGCCAGTGAAAAGCATTTCCGAAAAAAATGGCTCAGCGGACAACGGTTCACATCGAACGAGGAGATCATCGCCCAAACAGATGCCTATTTTGAAGACCTTCCAAAATCTTACTATTTAGACGGCTTAAAAAACTTGGTAAAACGCTTGGAAAAGTATATAGAGTTAAAAGGAGATTATATTGACAAAAAAAATTACTTAAAATAATACCCTCGTATATCCGAGAGTATATATATCCCACTGCATCATTTAGTTGAACAAAAAGTTAAAATTGCAAGTGATCCAATATATCCAAACTTATATACCACAGTTTGGTTTGAAGATTCTCTCCCGAATCATAAACCGTATTCCAGTGACTTTTTGAGGATATAACACATGGGCTGAAAAGTCCCGGGCCTAACAAAGAAAACACAGTTTTTTTTGGTTCAAAATTAGCTTTATTCATCAACGTAATCTCCATCAAGAGCAACGCAATCATTCCAGCGCCGCTCTAACATTTCAATACCACTTTTGTAGAATGATTTATCTTTTGCCTCAACATAGGCCTCAGTTTCAGCGATAACCTCTTCATTCGTGCGAAATTTCTTACCGGCAAGCATTTTTTTCAGGTCTGCGAACAGCCAGTAGTCGCTGGGAGCCAAATCTGGCGAATACGGTGGATGTGGGAGCAATTCGAAGTTCAATTCATGTAGTTTTGCCATTGTTTTGATTGACTTGTGACACGGTGCGTTGTCTTGATGATACAAAATTTTTTTCTTTGCCATATGCGGTCGTTTCTTTGCAATTTCGGCCTTCAAACGCTCCAATAACGCTATATAATATTCACTGTTAATGGTATTTCCTTTCTCAAGAAAGTCGATGAATATTACACCACGCACATCCCAAAATACCGAGGCCATAACCTTTCCAGCCGATTGTTGTGCTTTCGGGCGCTTTGGACGAGGTTCACCAGTTGCTGTCCACTCAGATGACGATCCGATTCCGATGACGATTTTGATTCCGGAGTGAAGTGATGGATCCATGTTTCATCCATTGTCACATATCGACGCAAAAATTCCGGTTTGTTACGTTTAAACATGGCCAAACACTGCTCAGAATCCTCAACACGTTCTCGTTTTTGGTCAACAGTGAGCAAACGCGGTACCCACTTTGAACAGAGCTTTCTCATAGTCAAATGCTTATGCAATATAAAGCCAACACGTTCTTTTGATATCTTTACGATGTCAGCTAACTCACGCAACTTCACTTTTCGATTATTCAAAACGATTTTGTGGATTTTTTTTATGTTTTCTGTTGTTACCGCCTCATTTGGACGCCCACTGCGTTCTGCATCATCGGTGTCTCTAGGACCACGTTTGAAGTCAGCAAACCAACGTTTTATTGTTGTTTCTGATGGAGCGGAATCCCCATAATACTTTTCAAGCCATTGCTTCGCTTGAGCGGTATTTTTTCCCATCAAGAAGCAGTGTAAAATTCAAACACGAAATTGTTTTTGATCCATTGCTTTGAAAATAACAAAAGTAGCGTCACTCTTAGCACAATAACTCACAAGCTAATGAATAGAATATAATGAAATTTTAACAGCTGTCTTTTGAAGGTTAGTATTAACTGAAAAAAAGGTGACTGCAATAAAACTAGCGCCATCTATGTGTTAGGCCCGGGACTTTTCAGCCCATGTGTTAACTGTAATTCTTCTTTACCCTATAATGGCAATTTTGTTCACTAGATATTGCATATACTTAAAAAAATTAAAATTATATTTATCATAGAACTGTTAGTTTCATAGTAAAGTTGTACATGCTATTACATAGTGTATCATGTAATTTTTATTAATATTCCCATTTTTCAAATATAACGACGACCAAAATACAGTAATATATTATGAACCAGATGTGCTTTAAAATTGTTGAAATATCTACCTGTTGGAATACTCTATACGATTTAAAAGCTTTTATCCGAACTTTTAAACACTTGCGTAAATATAATTGAATATCTCATTTTGTGTTTATGCAAAACATCAAAATTACTTTTCATATAAAATATGAACTACATGCACATATACACAAAGAATACAATTGAAGTAATCATAGAAATAGTTTAATTAAAATATCCGGCTTCTCTGATGTAATAAACAAACCTATAAATGTTTTAAAAATAATTTATGTAACTGGTTCATACTATATTTTTGTAGTTCTATTATATTTTAACAAAACTTATGTTCCTCTTATTTATCCTTATTGTTGCTTCCTTTATGAAAATTATCCAACTTTTTCATCTCGAAAACTTTATATTTAATTTTTCTTAATTCTGGGACCATAAAGCATTATCTTTCGGCTTGATACCAATATATATATATATATATATATATATATATATATATATATATATATATATATATATATATATATATATATATATATATATATATACAATATATATATATTGTGAACTGAGCCAGTGGAGAAAAGTATTAAAAAGCTAAGAAAGTTCCCTATGCTCCACGTCCTCCTTTGTTATTCCTTCATCCGCCATTCAAAGCGCCGGCAAGCGTCTCGGTCTCTCAAAACCAAGATCGGTTTCTGGCATTGAGCTGTTATCAATTTGGCCTAAGTTGGACACCTGAAGCGCGGATGAAGGAACGACTAAAGCCATGACCATTTAAATTGGCCATGTCGAATGGAGGCTGCAATCACATGCAGCCACGCCATCCTGCGGTAAACGATCGCAGCAGTCAGACTGCGCGAAACCGTTCGTGGCCTGTCTAACCTCGGGTAAGTACCAGGTATGATTGAAAAATTGTGAACTGGGCCCGTGGAGAAAACTACTAAAAAGCTAAGGAAGTTAACTCGTGCTCCACTCCACAACTTACTTAGCTTTTTAATACTTTTCTCCACGGGCCCAGTTCACATTTTTCGATCATACCTAGACGGGTCATGAACGGTTTCGCAGTCTGACTGCTGCGACCGTTTACCACAGGATGGCGTGGCTGTATGTAATTGCAGCCTCCATTCGACATGGCCAATTTAAAAGGCCATGGCTCACATGTAGAGCATGTGCACATGTGAACTTTCTTAGCTTTTTATTATTATTATTATTCACGTATGGGCTCTGGTGGACCACGCGAAGTACAATTAGAGGCGTTTGTTGTTGTTAGCCTTCCTTTGAGCCCATACTAATTTCATTCTTTCGCTATGAGCTTTTTTCCTTTCGTCAGACCAAGTTGTTCCAGTCTTCCTACATTTTTCTCTTTGGCCAACTTTCCAAACGTTAACCTTGTGTCTGAAACAACCTCTATCCTGAATTTCACTTTGTGTAATATTTGCTGATCTTAGGTCCTCTTTAATTGCCGCAATCCATTTAATTATTTCTACTATAGCTCTACTCCTATTTTCATAAAATTCGACTATTTGTCTAGTTAGCCTACTCGGATTCATCCGTTTGATGTGTCCGTAAAACTTAAGTCTTCTTTTTCTCATATCGCTATGTATATCTGTGTATTGTTTGATTTCTTGGTTTTCTCGAAGTCAGTATGTTGTGCTATTTATTTGTTTGGGGCCTAGGATTTTTCTTATGATTTTTCTTTCCTTCTTTTCAATGTGCTCGATGTCCCTCTTTCTATTCAAAATGAGCGTTTCTGCAGCATATAGACATTCTGGCTTAATAACCGTGTTGTAATGTCTCAGTTTTGTGTTTTTAGATAGGCATTTTTTGTTGTAAATATTTTGTGTAAGTCTCAATGCCGTTTCCATATTTTGACATCTACCCTTATTGGCCGCTTTTTCCAACCAATTTTCCATGATTATTTCACCCAAATATTTGAATTGAGAGACTCGTCTGATGTTACCATATTTTGTTTTTAGAAATGGTGTTCTTAGTCTGTTGCAGGTCATGTATTGTGTCTTTTCAAAGGATATTTGGAGTCCTACCTTTTCTGCTGTTCCTTTTAGGATTTCAATCTGTTTTTGAGTCGTTAATACATCTTGAGCTAAAATTGCTAGATCATCAGCAAATGCCAGACCATCAATTTTGATGTTGGTTCTCCCCAGTTTAATGGGCTGGTCAATATTCAGTGCCGACTTTTTTTCACGCCACGCCTGAATTATTTTTTCTAGGACACAGTTAAATAAGAGTAGCGAGAGTCCATCCCCTTGTCTCACACCAGTTTTAATTTCGAAGGGTTCTGAGATGTCACCCATGAATTTAACTTTTGACCTCGTGTTAGTTAACGTTGCTTTAATAATTGCCAGCGTTTTCAGATCTAGTCCTTGTTCTTTCAAGATTCGGAATAAAGATTCGCGGTCAATAGAATCATATGCTTTTTTGAAATCCACAAATGTACAGACGAGATTTTTATTGTACAATTTTTGATGTCTTAGAATCAACTTTAGATTCAGGATCTGTTCAGGGCAGGATCTGCCCGGTCGAAAACCTGTCTGATATTCACCAATGTTCGGTTCTAACTGTCCCTGTGCTCTGTCTAGTAGACATTGAGATAGAATCTTGTAACAAACTGGGAGAAGAGATATTCCTCTATAGTTGTTTACATCCGTTCTATCTCCTTTCTTATGTAGTGGATGGATTAGAGCATGTTTCCAGTCTTCCGGAATCCGTTCGGTTCGCCAAACTTCTTGTAGAATTTTGGTTATTTCCTTGATTGTACCTGGACCAGCGGATTTCAAAAGTTCAGCAGTGATTCCATCTTCACTAGAAGCCTTGTCATTTTTAAGCCGCTTGATTTGCCTAAGTATTTCCTCTTCATTCGGTGGTAATGAATCTGGGTTTGTTTGTTTAGGGTTTAGTGTTGGTAATTTGTTTAAGGGCTCAGGACAGTTTAGTAGCCTGTTAATTTAGTTTTAAATGTTTTGTAAAAGTTTCGGGTGTTATTTTTTTGGAAATCTTTTTCTATTTCATTAAGTTGATTGTTTTCATTTTTTCTTTTAGTTTGTCTAATTAGCTTCGATGTTTCTTTTCTTACTTCCAAAAAGATGTTATAGTTTATTGCTGTTTTTTGACTGTTCCAATTTTTGAATGCTTTACTTCGGCTTAATATTGCTTGCTCGCAAACTTCATCCCACCACGGATGTTTTCTACGTTTTTGTAAAGGGGCCAACTTTAAGGCTGTTTTAATAATTTTTTGTTTTAATTCTTGCCAGTTCTGGGCAGGTTGTTTATCAAGCTCTTCAGTTAGGGATGGTTTTATTTTCGTTGGGTCAAACTTTGGTATTAGCAGCCCCTTTTGAATAAGTTTTCGAGGTTTTAAGCTAAGTTTGATTCTAGTCAAGTAGTGATCCGTGTCTATATTTGCTCCTTTCCTGACTTGAACATTCACAATCTCTTTATAATTGGGGTACGAAATGGCAACATGGTCAATTTGAAATTCACCCATGTACGTGTTTGGGCACCTCCAGGTCTTTTGTTTTGTTATTTTCTTCTTAAAATGGGTTGACATTATTTTTAGATTAAACTGCGAACATAGTTCAACCAATCTTCTACCATTATGGTTAGTCCATTTATGAGCGGGAAAACTGCCGACTGTTTTCCTGTACTTTTTTTCTTTCCTTAGTTGGGTGTTGAAATCACCCAATAGGATTTTTACATGGTTAGAGGGAATTTTAGAGATAGTCTTTTCCAGAATTTCCCAGGACTTATTTACTTTTTCAGGATTAGATTTATTTTCTTCGTTAACTGGGAGGTGTGCATTGATTAATGTATAGTTTTTGTTAGCACACTTGAGGGATAGTGTCATAAGTCGATTATTTACTGGCTGGACATTTGTTATAGAACCAAGAATGTTTCTTGAGACAGCGAAAGCAACACTGAGATGTGGTGTATTTTTGAGTATTCTTTTGTCCGTTTTACTTTTAAAAAGTCTGTAGTTGCCGAATTCCAAGGTGTTATCATCTATCAATCTGGTTTCTTGCAAAGCTAAAATTTGGATTTTTTGCTGATTTAATGTTCGCCCCAATTCGTGTAGTTTTCCTGGACGCAGGAGAGAATTGATATTTACCGTTCCAAAGAAAGTTTTTATTTTCGGTTTCAGACGTTGGCCAGAGGTCTCCGACTCCCTCGGAAAGATTTTGCGTTTAAGCCCGGACGCCCCAGAATCCGAAAGTCCGGTTGTACCAGCAAAGCTGGCAGAGGATTGTCTACCTCCTGGGGTAATTTTGTAATTACTAGAACGCTTCATCTTGTACTTTGAATTAAAGGTTTGAACCATGACGGTTCAGAGGTTAAGACTGGAGGGGTTAGTTCCAGAATTTAAATATCGGCCGCACCACTGGTGAACAGACGCTGACCACTCAGCCGCTTGATACAAGTCAAACGCTAAGTGGATTTAGCTTTCTTTTTGCCTTGGTTCGGGGCTGCTTATTTTGGGATATTCGCAGCTGTCCATTAATATTTAATGGAACTTTCACTATCCACCACCCGTGACCCGTCCAGTACCTTATATATATATATATATATATATATATATATATATATATATATATATATATATATATATATATATATATATATATATATATATATGTATATATATATATGACTGACTAATGTCACCTAATTTTTATAACCTGAACTAAAGTTAGTGACCTCAATCGGTCATTGCAAACAATTCGCAGTGAGATGCCACTTCTTTGAAAAGATATTTGTAAAAAACTGTTCAAAGTGAGTTTTTGATTGAAATAGGCCCCCCGCGGACCTAATATCGTCCCCGGGATGATCTTTAGAACTTCGTCTTACTCACAGGAGTATTTTCTGTAACTTTTTCTATATTTATTTAGTTTATTTTTAGATGCCAAGGAGAAAGCTGTGGAATCCTGAAGCAATGAAAGAAGCTGTTAAAGCTGTACGAACGAAATAAATGGGTTATAAAAAGACAGTTAAGTTATTTAACGTTCCGAGAGCTACGTTGAGAAAATACGTAAAAAAAAATTGAAAAATCTATAAAAGATGTAGTTTCTACGAAAATGGGAAGGCAAAACCACTGTTACCAGTAAAATTAGAAGAAGTGTTGGTAAACTATTGCTTGCAAATGGAGAAGAATTACTAAGTGTAACCGCCTCTGATTTAAAACGAATGGATTTCCAATTGGCTATCAGGAATAATATTCCTTACCCATTTTCACAGACCAAAAAAAAAAGGCAGGCAATAAATGGATGAAGCTATTTATGGCATGGCATCCTGACTTGTCATTTCGTAAACCAAAGTCATTATCAGAACACGAGCTCCTGATAACAAGGTTTTACTGCAGAAAATGTTATGGCTTTTTTTGGATATATCGAACCTGAATTGCAAAAGATTAATTCAACCCTAATAAAATATTTAATGTGGACGAAACTGGAATTAGCACCGTTCAGCATAAAATTCTTAAAAAAATCTTACCTATGAAAGGCAAGAGAGAAGTTGACAAATTGTCGTCTGCTAAAAGGGGAGCATTAGTAACCATTGTGACTTCTATGTCAGCTTCTGGTCAGTATATTCCTCCATTAATTGTATTTCCAAGAAAAAAATATGGAGCTGAACTGCTTGATGGAGCACCTCCAAGCACCATTGGCGGATGTCATTCATCTGGTTGGATCCAGCTTGAGCTGTTCACAAAATGGCTAAGACATTTCGTGTCTATAGTAAAAACATCTATAGAAGACTCTGTTTTGCTAGTGTTAGATGATCATTGGAGCCATACAAGAAATTTAGACGTGATTGTCATTGCGCGTTACAACGGTGTGTCTGTGATCTGCCTCCCCCCTCATTCAACTGATCATATACAGCTTTTGGATATCTTATTCATGTTTCCTTTAAAAACATTTTATGCCCAAGAAATAGAGAATTGGTTGATAAATCATCCAGGATGGATTGTTACTCACTACCAAGTTGGAGAAATATATGGAAAAGCTTATTCAAAGGCCTGCAAAATCGTACGACTGTAAATGGCTTTCGGAAAATCGGAATATTTCCATTCAACGAAACATCTTCGTCGAATCACCATATGCTCGTTCTTCCATCGATGCAAGCAGTACAACACCTTCGGTAAATGTTGTCTGGTTACCTTCGGACTTCACAAGGTTAACCCCAAAAACTGTAACTACCTTCCTACGATTGGGAAACACTCCATCATCATTGATAGTTCCAGCTGATATGCAGCCTATTCCTATCGTTGGGTCACCTACGGCGTCAATTAGATGGGACAAAGCTATGATAGTCACGACTACACCGCATAAACAAGAAATCATAGATGCAGAAAAGAAGGGGAAGGAAAAGGACGAAAGAAAAGGAAAAAAGAGTAAAAACTGGCAAAACAGTAGGAAACAAAAAATTAGAACCAAGAAGCGACAAAAGAGACAGTCTTCTGATGAAGACAGGTCTGATGATGACTCAATTTTGACCCAATAAACCTCTACAGACGAAAAAGATAGTGACAATGATGATGCTGAATGCCTTATTTGTCATAAAAACTTTTCCCAGGATAAAAAGGGAGAGAAAAGGATAAGATGCACCAAATGTTTCCAATGGATGCATGAAGATTGCATTGCCAATCCAGGACCTAAATTTATTTATACAATGTGTCTGGAGAATTAAAATTTTTGAAACTACACCAATGATTACTAAAAGTCTGAGTGTTATTATACTCGTAATATTTTTTTTCCTACAATTTTTTTTTCAAAAAGCGGGCGATATTTGACGATATATATATATATATATATATATATATATATATATATATATATATATATATATATATATATATATATATATATATATATATATATATCATCAGCCCGTATCGATCCACTACAGGATGAAGGCCTCTTCAGCATGCTTCCAACCTTCACGGTCCTGGGCTTTCCTCTACCACTCGGGTCCAATATACTTAACGATGTCATCAATCCATCGTGCTTTCGGTCTTCTTCGCGGACGTTTGCTATCAAGCGATATCCACTCCAGGTTTGCCTTGGTCCATCTGTCGTCCCATCGCCTCGCTATATGGCCTGCCCATCTCCATTTCAATTGTTTTACTCTTCCAATGATGTCACAGACTTTTGTTTGTTCCCTGATCCATGCGCAGGACTTTCTGTCTCGTCTTGTAATGCCAAGCATACATCTTTCCATTCCCCTCTGTGCCACCCGAAGTTTTTGAATTGATTGCGATGTGAGTGTCCAGGTTTCACTTCCGTATGTCATAACGGGTAGAACGCACTGATCGAATACTTTTCTTTTCAGGCAAAGTGCGAGTCTGTTCTTAAATACTATGTTGAGCCTACCAAATGCCTTCCAGCCACATTTAACACGTCGTTCCACCTCCCGGGCTGTATTCCCCTCCATTGAAATCCTCTGCCCAAGATATATAAAGCTGTCCACAATCTCTAAATCCCTTCCTAAAGCTGAAATTCTTCTGTCCTGAGCGAAGTTATTGAACATAACCTGACTCTTTTTCAGGTTTATTTTCAAGCCAAATGGTTTGCCAGCTCTTTGCAGTTCTTGTATGCGTCTTTGCAACTCCTCTGGGTCTTGTGAAATGAGAATAATATCATCTGCAAATATAAGATGGTTTTAGTTTGCACCATTGATCTATACACCATCCTGTTCCCAATCCAGTTTACGGAATACTTCTTCAAGGCCAGCCGAGAAAAGAATAGGCGATATTGCGTCACCCTGCCGTACACCTCGTTCTATATTAATTATTAATTCCCACTTCCAGATTATCAAGGTGAATTGTGGCTGTAGCTCCATCATATATCGATTCTAATAGGTTTACATTACGATTCTAATAGGTGTGCCATCCTCACGCTTTAAAGCATATATTTGCGTTCTTTTGTTTCTCAGCTTCTGTTTAGCTTTGTTAATTCCTTTGTTTTCTTCCAGGGTTTTTTGCACTTTTGCATATTGAATCGGCGCGTGTCCTCTCTGATACGTTTTCTTATAGTTTTGCAGAGCTCAGTGAACTCGACCCTGCCAAAAGGACTACCTGCATTTCTCATTGCTCGCCGTTTCTTCATTAAATCAATGGTCTCACTGGAGATTTTTGTTTGTTTGAGACATTTTTCTTCTGGTGCTATTGAAGCAGCCGTTTGAAGTACATTGTTGGCGATTTCTTCATATTGAACTGATATTTCCACCTCCTCTGGATCTTGTAACGCAGCAAACCGGTTTGACAAAGCAACCTCAAAATCGCTTCCTCTGTCCAGCAGTTTTCCAGAATCCACCTTGCCCTTCTTTGATCTTACCATTCTTTCGTGCTCTTTTCGACAGTCAATCCGAACCCTTGGTCGTACCATTCGGTGGTCACTTCCAACATTAAAATTGTTAAGGACAGTACAATTGGTAAATATTGTTTTATCGTTGGTCATGATGTAGTCAATTTCGCTTGTGAGCCCAGATGGACTTTTCCATGTCCATTTTCTGCTGATATTTTTCTTATAGAATGAATTCATAATATATAGTTCTTGTCCTTCAGCAAAATCAACTAATCTGTCACCTCTATTGTCTCGCTCACCAGTTCCATATGGGCCAGTTGCATTTTCGTCTGTTCTTGTTGTTCCAATTCTGGCATTAAAATCACCCATCAGGATTTTGTACCTACATTTCTCCTTGTATAAAAGCTGGGCCACATCATCATAAAATTCCTCAATTTCCTCATCTTTATGGCTTATAGTTGGTGCATAACCTTGGACGATTTGAAGCCTAAACTTTTTATTCAGCTGAATGACGCATTGGGCTAATCGGTCGGATGTACTTTCAAATTTTACCACACTGTCCTTCAGCTTTCGATTGATGAGGAATCCAATTCCGCCACATCGGCCATTTTCCGTACCTCGAGTGTAGAGTACGTGTCCAGTTGGTTCCAGTTTGATTAACTCTTCACCCTTTCTTCGTGTTTCACAGAGCCGAATAATATCCCAATATTATCAAGTTCGATTAACAGTTCTTGCAATCGGGCCTATGTTTTCATAGTCCGTATATTTAACGTTGCAATGTCAAAAGTCCAATAGCAGCCTGATCTAATCCGGTGATTCTTAGCACCCTCTGCCTTGGGGCAGGTCATCCCGCTGCCGTAGGTAGTTGCCCCTTGGCCTCCGGGGAATGAGGGCCGTGTTTGAGGTTGTACTGTCATATTTCAACATATTGAAATACCATGTTGAAGGTATGGACCGTAATCTGCCACGCTGGTCCAATGCGGGTTGGCAGATTTTGGATCATGTTAGTCTGAGGCCTCCGCCTTGACCTGTCCGCCAGGGGTGACCCTCCCAGGAGCATAGACTCCAGACGGCATAGCTCAAAGCTTCATTACTCAAACCCCTACTCAAACCCCTTTACCACGGCAAGGTCTGATCCACAAAGGGGATATATATATATATATATATAGATATATATATATATATATATATATATATATATATATATATATATATATATACTAATTAGAAATATCTAAATATTATATAAGGCTATGGGAATGTTTTCCGTGGTACTACTTTTAGTGAAAATTGACGGTATCCTTGACCAAGAAAAATACAAAAACATTCTGCAAGATCATATGGTACCCTTTACTAACGAACATTTACCGATGGCTTGGGTCTTTCAGCAAGATAATGACCCCAAGCACACTGCCACATCTGTGAAAAACATGGTTCAGGGATAATGATATGACCTGACCTTACCCCAATAGAAAACCTTTGTAGTTACCTTAAAATGATACTACGGTAAAAACAAATTAAAAATTTAATCAAATGAAGCGGAGTAGTACAGCAAACATGGAAAATGATACCTTGCGAAAGGTGTCGTCATATAATCGAGTCGATGGCGAAGAAATGTGGGACTATCAAAAATAAAGGATGTGCTACAAAGTTAAATTAAATTTACTATTAACATTTAAAACATTTAGAATTGATTTATTTTTATTTATTATTTATTATATTGAATATATGTATAGTAATGGACAAAAGTATATAGACAACCAGTTTAATGCTTATAGATATTTCTTGGTTGTAAAATTAAATATTATTATAAATATATTTATATTGTCAATTAATTCTACGACACTGAAAGAAAAAATATTGGGTAGATTTAATTTTGTTTACACTATAGCCAAAAAACCAAATAAGCAAACACATTTTTTTGAGAGACATAAATATATAGACTTTATAGATATATTATTCATTTCAATTTAAAATTAATATAGTTAAGGTTTTTTAAATATTTTTTAAAATGCCGCGTGGTCCTTATATTTCATTCGAGATAAAACGTAAAATAGTTGAACTATACCAAAATGGTAAAAATCCAGCTACTATAGCTAAAAATTTAAAAAGGAACGCTGTATGGGTAATACTTAATAGATTTAAACAAAGGGGAACAACAGAAGTATCGCCAAGATCCGGTCATCCTAGAAAACTTAGTGAAAGAACAGTAATGTTAATTAAATATATTTCAACTTATGCTCCATACAAAACTCCAACCGAAACAAGAGCTGATTTTATAAACCAAGGATTAGCAGACGTGTTCACAAAAACATTCAAACCTGGCTTAATGAACATTAGTTGTTTGCACGTCGACCTATCAAGAAACCCCTTCCTTCAAAAAAGAACAGAAGAACAGACGAATCTAAATTCAATATGTTTGGATCTGTTGAAATTCGTTATGTAAGACGCCCTGTTGGAAAAAAATGCATCATAAATACACAGTTCCTTCTGTTAAGCATGAACGTGGATCTGTCATGGCCTGGCGTTGCTTCTCGGGGTTTGAAGTACATCCATTACATTGCATAGAAGGGATTATGAATGAATTTATGTATCGCGATATATTAGTGAACATAATGCTGCCTTATATGGAAGCTAACATGCCTTTAAGATCTTCTTCTAAACAATATAATGACTCCAAGCATTCTTCAAAGCTAGCCAAGCAATTCCTTATATCAATTTTTCTATTGGAACCTTTGGTGTGAAACACTAAATTTGAAGAGATTTACCACTAAACACCAAATCACTTTTTCGCTAACCATGTTAGCATCATCAGGAGATGATTTAATCTTACATGGTTAATTTAATTTAACATGGTTAGCGAAACGTGCATCGAGAAGTTAAAAAAAAGTGATTTGGTGTTTAGTGGTAAATCTCTTCAAGTTTACAATTCCTTATAGATAAAAACATGGCTATCTTAAAGTGCCCATCGCAATCACCGGAATTGAACCCTATAGAAAACAAGCGGGATCACTCGAATCGATAGATTAAAGATTAGAATTAATCCACCAAAGAAAATCTATAAAGAGCATTGGAAGGGAAATGGAAAAGTATTGATCATGTCTACATTAATAAACTTCTTGAGTCAATCCCTAGAAGATGCCAAGCAGTCATTAGTAACAACGGTTATGCCACAAAACATTAAGCAAATTACTTACTATTTTGGCTTATTTGAAGTGTTATTTAATTTTGTTTCATATAGATCTTGGTAATATTAGTTTTGCCTATATACTTTTGTCCTGTAAGAATTCAACTTTTTCATTTCTCTTTACGACATTATTTGGATATTTAGATTAATACCTTATATTTACACGATATTTATAGTTAGAAATCAAAACGTGTTTTTGTTTTTAAAATAACAATAACTTTAATTTAGAAACTACAAAAATTCACTTTGTTTATATACTTTTGTCGATTATTGTATATGTTTGGTTTCTAATTAGTTATCCATTTGAAAAAAGTATAAATAAGAAATATTAATATATTTTTTTAAATATACTATTATAAGATTAATTATTCTGAGTTTTATAAAAAGTATATTGTTGGAGGTAACTATGGGTATAATATAAAAATAAACATATTTCAGTTACATACACAAAATTAGAATTGCATATATAATGGTAGACACAATAGGGAGAAAAAATGAAAACATGAGCTTTGTTAAAAAATAATAAAACTACAGAAATATACTTTCAACTAGCTTAGATAATTAATTTCTAAAACATTTATATGTATGCTTATTATATCAGAGAAAAAGGATATATTAATTTAAATATTTCTTGAATTATTTCTATTCTATTCTTTGCATACGTGTTCTATTCTATTCTTTGCATATATGTGCATGTAGTTCATGTTTCATGTGAAAAATAATTATAATGGTATGCATAAAATAATATATTAATTTATATTTACACAAAAGGTTTGGAATTGTGGAAAGTTTATAACGTTAATTATACAAAAACAAATTGGATAACTTCGTTAAAATCATATACAGAATTCCAACAGGAAGAATGCTTTACAGTTGAATCTAACTATTTTGTGTACAATCAGCGATGTTAAACCCCCTATCTAAAGCACTTTTTACTAGCTTGAACTTTAATTTTATTCATTTTTCAAAACATGTTTGTTCAACTTGCTTCGATTACTCAACTTACTTCGATTACTTGTTCAACTTACTTCGATTTACTTCGATTACGACAAGCTACTAAATATTCGCGTCTAAATCTTCGCAGCAGATATCTAACGAAACTTACTTGACAAAAATCAAAAACTAACCTGGCCGAGAACTTTTCAACCTGTCATCGTAAAAGCAGAACAATCAAAGCGATTATTTAAGTGATATTATTTTTAAAACATAAAATACAATCTTTACTTATCCTTATTCTTAATAAGGAAATTGCTAATAACATGTGATATAATAATAATATAATAATAATAATAACAATAATCCGGAGGAAAGTTGACATTATCTCAGAGTATCTTTCTGGTAATCAGTCAAATAAAGTAGCGAGAAAAGCAAAAATAATTGCCAATAAATCTGGCATTGACTTCGATGATTCAAACCTGACAGAAAAATTGTTGGATCTAAAAGATCGGTTTAGGCAAAAAGCTAAATCGAAAGGAGCCAGGCTAGAAAGATATAATGAACTAGAAAAGCGAAAACATCAAAATTCAGTATTTGCAAATAGCCAAAAGAAATTTTATAGAGAACTCGAAGCAGAAGGTAGCAGCAAGTTAGAACTTGGAGAATCGGTTGGAGATCGGTTTGGAAAAAATCAGATGGCTACGAAAAATTGGCTCCTTGGGTTAAAACCATTCAAGAACAGACAAATGCTCTCCCAGATATGGAGTCTAACGATTTCACAGAGATTGACATTTGCATTGCTGTCAGGAAGACACACAACTGGAAGGCGCCTGGACCAGATGGATTGCATAACTTCTGGATTAAAAGCTTTACAACCGCCTATCCCGTACTTGCAAATGCATTTAAAGAGGTTTTAATAAATCCAGACACTTTGCCCGACTTTCTAATGGAGGGCAATACATACCTACTGTTCAAAAAAGGGGACGTTAAGCAACCCAATAACTACAGACTAATCACACGTCTGTCAGTGTTATATAAACTGTTCACAGCCCTACTCAATGAAAAAATCTACCAACATTGTGATAAAAATAACATTTTTGAAGAACAGAAAGGATGTATAAGAGCAAGTATGGGCAGCAAGGAACAATTGACGATCAAGGACAAGGACAAGGAACGATTGAACGCAACTTAAATATCTGCTATATTGACTACAAGAAAGCATTCGATAGTGTCCCTCACGATTGGCTGGTTGAGGTTCTGAATTTCTATAAAATTAGCCCCCAGATTATTAATTCTTTAAAGTGCCTAATGGGGAAGTGGAAAACGAATCTTTTTGTCGGCCAACAATGCATTGCTGCTACAAATATCGAGAGGGGAATTTTTCAGGGATATTCCCTTTCTCCAATTTGGTTCTGTCTAGCATTGAACTCTTTGTCCACACTACTCAACAACAGCAATATTGGATATAAACTTAACATGAGGAATCCAAGAAAGCTCTCTCATCTACTATATATGGATGACCTTAAATTATATGGAGAAACTCATTGATAAAAATGGTTGAAACATTGAGTAGGGATATCAAAATGTCATTCGGACTGGACAAATGTTCTACCATTAGTATACAGAAGGTAAAGGTTCAAAGTCAACATTCAACACTTTGTAACATACAACAACTAGCACCAGAAGAATCTTACAAATATTTAGGAATACCCCAAAAGCATAAACTTGATCATAACCAGTTAAAGAAGGACTTTTCCACTCTATACCAAAAGAGACTTACAAAACTTTTAAAAATTAAACTGAACAGTGGAAACCTCATTAGAGCGATCAATGGTTGGGCAGTGCCAACTCTGACATATTCTTTTGGCACTGTTAAATGGTCAGAAACTGACCTTGATGAACTTGATAGGTTGACACGCCGAACATTAACAAAGTTCCGATGCCTGCATCCAAACTCATCTACGAAAAGACTATACATCCCAAGAAAGTTGGGGGGTAGAGGCCTTGTAAACGTAAAAACTCTGTCTCTATCAAGAAAATCGAATGAGAAAACACTTCATTGATACAAACAGTATGTTAGTGAAATTGGTTTCGGGGTTTCACCCTACTGAACCTAAATAAACAAAATCGTATTGATAGCAGAACAACACTCACGGATTGCGTTCGAGAAAGGAAAGGACAAACATTGCACGGAAGGTTTCCTAAGTCACTCGAAGATGACACCATTGACGAACGATTGTTTCTGAAGTGACTGACCGATGGACTCTTGTACTCAGAAACAGAAGGTTTCGCGATATCTATTCAAGATAGGGTAACGAGAACAAAAAACTATGAAAAGCACATACTGCATTTGGACGTAGTCGATAAGTGCAGGAAATGCGGTTTTGGGGAAACAATTGAGCACCTTTTTGGCGGTTGCCCGGCCCTTGCTCCTAATGCTTATTTAGGACGGCATAATCAGCAGGCAAAAATTATACATCAACAAATTACAAAAAAATACTCGCTTTTAGAAAGCGCACCTCCTCCATATTAAAAGTACTCGCCTTCTCCTGTACTTGAATCATCCGATACCATTCTTTACTGGGACAGACCAATCACTACTGATCGAACGGTTGATTATAACAGGCCGGATATTGTTCTAATCAACAAAAAGGACAAGAAGGCTTTTATAATTGACATCGCAGTGCCGCTATCTCACAACATTAGAAAAACTGAGATAGAAAAATCCACAAAGTATGAAAATCTGGCATACGACTTGAAGAACCAGTGGAAACTGAGTAAGGTATATGCAGTGCCTTTCGATATATCCGCCGAAGGCCTGATAAGTAAGCGATTTTCAAAGAACCTCGAGAGCCTCGGTATCTCGAGATCGATTGCCATAGTGGGACAGCGTGCCGTGCTCTTGCAGACGTGTCATATTGTTCGTAAGATATTATGCTAGGGTGAGAGGAGCTGAATTGCTTTTTCATCTTGGCATTGGAATATCGGCTAGCATGAGCTGAGATTCTACAGTAAGGATGAGCAGGATAATAATAATAGTTTAAATCCAAAAAATTATAGACCAACAATTGTCTACCAACTCTCTACAAGATCCTTACCTCTATTATTTCATCCAAAAAATATGAACATCTATTAGAAAATAGTCTTTTACCGCCTGAGCAAAATGGGTGCCGTAAAAGTAGCCAAGGTCGTAAGGAGTTACTTGTAATTGATGAGGTAATAACAGAGCAAGTACGAAAAAAATCCCACAATGTATCAATGGCGTGGATTGATTATAAAAAAGCGTTCGACTCTGTTCCACACGCGTGGTTCCGGTATGTCCTTTCATTGTATGGGATTCATCCAACCCTAGTAAAATTTCTTTTGCGCTTGTATGAATAAATGGAAAACGCGCCTATATGTAAATAATAATAATACCTCGTACACCACTGGAGAGATACGAATATGCAGGGGAATATTTCAGGAGGATAGTTTGAGTCCTCTATGGTTCTGTATGACTTTAACACCGCTAAGTAGAATGTTGAGAGAGTCCAGCATGGGCTATATGATGAAGAGAAATCCAAACATTGAGGTATCACATCAATTCTATATGGACGATCTAAAATTATATGCATCAAACTCTAATCATCTTGAAAGTGAACTAGAGCTTGTCAAAAGTTTTAGCGATATCATCTGCATGGAGTTTGGCATTGATAAGTGTGCATTTGTCCATGTCCGCAAGGGGCAGGTATTGGAACATACAGAAAACATGCAATTAAATGGAGAAGTTATTCGTAGTCTCAATAATGGAGAAAATTATAAGTATCTTGGTATGATGCTGTTGTTAGGAATATATCATGTAACAGCTAGGGAAATAATTAAAAGTAGAAAAAAGTATGCAATTCTTTGATCAGCGCCAGAAATAAAATATTGACAATCAACACCTGGGCTTTGCCTGTGGCTGCTTATGCGTTTGGTGTAATAAAGTGGTCTGACACCTCTACGACAGCATTTGATCAGAAAATAAGAACCAAATTAATAAAACATCGTATGCATCATCCAAGAAGTTGCATCGGGCGGCTGTATTTGTCTCGACATATGGGAGGAAGAGGCTTACAGAATGTAGAAGTAATGTGCCGTCAACAGGGGGATCGGCTAAGATCCTATTTTCTCAGCCAAAATATCTTCATAAGACTTAATCTTCATAAGCCCCTTCGTCTAGTACAAGCAACTAACAAGTCATATAAATTCTCAGGGGGGTATTTCAGTATGGAAAGGAAAGGAGCTTCATAGTCGCTTTGCAGCTCTCCTCGATTCTAAACACATTAATAAAAAATAATCTACAGAATTGCTCCGAACATCGGGACTTTATGGAGAGACAGAAGGTTTCCTATGTGCTATCCAAGATCAGGTCGTAAGTACCAGGGCATATAAAAAACATATATTAGGACAAAATATCGATCCAAAATGTCGCTTATGTAAACAAGATTTAGAATCAATATAGCATATAAGCGGTGGGTGTCCTGCGCTAGCTCAAACAGACGCATAACAACATTGCTGAGGTGATACATCAACCATTATTGAAAAAATATGGTCTATTGGACGTGGAGATGCCTTATTATAAGTGGAAACCAGAACAGGTGTATATAATAGACGATCGATATAATCGATATTATTATAATCGGCACAAAGGCTCGCAAAGGACTTATTATCGATATGGCGGTACCGTTGGACCACAATTTGACCAAGACCATTGCCAAGAAAAAAAACGAAAATATCAACCGTTAGCTGTAGAACTAACAGACATGTACAAACTCAGAGATATCGACATTATACCAGTAGTAATATCTACAAATGGGCTGATAACAAACGACTGGAAAATCACCAAAGACAAGCTTGAATTACATGATAATCATATGGCAGTCATGCAGAAGGCTGCTCTACTGGGTACAACAAATATAGTCAGAAAATTTCTAAGCTTGCATTGAGCCTCGGCTGAACCCTCTTGTTTAGTGCAAACATTGTAGTCTTGGGTTACAAACCCCGGCTACCGTGGAGATGAATAAAAATATAAGAGAAACTAATATAATAATAGTAATAACATAGGTCAACAAATTTAAAGTTTTTTGAGGTAAAATCCGATAATGATAAGCTAATTACTGTAACACGTACAGTTTTTTTGTTACAGGGGATCGGTAGTGGGGAAAAAGTGGCGTGCATTACTGAGGATGAGGATATCTTTATATTACTGAGGATTATGCGAATAAAGAGTATATTACATGAGATGTCATAAAGCGATAAAAACTTTCACTTTCTCGTCTTGTGAAAAAAAGATCCAAATGGAAATGTAAAAAATGCATTTTGTTACCTGCGACATCCTATGGTTTCATAGGCTTTCATGAGTTTATCTATGAGGTTTTTATAGCTTTCGTCTTTCAGGTTGCCCAGAAATCTTTCTCTACACTTACAAAACACTTCCAAGCTGCCAATTCCGTTTCATTTGCTTCATTTAATTTTTCTTGAAAACGGAAATCACCTAGAAGCTTCCTTATTTGAATAAATAAATTCCTTATTTGAATAAAATAAAAAGTCCAATAAATATGCCTTCTTTTAAGTTTGCATTACTTATTTGAGAAAATATTTCTTTTAGGTACTTGAAACAATTACCTTTTGTCTATGGCTTTTACAACATTTTTCATTAGTCCAAGCTTAATATGGAGAGGCGGAAGAAGCACTTTTAAAAGCATTTTTAAAAAACTTTCTTACTGTAATGTTCTTTAGTTGCCCTACTGCCCCATAGACACAAAAAACAGTAATACTTTTAAAACCCCCTTGAAGGCCTAGCAATAGCCATCACTTTTAAATCCCAACAAATATCCAATTGACAGTATTCATATTTAACACGATTTAGTAAGGTTGCTAAGTTGTCATATGTTTCTTTCATTGTCACTGTATGGGCTTAAAGAATAGATGGTTTTTTGTTTCCATTATGAAGCAATATTATGCTCATTCATTAAACCATCAATATTACTGGAATAAATCTAGAACCAAGAAGTTCAGATTTTTGTTTTGACAATTTCAGGTCACACAGTAAATAATTTAATTCATTCTGAGTTAATAAGTGAGGTTCATTGGTAGTTGTTAAAAACGCTGGCTCACAGCTGGTGTTCTCAGGAAGTTGTGAATCATATCCTGATGAAGAATTAGAATCACCGGAAACTGTGGAAGACAAATTTGGATATTGAATTTTCTCCAAAGCAAGTCCCTTTGCTTCTTTGAAATCCCTTCTGTTTTAGTGATACGAAAGTAGCAATCATTTACATGGTCAGTGGGTTCTCTCCACACCATAGAAACAGAAAACGGCCTAGAATTTTTCTTGCGAATCATTTACTGCAGTAAATTTTGTAACAACTCACACACATCAGGAGGCCAACACATACATCACAAACATGAGGAGCCCAATGTTTATGCTGAAAACGCAAAAAGGGCATTCTCAATTACAAAAATGATGTCGACCTGCCTATGCCGATTTAAATTTAATATGAAACAAAATGTTTTCAAAATAAAATAAAATATATATTAGGATATTACGTCTTTACGTGTTCTCAATAAATGTATAGCTAGAAAAACATTTTGTAATTTTTTATATTTAACGAAACTTTATGAAACCTTATTCGCACCTCTGAAAAGTTAATTAAGGACGGCCTCTCGTGCCTCTTTATTGATCCAGAAGAGTGATGAAGTAACAAACGGTTAATTACGAACTCTGAATATAAATGATGCTTCATATCTTTTCTGGTTAAAAGAAAGTTTTCTGTTATTGATATTTAAAAAGTTGGATGGTACATTTTATAATTATTAGTCATTCAAAAAATCTCTTCATGTCACTTTGTGGCAACAAATAAACCTACTGTTATTTTATGTAAAGAATTGGATAGCAATCAAATGACAAAAAAGTTTAATAATTAGATGAATGAAGCATCTCTTAAGGATGCTAACACGGTTGGCAAAACTCGCATCGAGAAGTTAAGTTTATTTTTTCTTTTTTAAAGTTTTTCTTTAATTTTTATAGACTCAAATAGTTTTAAGTTTTCAATTGGTTAAAATTACAATATGATTTTGCTTCGGTACAAATTCTCAAATGCAAAACATGTTACAAACTCTAAGTCTATTGATATAAATTGTAAATATCAAAAACTTCAATGTGAGCGTCGTTTTTATCAAACCACTTAAAAAGTCGTTATTTACAGGACTTTAAAAATAATTTATGGTAATTCAAGATAAAATTGTTCTCGTTTCCTATTTGGTTAGCTTCCGATTGAAACGAAAATATCAAACATAATTCAAAATATAAATTTGAAGCAAATAAGTTGAACGTAAACGAATGGAAAATCTCGATAAAATCAATGGAAATGCGACCGTACTGATTGAATAAATTAACCATTGTATCAAGCCTTTTTTTTTCATTCTTATGCGAGCAGAGGGGAAAAAATCACTCGCTGATTCCGGTTCTAATTTCAGTGAAATTCTATTATATTTAACGCTTTGTTAAGTACCGGATCATTGAATAATTTACCTGTTTATTAATCTATAAATAGATATCAGTATAATATTTATTATATTTTTCTATTCCATATAAGTTTCCTACGACAATATCGGTGCCTAACGCCTCTTTCACACACAACAGTTTTGGATGTACGCTAAGAAGACGTATGGTAATTTATCGCAGCGTACCGTACCAAATATTCTTATAGTCTTTGGTGACAAGGGTCGAGGGTAGTACTATCTAACGGCGTCTGTTACTATCTTTCGGTGTACTTTAGACGGTTCTTGAAATAACATCGGTCTGTTTTGTTTCAAAATAATTGTTGTGCGATTCTATTAAATGTATTTTTTTAAAAAAGATGTTCAAAAAAAGCGTTGACAGTGATGGAATTAGAGGAGATTATCAATGATCCCAATTTTCTTGTCGACTATGATATTACTAATATAGATGTTGTAGTTTTGCCACCAGATACAGATTACGTGACCGACGAAGATGAGGCTTACGACGATGAAATAGGAACAGAAATAAGAGATGTACTAGGTCAGTTGGAATGACCAAATGTTGGCGAAAATTAAACCATTAAAGAATATCCAAGAACTAGCGCTACTGTTTCTGAGAAATGCCCTAAAACATAAGCTTGCTGCATCTTTGCCAAAATGGAAAAAGTGTGGTACTAAATATTTTTTTTTGTAGAAAGGATTTTGATGTTCTAGAAAAGGTAAAAATAGACAAATTAGTGGAGGATTATGTCTCACTCACACCTTTACGGCTTGTCGAAATGTATTTTTCGAATGATATATTGGAACACACAAAATAAGAAACATTACGATATGCACAACGGGTAAAAAGTGATGCTTCATTTAGTTTAGATACTGACGAATTGAAATGACTTATTGGTATACTCTTATGTTCTGGATCCACCAGTCCAGACAGACTTGACTCGGGGATCAAGAGTTGTTACATTACTGTTGTGTATATGTGTATATGTTGTGCAAATTCAGATGAGCATGTTCTTTTTTTTTGACAAGTTTTTTACTAATCGAGACTTGCTAGTCCATCTTAAAATAAATTGAATTTCGTGTACTGGGACTGCCAGTGAAAATAGAACGGATCAGTGTCCTATCAAATCTGCCACGGACTACAGGTAAGACAAACTATCTAATATATTTATGGTACATTGGAATGATAATAAATGTGTTATAGTTACCACTAATGATAATGAGATAAATCCTTTAGTTAAGGCAACCCGTTAGAAGCGTGATGTCAAACATAGGGTTAATGTATCCAAAACTTATCCAGAACTACAGTAAATGCACATGTGGTGTTGACCAACATCACTGGTTGATTTATAAACATGGCCCATGTGTGTTCGAATTTTAGTCATGGCTGTAACAAATGCTTCGATTTTGTATCAATCCATGGTTGTACAAGTTTTAATTGTTTTGAGTTTTGAAGATCTATTGTAGTCCTATATTTAAAATTAATATCACCCATCAAAAGAAAGACTACAGTTGGGGCTGAAAAACCAGATATACGCTTTGATAGCTTGAATCCTTTTATACAATATCGTTAATGGTAAAGGGGATGCCAAAGAAAAGTGATGTCCCTTTGTGCAAATTGTTTTCTTCCCTATCACCAAAATTAAATCGTAATTGTTATTGTGTACAGTTTATGATTTACTTATGTATTTTTCTGTAAATAAATATTTTCAGGTATAAGCAGTTCTGTTTTTGCCCAATGAGATGTATTTATAGATGACCACTTTTTCGAAAAAATACTGAGGAAATATTTTTTTATTGTTTGGCATTTTGAGTATAATAATAGAAGGCTTTGTCAAAGTTAAAAAAAAAACCTGCTTGGGCGTTAATGGGTTAACTTCTTGTATTTGAAAAGCAATACGCTTACGTAAATTAAAGCCGAGATGGTTGGTATTTACGGGGACTCTGCACTATTTGCCACCGCGAAATTTTACGTAGTAGAATTTAAACGTGGTCGTACCAGCTTGGTTCACGATGGACGTTCGGGGAGGGCAAAACCTGCAACCACTACCGATAACATTAAAACAGTTCACCAAATGGTGTTGGAGGACCGTCGGAGTTAAAGTTACGGAGATAGCAGAAACAGTGGGCATCTCGAAAGAACGTGTTTGTGTCATCTTTACTGAAGATTTAGGCACGAAAATGCTAACCGCGCATTGGGTGCCGCAATTGTGCACTCAGGACCAAATACGCATTCAAATTAACTTTTCCGAATCTCTGTTTAAGCAGTCCATTAATAATTGTCGATAAAACTTGGATACACCACTATATTCCTGAAACCAAGGCACTGTCGAAACAGTAGCCTGCGAAGGTCGGCATACTGTTCCTTTGATCGCCATCACTATGGCGAATGTTTTTTGGGATAGTCATGGAGCTGTGTTAATCAACTATCTTGAAAAGAGAAAACAATATCAAGGACATACTAAACATCAATACTTAACAACCTAAAAACAGAAATTGCCGAAAAACGGCTGCATTTGCAGAAAAGAGAAGTTTTGTTTCACCAAGACAACGCCCGGTATCACATTAATGATCACCATGGGAAACATTCACGAATTGGGATTCAAATTGATTGACTATCCACCGAATTCACCAGATCTGTCCCCCAGCAACTTTTTTCCCTTTCCTAGGCTCAAAGTATCGCTCGGAGGACAGAGATTGTCATCAAATGAGGAGGCCATCATATTTGTAAACGAGTGTTTTGCAGAACAACTCGATGCGTTTCCCCATTTTCCAGACCGCACCGAGAAGTACATCAGTAAAAATAAATATTTATGAGCTCTAGTGATAAATATAACAGAAAACATCACGAGCGAAGCTGACGTAGACTAAAATTCCTCACGTGTGAAAACTTGCATGTCATCACGTAGACCACGGGCTTCCCGGAACGGCCCAGTGTCGTCCATTCTAGGACGGCTGCTGAACGGTACCGCCATTCTGTGTGAAAAGCCTCGTGCACCTCAATGTCATAAAGACCTTTTTTACCGTACGTTCAAAACCATTGTGTGTGAAAGCTGCGTAAGGCCTTCAGCTCCTCTTGAACTGGACGTTCATGGTTTGTTTGTGTGTTCTTCAAATAGCAGGAAACTACAAGAAAGAAAGCGCTCCACAGTTATTACTGTAACATGGTTGTGCAAGACCGGACGTTTTTTCTTTGACTATATTTAAGGGTTGATAGCTTCTGGAGGCTATTGCCGGAGTTAATCGATAGCTAACAACCGTTGAATTACATGTACCATTATAAAATATCCCTAATTGTTGACACGTCCCTGTAATCTAAAAATTAATCTATTTTCTACAAAATACCTATATTTCTTCATTCTTCATTCAATTTCACAATTATTTGTAAATAAGTAGGTGCCAGACCGAAGTCTGAACATACTTTGCAGCATTTTAATTTACCATCACCTTTACAATCCGTTGAAATGATGAACTTCCTGTTCCAAAACTATCAGACGCTGAAAGAAGAAGAACTTTACGTTGATTCTTCGAATAATCGTACTGAATTTCTACAGGAAATCGATAACAATCCTTTACTTAATGTTCCTGAATGTCCAACAGAGATCTAATTCGAGATTTAAAACTATCAAATTCACAATCAAAACGTCTAACATATAGCTCAAAAGCATGGAATCTCCTTCAAGGTGACATCAACGCTTCTTACACAAAAATCTTCCTGCAATGGAATAAAGATGTTAAGGTGAATGAAGCCACAGTTTATTTGTGGATTATTACTGGACATGAATGAGGGAATCCTCAGACACAAAATGCCATCATACAAGAACAACAACAGGAGAGCTTATGATTAATAATAAAACGATTATCGCTATAATTTGTTACAATGCATCAACACTTTTTAGCAAAAAAATTATGAGTAATAGAAAAACTCTTAGGTCACTTTCTGTTTTTAGATCAAACTTTACATGAGATACATCAAACAATTCAAGTATCAAAAAATTAATTAATTGTTTTTTTTATCAGTGTTATTTAAGCTATTTATTAAGCTACTAAAATATGTCAAATCTAATCAGCTAATCAGAAAGCTGTATTTGTATGTATTTCATTATATTAATTGATACATTTACTGCTTTGCTGTTGCCAGAATAAATTAATATATCAAACATAATTACAAAATAATTTTGAAACAAACAGGAAATGAGTAAAAGAAAACCCTGGCAAATCAATGAAATTCGACCGTGTTGGCTGAATAAATTATCCATTAATTCCAGGGCTTTCCCTATTCTTATTCGCGGAGTGTTCTGCCTATCCATGAAAAAGCCACCCGTTGATTCAGACTTTGAAAAAGTTCCAGTAAAATTATATTTGGCGTCTTTTTTATTAACTTCTCCCATATAATTCGATAATGATGTATAAACAAAATATAAGGTTGTCATAACAGTTTTTTAACAATCGAGTAAGAATAACAATAAAATAAAAAAGCATAGTGGGCTCGTGGATAATAGTAAAAAATGTGCAAAAGAACGGAAAATGCACACATGCTGCAAGCAAAAATGCGCCCATTCCTTCAGTGAACCCAAAACGCCAGACCGGTTTCTAACCTTAAGCCGTCATCAGTCGTGCTCGAGCTGAACGGTCGAAAGTAGCTAAAAGAATGACCAAAGGTACCATCATATATATCGGCCATGTCGAATATAGGCTGTAATAAAATGCAGCTCTCGCCATCCAGTGGTGAACGCCTGCAATAATTCGACTGCGCGAAAGGGTCCGTGACCCGTCCAGGCCTTGTCTCGGTACCAGGTATGCATCAAAAGTTGTATACTGGGCTCGTAGAAAATATCAAAAATATTCCAAAAAAGAACTGATAACGGGTTAAGACCTGAAATCGGCCTCGGGGGATACTTGTTAGGAGGTAGCAACTAAAGAAAGAATTTTAAAATAAAAAAAAACATGCATTGCTGGGACACTAGAAGAATATCAATTTCACTCAAAGTCTAATTTTGGCATAAGCTACGAAATAAAATATCTGGCAAATAACTACTATGAATGGCTTTACAGGTTTCCTACCTGTTAACATAAATTTGTTGGTATCATTGTGTTTTAATTTCACAAAAATCCATTTGAATCTTATTTTCTAGTATTAGATTCGTTTACGGATGAACTGAAATCCCTTGGCATAATTTTTTAATTTCATTTCTAGCTGCACGAACGCTTGATGTAATAATATAGTCTAATATAGCATAATATGGTCTAATGGTCTCGCATGGTAAATAATTTTAAAATGAACCGGAAAGAGTCTTAACAAATGAACAGCATGATCTTATTGACGGAAAATGTCACCTAAAGTTTTGGAGGCAGGCGATGCAGTGAAAATGAAGTATTTATGTAGCTATTCCAGTTTTTTTTTATTTTTGAGTTGAATTAAATTGATGGGCCAATATTTCATCCACTGTCATAAATTTTCCGAATATATTTACAGATCTGTTTTTGTTATCGCCAAATTTGTCTTAGGGTTAACTATTTTTAGACACAAAATTTATATTGTATTGATTGCATACTGAAAAGCATTTTTTTACTATTAACCCTGTTCTAATATTTTGATAAAGAAAATATTTCGAAATAAAATAAAATGTTTTAAAAAATGTCATAATACATCCACCATAAGCAAACGTAAGCATAAAACTTAAAAAATGAATAGAAAACAAAACGCCCCATTAATGAATCTTAATTACTGTAATACACTGACAACTGCAGATAATATCTAAAACAAAAATAAGTAAACCTGTAAATAATCAAAAAAATCACATAAATACTGTGTAGAATATTATGAAAAATTCCATAATAGTAGCTTGAAAAGAAATTCTTGTAGAAAAAGAAAGATTATCAAAAAAAAAGACTGGATGATGCCTGAGATGGATATCAAATTAATACATGAACTTTTAGAAACTAAGGATTGTTTGTCGAGTGCTGATGAAGTTGGTGATCTATCTTTTAAACTGGAAAGTTTACACAGTTTAGATTCTGAACATGAAATTGACGAAGTTAAAAGCAAAGTAAAGTAAAGTGTTTGGGTTAGAGGCGCATCAGCAACTACTGGTTATGTGCCTACCCATAAGTCTATCAGGAAACCTACCGACTGGCGAGTGACCAACGTAGAACACTTCTCAGAAGGCATCCGGCCTTACCCAGCCTTTAACTGGCGTGACTGAGAGGTAATTCGTAGTCGGATTTTACACTCTTGCCTAGAAACAATCACAAACATTTAGGAAAGATAAACGGACAGAAGAAAGAAAAATAACCATCCGAGCGCTGGAATCGAACCAGCTACCGCTCCAGCGCAGATTCGGCAAAGCAGACGCTCTTACCGCCGCACCAACGCGACCGGCCCTCTAGATTAATCAGTCTTATGAGCCACTGATTGAAAATCTTAGAGAATCCTACAAAATGTGAGAAACAATTAGACAAAACACATTTTGGATTTCGTAATGGCATGGGAACTCGGGAAACATTGTTCTCATTGACTGTACATGTTCTAAAATGTCGAGAATCCTACAAAACTGTAGGTGTATGTTTCGTTGATATTTAGAAAGCATTTGGAAGTGTACAATATATGAAATTAATTGAAGAACTAATATCGGTTTAAATATCAATATGCACAATATGCTGGATTGAGGCAGTGCTGGAATGAATCAGTCCTGGAATGAGTCAGCAGTGGTAAAAGTTAATGATGTAGAAATAACTGTGTAATCTCTGAGACTTTTCAATAAATACTGTTAAAGTAATTTTCAAAAAAGTTTCATAAGACAGAAAAGAGGATATAACGCTGCTTTCAAACCCAACGGTTTTGGACGGATGGTAAAAAAAACTTTTGCTGTTTAAATAATTTTTAAAAATGTGTTTTTAAGCGTAAAGCTTTATAACAGTGTAAAACTTTAAACGAATATTTATAAATAATTTTTAAAAAATGTTTTAATAATTAAAACATTTTTTTACCTCATGTTCTTTTGCGCTGTTTTTAAAGCATTAGCTTAAAAGCATATTTGTAAAAATGATTTAAAACCCTTAATTTTTTTTATCGTCCATCCAAAACCGTTGTGTTTATATTAGAGGAAGTATTGGAGCGAAACTATTGGAGGGTAGATAACATATAAATCGAGATCTGATCTGCTGACAGTGCGGTCATTTTGCCCTCCCCCTAGATCTGGACGGACCCCCTGGGCCCTTCTTGCCTCTTATATATTTAGTTGGTTAATTATGTGCCTATATAAAATTCTTAGGTAAGTATTTCAAAATTTTCATAGAGAACTCATTTTTGAGTCACGTTACGATTAAATGAATTAACTTTTAAAAGCAGAATCTCCAGAATAATGTAATTAATTACTTAAGTACCCAATCTAATAAACACACATATCTATTTATATTCAATTATTTATCTACAGAAAATTCCTGATTAGGCTATTAGATTCCCCATGGTCCAAAAGCCGGGTACTCCCATGATGATAAGTATTATCTACTTCAGTTTGTGATGTAGGGAAAAACCGATGGAGGGAAAACTTAACAAGGAAGAAACAGTCTGACAAAGAGATTCAGAAAGAGGCTGAGAAATATACGGTCATGGATGAATATGATGAGTTCTGAAGACTTCTTATGACTTTAATTAGGACAGATAATCTTTCAAAAAAATCTGTGGCCAACTTCTGTTGTTGAAGAGAGAATAGAAAGAAGAATATTTCGATAATTAAATACCACATTTTGAATTAAACAGTTATTTAACAATAGGTACTTTCAGTACAGTACTTTTCTAAATGTAAAAGTCCGACTTTAGTTTTTAATATTACTCTTGTATAGTGGTCTCCTATATATAGTACTAATAATAGTTTTGGTTGATTGCAGTTGGCCCTTAATGAAATATAATAATAAGGATAATGATTAAAATACTTGGTATTTGTTTCACAATATATTTGAGCTATTCTTTGATATGTTTCGGCCTCGCGACCGCGAGAACTCTCAAAGAGAGATATGTATAAACTAAACTAAAACTTCAAAGTTCCATCCAATTGTGGTCGTTTTTTTTTAGACAGTCTCCTTAAATTTCTTTGGCACTGGGTGATCTTTACAGCCGTATACGAGGTGTGGCTATTAAATAACGAGACTGACTCTACTACAGAAGAAGTACGCATGCACCAAACACCAGTGACCAACAGCTGTTTAGCGTGAAGCTTTCTCTTTCGAATGCAATACCTCTCCCTTCTGTAAACAAAGCCGTATAACAGTAGTCTTCGTTAGCATTAGAGTTTTTCTTTGTTTCGCTGGAATAGTGTAACATAGAGCAACGAATTGTTGTAAAATTTCATTTGAAACTTGGAAAAACCGCTATTGAAACTTATAATTTATTGAAAGAAATGTATGGCAATGAATTTTTCTCGGGTACACGTGTTTTTGAGTGGTTTCAGCGTTTTCAAGATGGCCCAGAAAACGTTGAAGATGATCCACGCCCGGGTCGCCCTTCGACGTCAGAAACGAATGGCAATATCGAAAAAAACGGTAATCTGGTTCGATCTGACTGTCGGTTAAGTATTCGTGCGATTGCTGAAACTGTAGGAATTGTCAAAGAATGTGAACGAAAAATTTTACATAATAATTTTAACATGCAAAAAGTGGGTTGCCAAAATGGTGCTTAAAAATCTCACGTTTGAACAACAAGAAGCTCGCAAGAATTCTACAAGTTTCTACTGCAAGTTTTTACTGACACTTTGAATGCCATTGAAAATGACCCAAACTTATTGGAAAAGATAATAACAGGTGATGAATCGTGGTTTTTTACTTACGATCCTGAAACAAAGCGCCAATCCATGCACTGAAAGAGCCTAAATTCACTGAGGGCCAAAAAAGCTCGAATGAGCAAATTAATTCAAGTCACTGGGTTCCTGAAGGTCAAACTATTAATCAACATTACTATCTTCACGTTCTTGCTGAACTCCCTGAAAGAATAAGAATTGTGGAAGGACAAAGCATGGGTTCTCCACCAAGACAACGTGTCGGCTTATTCCGTATTGTCTGTCGAGAGGTTTCTAGCCAAGTATGGCATCCCAGTGTTAGACCATCAGCCTTATTTGCCGGATCTTGCACCGTGTGAGCTTTAGCTGTTCTCTAAGGTAAAATCTGCATGAAAAATAACAGGATTTGAGTCCGTTGAAGCTGTGGATGAGAAAGTGGAACTCGTTATTAAGGAGCTGAGAGAAGAAGACTTCCAGCAGTGTTTCGCATAGAGCGTGGCAAGGATAGTGGAGGGGTGTATATTGAAGGTGATAATAAGTAAATATATATGGAATCAAAATAAAACGTTTTACAGCGTAAGTCTCGTTATTTAATGGTCATACCTCGTATACCGCTTTTTTAATTTCGAAAATTTCCATATATATATATATATATATATATATATATATATATATATATATATATATATATATATATATATATATATATATATATATATTCGAACATATACCGTCACATATATTACATCTAATTTCGTATATTCTCGATGTTTCACAAAATATTGTTCTTTCTTTGTTATTATTTAGTATCGATGCAAGATTATTCGTATTAACGGAGATAGTATTAATTTTTTTTCATGATTTGTGATTCCGGAGCTTAATTTATGAATATAGTTTATAGAATGCCAATTTTTAGAATATTTTTCGGCTGTTTCGGCATAAAAATGTTTGATGTGTCTTGTTTAGTTTCGTTTTTTATCATTTTATCTTTAACACTGAGCTGATACCCATTATTCTTTACAATACTTAGCAAAGTAAGTTGTACCGGTATATATGGGTTTTCTAAATATTTCGAATTCTAATTTGTTGTGTTCTTGATATTTTTAATAAAAAAAATGTAAAGAATTATCAGTCCGTTAACTGAATTTTTGTGTTTAAACTATTTAAATATTGAAGAAATTTACCCAACAGGATTTCGGTACCTGTCCATATGCAAATAATATTATCGACATATCCGGCCCAAAATGAACGTGTTATGTAAAATTACCGTGATTAAATAAATCATCTTCAATATTAGCCATTTAAATTTCTGTTAACAGAGGGCTTGGTAGGCCGTCTATTGGTAAAGATTTGTTGTTGTTAATAAAATAGTTTTGTTAACAAGTAGCTTCTATGAGTACATTATTGTGTACTATTTCAAGATTACATTAAGGCATCTAATTTGTCGCACTAAATCAAATGACACCGTAAAATCTTAAAACTACATATACGAACATTGGTTTTATCACAACCACAAGCTATTTATTGAATCGAAATAATTTACAATAACTAAGAAATAAGATTGCTTTTCTATAATATTTCAGGACCCATAAAAAAAGCAAGAATATTAAAAATAACGTTATATAATTTTGGTGCAAATAAGTCGAGCGAATATATACGATGAGACCTCGGTTAAATAGATGGAAATGCGACCGTGTCGGTGGAATAAATTAACCATTGCATCAAGCCTTTTTCCCGTTCTTATTCAGGGAATACTTCGCCTGTCGATAAATAAAGAAAAAAAAAACACTCGCTGATTCGAGCTTCGGAAAAGTCACAGAAAATCTATTCCGCTCCTTTTTTAAGTACTTTTTCTCTGAAAATTAGAAATTAGTTTAATGCAAATATAAATAAATATGAGGTCTTTTAAAAGAGAACTAAACAAAATATTAATTTTAAAGGATATACAGTGCTCGTCTAAAGTTCCCCCTCCCTTATCTTTTGAACTGAAAAACATAAAATAAAGAAAGTTAGCATACATAAATTAAAGTGTAAGAAAATTGTTTTAGTTAATAGGCAGTCATATAATTATTAAAGATGGTGCTGTAGCTCCATTTTAATAATTATTTTTAAAGGCAACAGTGCGCTAGTAATACCTCATTTCAAAGCTGTTTCAAATATCTATTCAAACGTTGTTTTTATTTTGACATCTGTCATTTGATTTTTGAAAAATCCATTCAATTTAAAATTAGCATGTCATAAAACTTGTAAAAATAAATACCAGTTGTTTTCTGCTAGAAGCCGCACAGAACTTAGTTTTGCCACGTTGGAGTAAAATGGCACGTACTTTAGAAGATAACATTAATATGATTCTAATTATTAGTGAGGCTGGGAGAATTTTAAATGCAGCGGAAATAATCTTCAAGGATATATATATATATATATATATATATATATATATATATATATATATATATATATATATATATATATATATTATTATTCACGTATGGGCCCTGGTGGACCACGCGAAGTACAATTAGAGGCGCTTGTTGTTGTTAGCCTTCCTTTGAGCCCATACTAATATCATTCTTTCGCTATGAGCTTTTTTCCTTTCGTCAGACCAAGTTGTTCCAGTCTTCCTACATTTTTCTCTCTGGCCAACCTTCCAAACGTTAACCTTGTGTCTGAAACAACCTCTATCCTGAATTTCACTTTGTGTAATATTTGCTGATCTTAGGTCCTCTTTAATTGCCGCAATCCATTTAATTATTTCTACTTTAGCTCTACTCCTATTTTCATAAAATTCGACTATTTGTCTAGTTAACCTACTCGGATTCATCCGTTTGATGTGTCCGTAAAACTTAAGTCTTCTTTTTCTCATATCGTTATGTATATCTGTGTATTGTTTGATTTCTTGGTTTTCTCGAAGTCGGTATGTTGGGCTATTTTTTTGTTTGGGGCCTAGGATTTTTCTTATGATTTTTCTTTCCTTCTTTTCAATGTCGTTGATGTCCCTCTTTCTATTTAAAATGAGCGTTTCTGCAGTATATAGACATTCTGGCTTAATAACCGTATTGTAATGTCTCAGTTTTGTGTTTTTAGATACGCATTTTTTGTTGTAAATATTTTGTGTAAGTCTCAATGCCTTTATATATATATATATATATATATATATATATATATATATATATATATATATATATATATATATATTGTGGATGGCCCCTGATATATATATATATATATATATATATATATATATATATATATATATATATATATATATATATATATATATATATATATATTGTGGTGGCCCCTTTGTGGATCAGACCTTGACGTGGTAAAGGGGTTTGAGTAGGGCAATGAAGCTTTGAGCTATGCCGTCTGGAGTCTATGCTCCTGGGAGGGTCACCCCTGACAGACAGGTCAAAGCGGAGGCCTCAGACTAACATGATCCAAAATCTGCCAACCCGCATTGGACCAGCGTGGCAGATTACGGTCCATACCTTCAACATGGTATTTCAGTATGTTGAAATATGACAGTACAACCTCAAACACGGCCCTCATTCCCCGGAGGCCAAGGGGCAACTACCTACGGCATCGGGAAGACCTGCCCCAAGGCAGAGGGTGCTAAGAATCACCGGGTTAGATCAGGCTGCCATTGGACTTTTGACATTGCAACGTTAAATATACGGACTATGAAAACAGAGGCCCGATTGCAAGAACTGTTAATCGAACTTGACAACATACATTGGGATATTATTGGGCTCTGTGAAACACGAAGGAAGGGTGAAGAGTTAATCAAACTGGAACCAACTGGACACGTACTCTACACTCGAGGTACGGAAAATGGCCGATGTGGCGGAATAGGATTCCTCATCAATCGAAAGCTGAAGGACAGTGTGGTAAAATTTGAAAGTACATCCGACCGATTAGCCCAATGCGTCATTCAGCTGAATAAAAAGTTTAGGCTTCAAATCGTCCAAGCTTATGCACCAACTATAAGCCATAAAGATGAGGAAATTGAGGAATTTTATAATGATGTGGCCCAGCTTTTATACAAGGAGAAATGTAGGTACAAAATCCTGATGGGTGATTTTAATGCCAGAATCGGAACAACAAGAACAGACGAAAATGCAACTGGCCCATATGGAACTGCTGAGCGAGACAATAGAGGTGACAGATTAGTTGATTTTGCTGAAGGACAAGAACAATATATTATGAATTCATTCTATAAGAAAAATATCAGCAGAAAATGGACAAGGAAAAGTCCATCTGGGCTCACAAGCGAAATTGACTACATCATGACCAACGATAAAACAATATTTACCAATTGTACTGTCCTTAACAATTTTAATGTTGGAAGTGACCACCGAATTGTACGAGCAAGGGTTCGGATTGACTGTCGAAAAGAGCGCGAAAAAATGGTAAGATCAAAGAAGGGCAAGGTGGATTCTGGAAAACTGCTGGAGAGAGGAAGCGATTTTGAGATTGCTTTGTCAAACCGGTTTGCTGCGTTACAAGATCCAGAGGAGGTGGAAATATCAGTTCAATATGAAGAAATCGCCAACAATGTACTTCATTGTTGTACAACAAACGGCTGCTTCAATAGCACCAGAGGAAAAATGTCTCAAACAAACAAAAATCTCCAGTGAGACCATTGATTTAATGAAGAAACGGCGAGCAATGAGAAATGCAGGTAGTCCTTTTGGCAGGGTCGAGTACACTGAGCTCTGCAAAACTATAAGAAAACGTATCAGAGAGGACACGCGCCGATTCAATATGCAGCTAGTGCAAAAAACCCTGGAAGAAAACAAAGGAATTAACAAAGCTAAACAGAAGCTGAGAAACAAAAGAACGCAAATATATGCTTTAAAGCGTGAGGATGGCACAGTGTGCAGGACGCGTACCCAAATGTTAGAGATTGTCAGAAGGTTTTATTCCCAGTTATATGAAGATCAGAGCCAGTCAGGGACAGCAATACCCACGGAAGAACAATATATAATACCAGATATCCTAGTGGAGGAAGTAACAAATGCTATAGAATTGATGAAGAACGGCAAGGCTCCAGGAAAGGATAGTGTAACTGTCGAAATGCTAAAAGCTGGTGGTCGGACTTTATATAAAACACTGGTAAAATTATACTCAAAATGCCTCAAAGAACAAAAAGTACCTGACTTATGGAAAAATGCAGAAGTGATCCTTTTACATAAAAAAGGAGCACAGGAAGATTTAAAGAACTACCGTCCAATAAGCCTCCTATCAGTGATGTACAAAGTTTTCACTAAGATAATTTCTAAAAGAATACTAAAAAAACTGAATGACGCACAACCAAGAGAACAAGCAGGATTCAGAAGTGGATTCAGTACAATGGATCACATCCAGGTTGTACAGCAGGTCATAGAAAGGCACAACGAATACACCATGCCACTGTGCTTGGCTTTTATCGACTACGAAAAAGCATTTGATTCCATCTCAAAGCATGCGATAATGGATGCACTGCTTAGCCAAGGTGTAGAGAGAGCCTATGTAAACCTATTAGAATCGATATATGACGGAGCTACAGTCACAATTCACCTTGATGATCTTGAAGTGGGAATTAATATAGAACGAGGTGTACGGCAGGGTGACGCAATATCGCCTATTCTTTTCTCGGCTGGCCTTGAAGAAGTGTTCCGTAAACTGGATTGGGAACAGGATGGGGTAAAGATCAATGGTGCAAACTTAAACCATCTTAGATTTGCAGATGATATTATTCTCATTTCACAAGACCCAGAGGAGCTGCAAAGACGCATACAAGAACTGCAAAGGGCTGGCGAACCATTTGGCTTGAAAATAAACCTGAAAAAGAGTCAAGTTATGTTCAATAACTTCGCTCAGGACAGAAGAATTTCAGTTTTAGGAAGGGATTTAGAGATTGTGGACAGCTTTGTATATCTTGGGCAGAGGATTTCCATGGAGGGGAATACCGCCCGGGAGGTGGAACGGCGTGTTAAATGTGGCTAGCAGGCATTTGGTAGGCTCAACATAGTGTTTAAGAGCAGACTCCCACTTTGCCTGAAAAGAAAAGTATTCGATCAGTGCGTTCTACCCGTTATGACATACGGAAGTGAAACCTGGACACTCACATCGCAATCAATTCAAAAACTTCGAGTGGCACAGAGGGGAATGGAAAGATGTATGCTTGGCATTACAAGACGAGACAGAAAGTCCTGCGCATGGATCAGGGAACAAACAAAAGTCTGTGACATCATTGGAAGAGTAAAACAGTTGAAATGGAGATGGGCAGGCCATATAGCGAGGCGATGGGACGACAGATGGACCAAGGCAATCCTGGAGTGGATACCGCTTGATCGCAAATGTCCGCGAAGAAGACCGAAAGCACGATGGACTGATGACATCGTTAAGTATATTGGACCCGAGTGGCAGAGGAAAGCCCAGGACCGTGAAGGTTGGAAGCATGCTGAAGAGGCCTTCATCCTGCAGTGGATCGATGCGGGCTGATGATGATATATATATATATATATATATATATATATATATATATATATATATATATATATATATATATATATCGGTCACCCTGTCTTTAGAGCGTACTTACGAAACTAATGCAGAAATTTCAGCCATCATGTAGTGTATGTTACAAAAGAAAAACGGTCGCTTTCAGACAACCAACAAATATATATTGTTGCTGAAACACTCGCGAATCCTACACAATCTACATCTCAAACTGCCATTGTCTGTGAAGTATCTGCAAAAACTGTACAAAGGGTTAAAAAAAACAAAAATTTCGCCCCCACAAAATTACAAATCACTCGCCAGCTTGCAGAAGATGATCCCGATCGAAGACTTGACTTTTGTAAAATGATATCTGGAAGAATAGCCCAAGAACCTGCATATTCACAAACAATTTGTTTTAGCGATGAATTTATCTAAATATCTCCTTTTATCTAAATACCAATGTGAATACTCAGAATGTAAGGTACTGGAGCGACTCGTACCTCATTTCTTTCGTGAGAACCATACACTATTTCCGGGAAAAAACAACATGTGGGCAGGGTTCTTGGAAGATCACATAGTTGGATCTATTTTTTAAATCGAAATTGACCCTATTGCAGAATGCTTTTGAACCACTAATGTTAGAGATTCTAAAGGAAAATCCCTATAAATTTCGAGATCTGGATGTGACTTTTGAACAGAATGGTGCTCCTCCCCATTGTTATAGTGCAATTAGAGTTTCTCTGAATGAACAGTATCCCAATACATGGACAGGACGACGGGTATAATAGAGTGGGCTGCTCGATCTCCAAGTCTAACGTCCTTAGACTTCTTTTTATCGGGGTATTTAAAATCTAAGATTTACGTTAGACAACCCGATAACATAGAGGTTTTGAAGCAGATAATTACGGATCAATGTAGGTTAATTTCTACAGAAACATTTGAACGAGTAAGAGACGAGTTTTATAACAGGAGGTTGTACTGTCAGCAAGAAGGAGGTGCCCCCTTTGAGCATTTATTTTAATTTTTTCCCGAATATTCTTGAAATGCAGCAGGTATTATATTTTACTTTCATCATATTGTTAGTTTGGAATAAAACGTATTGTTTTCGATTAAATTGGTACTTTATTTCAAAAGTTAGCTGAAAATAACTTCGAATGTACACATCTTGACTGACTGACTTTCTGTGCGATTTCTATCATAAAAAAATCTAGTATTTATCTATTGCAGGAAGACCCTGTTTAAAAACTTTGATGACATGTTAATATTAAATTTAATCGATTTTTCAAAAATTAAATGACATATGTCAAAATAAAATCAACATTTAAATAGATATTTGAAACAGCTTTGAAATGAGGTATTACTAGCGCACTGTTGACATCATATAATGGCGCACAACGCCATCTTTGCCAATTGCCACTAAAATATTTTTTACGCTTTAATTTATGTATGCCAGCTTTCGTTGTTTTATATTTTTAGTTCAAATGTTAAGGGAGACGGAAGGGGGAGGGACTAGACGGGCACTGTATAATAAAACTATATGTCGTACACAAGATTATAACGTGAAAAATTGCCCATTGGGCTCGTAGAGAATATTAAAGATATTCAAAAACAAGGAACATTTCTCCTGTACTCCACGAAAAAAATGCCTAATATTTCAGTCGCTTGTTCTGAGAACCGTTTCTGGCCTTAAATTGGCCTTAAACTCGAGTTGAACTTTCGAAACCAACTGAAGGATTGACCAAGGGTCCTGACCATAAACTAGGCTAATTGAAAAGTTCCCGGAGCGACACCTTTAGAGCAGTAAAAAAACTATATAATCTACTACATTTTGAAGTTTGATCCATCATATGAATATATGTGATGTTTCAAGTTGATCTGTTAATTCATTCGTACAAAAACAGCAGTTTAAAGTAAATGTAGTAGTATTGTTTTTTAAATGGAAAATACTGAAAATCGTGCAGTGATTAAATTATTTGTAAAAAAAATTTAAAGGCAATGCAAATCCATACTGAAGTGGTAAATGCATTAGGGGAGTCTACGCCTTCAAAAACGATAGTTTGCAAGTAGGCAGGTGAGTTTCAACGTAGTCGTACAAGCCTGGATGATGATCCTCGTTCTGGACGTCCAATGAGTGCAACTACTGAACAAATAATTAATTCTATACATGATATGGTTATGGATGACAGACAATTGACTTTAAGTGAAATTGTTCAGGTCACGGATATCTCAACTGAACGGGTGTTTCATATTTTGAAAAAGGATTTGGGCTTGAGAAAGCTATGTGCAATGTAGGAGCCATATTTGTTAAATTCTGATAAAACGACTTCGAGTAAAACTTTTTAAATAAAATTGGGTCTTTTTCGATAGAATGTAATAGATTTTAAACGTTGTTTTGTCACTATGGATGAAACGGGGGTTTACCACTATGATCCTGAACTGCGAGAACAAACCGCAGAATGGACTGAGCCCTCTTGTTCAACTCCGAGGCAGCCAAAGTGATCAAACTCGACCAAAAAGGTTATGGCATCATTTTTTTGGGATCAAAAAGGTATTTTGTTAACTGATTACCTTCATATCCGTAAAACAATAACAAGACAGTATTACTCAAACTTTTTGATTCAATTGGATGCACAAATTCGTAAGAAAAGATCTGGTTCGGTGAAGAAAAAAAATTTTTCACCACCATATTCATCATGGAACACCCACCATATTCATCAGATCTGACCTTCTCTGACTCTCATCTGTTCCCAACCCTCAAAAAAATCCTACGTGGCAAGCGTTTTTTTATCAAATGAAGTTACAGTAGCCATAGATAAGTATTTTGAAGGACTTCCAGCAAATCACTTCAAAAATGGAATAAATGAATTGGAAAACCGTTGGAAAAAATGTATTGAGCTTAAAGGAGAATATACGGAAGAATAAAGTAATATTTTTTCAATTAAAAACTTGTTTTATCATTTCCGTTTCGCCAAATTTTCAGTTAGCCATACAGTAGCATTTAAATGTGACAATGAACATGCTAATATCATTTTTGACCAAATGACTTTATGGACCTACCACTACGTCGACAAAACGTTGTAAATAATAATGATGCTCGCGCGAAAACCCGATACATAAAAAAAATTAAATAATCTTAGTACGTTTCAGTTCATGTCATGTTAAGAAGTAATCGATAGAAAAAATATCTCTCGATACACATTATATTGCCAATTTTTATTATGCTCATATTTTCATCGCATATAAATAATCCACTTGAATATTTTCTGTTATCAACGTTAAACTTTAAAATTCCTCGAAAATTGATGCATAAATATGGTAAGCTCACAACCAAGCCTAGCAGCGTCAAAATGAAACTGTCAGCGTGGAAAAATTGAAATTTACGAGCAAAGTATTTTCCTTAATAATGCACATTCCACAAGATGCTTTCGAATGTGGTCCGTATGCGCTGAAACTTCACTCCATTTTCCGTTTTCCAAATGCATTGAAATATACTGCCCAAAATGGAAAACGGATAGCCCATTATATATCGCTGTAAATGGAAAGCCGCATGATACATGGCGTTTATGTACGTCGGAAACTAGTTTTGAACTATATCATAAAAATATAATTTCATAAGGTGTAAAAATGGAGATCGCGAAACACCTGAAATATTGGACTGGTGAAAAGGGAATTTATGTTTTATTTTGACAATAGACCAATAAAGAATGGTAGATTGGATCGGAATTCTGTTAGGGTGAACCTAACAGAGTAACCAAGTTTTAGGTTTTTTTTGTATGGGATTTCAAAACATATGCTTGAAGTTAATTAAATATCTTATGTAATGCTTTTTAATTAGTTTAATTATTCAATTATTCCTAAAATTATCCGAATTCGCAAGGAATCATTTAAGGGATCAACCAGCTTCGTACCCATCCGAAATAAACTATCAATAGTACTAACTTTCCAGCACTGATATGAAAAAATCCATTTTAATCAGTCACAGAACACAATTTTATAACTGACTATATTTGCAGACGAGTGTAATCTTTGTCAATACTAATGCAGAGGCAACATCTATCTTGGAGCGTATTTCTGTCACTACACAGTCATATGGTTTAAAAATGAATTACTAAAAAAAAGTCGTAACCAGGGGTGGTTTGATTTGGACAAAATAACACTGATAAACGCTGTTTTTGTCACACGAATTTTGTAATGATATTTGACTGTCCTTATCTACTCTAATTAGAAAAACAATGTTATTTTTTCCAGTCACCCTCAGTTTTTTTTGTGACAGGTACATATTCAATTTCGTCTCATATACGTCTTTATGTTTGAATAGCATCGCTTCCGAAGTTAGATAGCTATCACAGTCAACAAATTTAAATTCATTCATATTCGTTAAGACTGTAAATATGCCACGAAAGTGTTTAAATCACCCGGATAGTCCTTGTTATATGTGTGGAGAATTAATTTTTACGCCTCAGTGCCGACATTTCCCATCATTAGTAACCAAACATTATTTAGGTTACTTTGGTTTTCCTGTGCACCATCAAAATATCTATCATCCACATATCTGCTGTATAATATGTGTGAGACTTCTGCTGGATTGGGCTAAGGGATCTAGACATATGCACTTTGAAGTGCCAATGTGCCAATGATTTGGACATAATCAAAAGGTCACGTAAGTGATTGATATTTTTGTTTGACTGCTATAAAGAGTATCATAACTAAATCGAAACATACCATAAAGTACCCAGACCTGCCATCTGCAAAAAAAGCAATCCCACAGAGTGCCGAATTACCTGTGCTATCACTTTCAAATACATTAGGAACTCAAGAAGCTGCTGCTAGTCAAGACGAGAACTTAGAGACAAGTGCGACAAGACTTAGAGTGCGACCCAATTTATGAACCAACTACTTCAGAACCACACTTATTGACCATTAATTTGATCTATTGTAATGACATTCATACACTAATGAATCTGTTAAATTTTTATTGTGATTCACCGACAATTAATCATCAAAAACTATTTTGAAACCAGTGTTGCCACACAATAGAAATATACTGTTGCCCATGGGACCTGCAGTCGATGGTTCTGATATTAAAGAAACCTACGGAAATATGAACTTCCTTCTGGAAAGGATTGAATACAGTAAATAGCCTTAAAAATTTGTGGACATTTTAAAGTTATTGCTCATTTCCTTGGACTGCAACTTGGTTACACAAAACTTTGCTGTTTTATTTGCGAATCGGGTAGTAGAAATTATAAAAATCACTACCTAAAGAAAGAGTGGCCCAAGCGTAAGTTACTTTCTCCAGGACAGTAGAATGTTAAAAGTATACCTCTAGTGAACTCTGAAGATGTACTTTTACCACTCTTCCATATAAAACTCGGCCTCATAAAAATTGTTGAAAAAGCAATGGACTAAAATGGTAGAGGATTTTTATACCTCAGAGAGAAATTCTCAAAAATTAGCGATGCAAAAATTAAAGAGGGGATATTTGTAGGTCCTCAAATAAGAAAACTAATGAAGGATAACAGCTTTGAGCATAAACTGAATGATCTTGAAAACCCCGTCTGGAAATCTTTTAATAATGTCGTAAAATAAATTTTGGGTAACAACAGGGCATACAATTACAAATATTTAATTAATGAACTTTTGATCACATACAAAGCTTTGGGCTGCATCATCCTTGAAAATCTGGGTACTGTGTCTGACGAAGACGGCGATAGATTCCACCAGGACATTTCCCTTACTACTGTGGATTGAAAAGGGATCAAACCAAACCTACCGGAAGCTAAGTACCCGTGAAAATCATAATATATATATAAAAAAAAAATGAAAATACACTTATACAATTATATATATATATATATATATATATATATATATATATATATATATATATATATATATATATATATATATATATATATATATATATATATATATATATATATATATATATAATTGTATAAGTGTATAAGTGTATTTTCATATTTTTTTTTTTTTTATTTTTTTTTTTTTATAAAAATATATATTTGAATGCCAGAAAGAAACCTGACGTGATTTTTTTTAAATATATTGTTGTTAGGTGGCCATAGTACTATCTAAATTAGACAGTGACAAAAAAAGTTTTAATTTTTTACGAGACTTAATTTGGTGGTATTGTCGAAAGCCGGTCGCGTTGGTGCGGCGGTATGAGCGTCTGCTTTGCCGAATCCGCGCTGGAGCGGTAGCTGGTTCAATTCCAGCGCTCGGATGGTTATTTTTCATTCTTCTGTCCGTTTATCTTTCCTAAATGTTTGTGATTGTTTCTAGGCAAGAGTGTAAAATCCGACTACGAATTACCCCTCAGTCACGCCAGTTAAAGGCTGGGTAAGGCCGGATGCCTTCTGAGAAGTGTTCTACGTTGGTCACTCGCCAGTCGGTAGGTTTCCTGATAGACTTATGGGTAGGCACATAACCAAGGGTTTATAGCCCGAGGGGGGTGCTGGCCTGGGTTTGTCGGAAGCTGATGACCGTGGTTCGGAACCCACGTTAAGCTGTAGGTCCAGTCGCTAAATAGCCTAGTTGCTGATGCGCCTCTAACCCAAACACTTTACTTTTTTATTGTCGAAAAAATAAAATAAACAGTAGTGTAAATAGCGGGTATTGGCGCTATTTTTATAAATAAAATCGGTGTTTTTTGAAGCACCCTGAAGAGTTTTCCAAATAACGGTCTTCTATCCATCAAAAGTATTTCTAAAATAGACCCGTTTTTTAACGGAATTAAAATATTCTAGAACTCCATACAATACCCCATAGCAGTAGTACACAAATTCATTAGTAAACTCTGGAAATTGGATATAACAATAAATCTCAAATAAATTATAGGTTATTTTTCAAGTTCCTACTCTCGGTTCTTCTGCAATTTTCGAGATAAACAAAAATAAATGAAATAAATAACCCAATATAGTAAGAAGAGGAAGAACGATATCGAAGATACAATATTTATCTATATATTTATTTAAATCAACATTCAAAAACTATCTAAAGGGCGATTACTAAATGTATGTATTATTTTAGCATCAGTTCAGGCTTTTCAAACAATGACAGTATTCAAACAAATAATAGCATAAAAAAATAAACAAGCAAAGATTAATATCTAAAAATTTCCACTATATTTACAATTGTATGTAAGACAATTGTTTGGACACACGGTGCCCTTTTCAAATACAATCTAAACTAAAATGTGTGTCGAAACAATTGTCATGCATACAATTTTTAATATAGAGGGCATTTTTAAAACAGGTAAAGTGTTAGGGTTAGAGGTGCATCAGCAACTAGGCTATTTAGCGAGTGTACCTACAGCCTAACGTGGGTTCTGAACCACGGTCATCAGCTTCCAACAAACCCAGGCCAGCACCCCCCTCGGGCTGGAAACTCTTCGTTATGTACCTACCCATAAATCTACCAAGAAACCTACCGACTGGCGAGTGACCAACGTAGAACACTTCTCAGAAGGCATCCGGCCTTATCCAGCCTTTCACTGGCGTGACTAAGGGGTAATTCGTAGTCGTATTTTACACTCTTGCCTAGAAAAAATCACAAACATTTTGAAAGTAAACAGAGAGAAGAAAGAAAGAAAAATAACCATCCGAGCGCTGGAATGGAAGAATGCGTGTTCGACACAGCAGCGGCAGGCCCCTGCTCTTACCGTCCGCACCAACGCGACCGGCCATTTTTAGATATTAATCTTTGCTCATTTATTTAAAATAAATTTCCATCAAGTATCGGCTACCTCAGTGAAATTTAATAACATAAAAATCAATTATAGCGAAAGCGTCACGCTTCACAAGATACCAGGTGTGGCGGTTAATGATTCTGATTTTTTTTAAGAGATATAGAAGAAGACTAGATGCAAACTCAACAACAAATGCCAGAGAGGTAAAATGTGGATCGCCAAACCATTTATGATCGTATGCATGTCGTGGACAAGATCCAGAAGGCACAAAAATGGATACCACATCAGCTGAACGACAGACAGATGGAAAAGCCAAAAACGGTGTGAGAAATTTTGCTTTCTCTGCATGAAAGCAAGACTGTTTGCATCGGATCGTGACCGGAAACGAAAAATACATATATTTCGAGAATTCAAAACACAGAAAATCATCTGGAGAAGGAAGGAATCGCAACTAGAAAAGGTTTTTCTAGTTGTGTGCCCTAGGAAGTAGGCAGATTGAAGAGAGGTTCTCAGGTAGAACCGCGTTTTAGATTTGTTAAATCTTGGCTGTGAAGCCATTATCAAGAGAAAACGATTTCAAATTTAAGAAATTTTAAAAATTATTTCAGAATTTTGCAAGGCCATACATATGTAGTTAGACCATTCCGACCGAAAGTTAATTAAGAAAACTTTCATCATTTTTGTCATTTTACTTATAACACCTGTGTAAGAAATACATAATGCAAACAAACAATTCAGTAACTTTAACATTTATACTGCAATATTTACTAGAATTTCTAATATAAATATTAAATACGTTTTAAACAAATAAAACTGGTTTTGAAATATTCAACAAAAAAAAATGCTGATCTCTGTAATAGAATTACAACATATTGTAGTTTCATCCTCAATAACACTTGGAAATGAAAATACTCTCGTTTATTTGTTATCAATAATTAATATCGAAATAATTCTGCACAACATGTAAAACAGAATTATCCGCTATCAAATTCACATATGAAACATTTGAACTATTTCTGGTTTTGTTTTTAAAACTCCATCACATTTCGTGCCCGTTAATTGGATTCTGTAACTTTCACAAAGTTTTAAAAAACGGGTAATATTTTCCGGTTTTTTAACTCTACAACATACGCTGACATTATTAAGTTAGAATAAAAATAACATTTGTTGGGGATTTTTTTGAACGAGAGCTGAATAGTAAACTTGAAGCATTAAACATTTTTTGAATATACAAGGTTGTACGGAAAATGCTTTTAGCTTTTTCAAAATATAAAAATATTCGTATGTAATGGAGATACCTTAAAAACAGGTTATTTATCAATAATAACGCCGTCAATACAACCACTTCTTAATCAACATACTGTTGCGTATGTATCAATGGTACAATCGGAGGCAAAAGGTAGTGGAAATCATAAATTAATGACTATCTCTGCTTTAAATACATAGAAAAAGAAAATTAATAAAGATAATGCTAGAAAATAATGTATAATTTAAAAACAAACTACAAATTTTACCTCTAATCTAGAATTAAATACTATGAAACACATACATACTATGAAATACACATACAATAATACACTACAAATACTATATGAAAAAAATTTATTAATTTTTGGTACTGAATTTGCTTTGGTTTTAACTTTTCGTCAAAAACATTTTTAATTAAATTCTATAGAACTACGAACATGGAATTTTTAATAATACTTATTATTTATTATTATTCACGTAAGTACCCTGATGAACCGCGCAAAGTACAGTTAGAGGCGTTTGTTGTTGTTAGCCTTCCTTTGCGCCCATACCGATTTCTTTTTTTTCTTTCGTGAGACCAAGTTGTTCCGGTCTTCCTACATTTTTCTCCCTGGCCAACCTCCTACACGTCAACCTTGTCTGTGAAACAGCCTCTATCCTGAATTTCACTTTGTGTAATATTTGCTAATCTTAGGTCCCCTTTAATTGCAGCAATCCATTTAATTATTTCTACTTTAGCTCTACTCCTATTTTCATAAAATTCGACTATTTGTCTAGTTAGCCTACTCGGATTCATCCGTTTTATGTGCCCGTAAAACTTAAGTCTTCTTTTCCTCATATCGCTATGTATATCTGTGTATTGTTTGATTTCTTGGTTTTCTCGAAGTCGGTATGTTGTGCTATTTATTTGTTTGGGCCCTAAGATTTTTCTTATGATTTTTCTTTCCTTCTTTTCAATCTCCTCGATGTCTCTCTTTCTATTCAAAATGAGCGTTTCTGCCCCAAATAGACATTCTGGCTTAATAACTGTGTTGTAATGTCTGAGTTTTGTGTTTTTAGATATGCATTTTTTGTTGTATATATATGCAGTTTCCATTTTTTGACATGTACCCTTATTGGCTTTTTTCCAACCTATTTTCCATAATTATTTAACCCAAATATTTGAATTGAGGGACTCGTCTGATGTTACCATATTTTATTTTTGGAAATGGTGTTCTTACCTTTTACCTTTTACCTTCTACCTTTCCTGCTGTTTCTTTTAGGATTTCAATCTGTTTTTGTGCCGTTAATATATTTTGAGCCAAAATTGCTAGATCATCAGCAAACGCCAGACAATCAATTTTGATGTTGGTTCTCTCCAGTATAATAGGCTGGTCAATATTCAGGTCCGACTCTTTTTCACGCCACCCCTGTATTACTTTTTCTAGAACACAGTTAAATAAGAGTCCCCTTGTCTCATTCCAGTTTTAATTTCGAAGAGCTCTGAGATCTTGTGTTAGTTAGTGTTGCTTTAATAATTGCCAGCGTTTTCAGATCTAGTTCCTTTTCTTTCAAGATTTGTAATACCGATTCGCGGTCAATAGAATCATATGCTTTTTTGAAATCCACAAATGTACAGAAGATTTTTATTGTACAGTTTTTGGTGTCTTAGGATCAACTTTAGATTCAGGATCTGTTCAGGGCAGGATCTGCTCGGTCGAAAGCCTGCTTGATATTCACCAATTTTAGGTTTTGTGCTCTATCTAGCAGACATTGAGATAGAATCTTGTAACAAACTAGAAGAAGAGATATAATCTGTAATTGTTTATATCCGTTCTATCTCCTTTCTTATTATAGTGGATGGATTAGAGTATCTTTCCAATCTTCCGGAATCCGTTCGGTTCGCCAAACTTCTTGTAGAATTTTGGTTATTTCCTTGATTGTACCTGGACCAGCGGATTTCAAAAGATCATAATTCCATCTTCACCAGAAGCTTTGTTATTTTTAAGTCGCTCGATTTGCCTAATTATTTCATCTTCATTTGGTAGTAATGAATCTGGGTTTTTTGTTTACAGTTTAGTGTTGGTAATCTGTTTAAGGGCTCAGGACAGTTTAGTAGTTGTTCAAAATATTTCGCAAGTTCTTTGCAATTGTCTTGGTTATTTAGAGCAAATCGTCCCTATTAAAAATGCTACAAAACGTTTAAAAAATTGATATATATCAGAATGGGCGTTCGCGCAACAAGAAAGAAGTAACAAGATTAACAAAGAACCCATTGAACACGAAAAAAAAAACGAAAAGAAAATAAAAGCGGTAGAGATTAAATACCTAGAAAGAGTAAAGTGAGTAACAAGGAAGGACAATATAGATAGATAGAAATGAAATAATTAGGGAAGATTTAGACATAGGATCCATAGAGGAATATATAGAACAAAGACAACTCGGATGGTGGAGACATCTTCAAAGAATGGCCAATACAATACAAGTCAAGATGATATGGGAAACAAGAGCACAAGCCAAAAGGAAAAAGAGCATGACCAAGTCAAACTTAGGACAAAGTAGTGTAAAAGATTTTAAAGACGGAAAAAACGTGAGCAGAAGCGAAAAGACTAACACAAGACAGAAACGATTTGAACAGGTTTATAAAGATTTTTATTTTCTGGGGGATTTTTGCCTGCAGATGAAGACCATCGATCACAATACCCCGGACATAACAGTCGTTGAAAAGCATAAGATCTTGCTAATTGATGTGATGATATCAGGAGACGGAAGAGTTCAAAAAAAGAAGAAGAGAGCAAGTATTACAGTTTAAGAACCGATATTTCCCGACTTTGGAAAAGGACTGTGACAACCGTTGTTATTATTACAAGGGCATTAGGCGCTATCTCATCCAAATTTATAGGACATTTCTCTGGGCTCTCGAGGACATTTCATTGCAAATCACTATTTTGAGGGCTCAAATTCGATTCGTTGTCATTTTTATCGTCGAGCTGCAAAAGATGGTTATGATCGAAACTGCATCAATTCTACGGCTATATCTATCGACTCCCACCTCTTTAGTTTAAGGCTTAGTTAACTATATCAAACTATACGAAACTAACACGAACTATATTAAACTAATAGTAAGAAAAGTGGTGATCTAAACTCTGTAAAAAGGTGACAACCTAAACTGTCCATTGACCTAATAATAACATAAATGACGATGGAGGAATTCCATTTTTTCTACATCTAGATACGCAAATTAAATTTAAGTCTACATAGTCATTTAGCAAAATACCCAAATTTTTTCGTTTATAAATTTCCAGGCTTTCCATGAACTATAGTTCATTAGATTTATTTTTACTACGTAACATTTTAAAATTATTCAAGGATAAAACTCAAAATAAATCAAATATAAAACTCAAAAAAATCTGTTGTTATGCGAATAAAGAATCACTGGGTAAAAAACAAAAACCAAAACGGAGACAAATTTCTTAGTGATTCTTTTTCTGAAATAAATTTACCTAACAAACAAAAAATTAGAAAATATTTAAAAAAATTCTAAAATAAATATAAACTTTTAAACGTTAACGTTCCTCCTGTTTTCAAAACGAATGTAAAAATAAATTATAATAAATTTTTATATATACTGAAAAGATAGGAAATAAATATATTTTGTGTATATGTCAATTATATTGACAATAATTGTAACAATAATTTATTATTGTGATTATTAGAATTATTAACTCTATTTAAAAACCACATATTTTCAATTTGGAAAATAATTATTATCAACAAAATTTAGGAATGACAATGGGCTCTTCTCTTTCTCCTTTGATGAGAAATATCTTTATGGAGGAACTCGAGAATGTTATATTAAGTAAATCTCCTAAAAAGCCAATAATGTGGTTTAGATTTGTTGATGATATTTTTGTTATATGGTAATATAACATTGATGATCTAAATACTTTTTTACAAGATATGAATTCTCAAGAGCCTATAATTAAGTTTACTTTAGAGATGGAGAAGGAGAATAAATTGCCATTCCTCGACACATTTTAATATCAAAACACAATTGCGAACCGCACTCGGACAATTGGACACGAACCGCACTCAATTAAATAAACTCCTCATTTATAAGTATACATTATTGGTTTTAAAACAATATTAATATTATTTGTTTTTGATAAATGTTTAGAAACAACAGTTGATAGAAAATATTATTTAGATCATTTGGCTTCTATAATTATAATTTTTGTTACCTGTAATTACGAGTGTGGATCGATTCAAACTGAAGAGACATTTCAAATCAAAATTAAATAGGTCTCCATATCAGCAATAAAATACCTGAAACAAAACAGATATATTAGCATTGTTGATAACGCGTAGATCTAAAAAAAAATATAAAATCATCTTGAAATGTACTTTGGAAAAATAATGAATTATTAACTCTTAAATCTACTGGAGAGACAAACAATGTGTACTGGCAGTATATATCTGAACTGACATACAAATTTGAATCATTCTGAAAATATACTCACCGTATAGCATCATATCTTGGTTATAAAAACTAAAACACTATTTGCAAGTTTGGTGACAAATGTGACCGTGTAAATCATATAAACAATATCTTTATCATGTGAGATACTTGTCGTGTGCTAATAAGCCAAGCAATATTCTCGTGATAATGTTTGTTAAAAGGTTTAAAATGCCTTAAGCTAGTGCGTTATGTCGTTTCAGGACTCAACGTGTGTGCGTATATAGCTGTTTTTCCACATTCAAATCTATTATTCCAGCATGCCCCAAGGATCCATTTTGAGTTCTTAGTTAAATTAGGATGAAGGTCGCATCGGTGACAGAGACCATTTAGCGACCACAGTGTGTCTATTAATTGAGACCTTTTGAATGACTACGGCAGATGTTCACTTACATTAGAGATTCAGGGTTCTGGGTTTGATAAAGAAGGGCGAGTGTTGAAGAAAAGGGGAATGTTTGCGGATGGTGGTGGGGTGAACGCGTAATGGTGATTAAGGAATGGAGAGGATGGATGATGAGAGATGTGAGAGAGGGAGAGCGAGAGCAGCGACTAAATGTGATCAATGATGGATATTTCTCTTAGATAGAGGAGGAGAACATCCAGGGAGCCGGGTCGAAAGAGAGTAGGGAGGTCACTGGGGAGGGAGAGTCTGGTCCTGATGTTTGATGTGGCGCGATATTCTATAAGAAAATGGCGGAAGGTCCACCGCAAGAGGAGCAGATAGGAGGGTCGTTCCTCAAGAGGTGCTGGTGAGTGAGAGCGCAATGTCCCGATCTTATCCTGAACCAAGATGGTGGAGATTCTTTTACAGGGGAAGTTCGGAAAATTGTTGAGGAAGTAGGTGGTTTTAACTTCTCTAAGCTTACTGTGTCCTTCTAATAGGCTCCAGTGATTCTGTAACTGTCCTCTAACCAGGGATTTGACGAAGGACGGTAGGTCGGATGAAATTAGAGTGGGATATGGTGATCCATCTGTAGCGGCTATTTTAGCCTCAGTGTATGCCATCGCGTGTCCAACTATACCGCAGTGCCTAGGGATCCAGAGAAACTGAACGGTGGATCCGATGGCAAGGATATCCTCAATGAGGTCCAGACAGCGGGATATGATAGGATGATTGTCTAATCCCCTTTCCAGAGCTCTAAGGGTGGAGTCCGAACATATTGCCCATTCGGATGGGGGTTGGGAGAGTATGGATTGGAGAGATTTTTCAAGGGCTAGGGTCTCAGCCGTGTAAGAGCTGGATTGAGAGCTTAGGTGATAGCGAAAGGTTTGGGGAAGGAGAGGATTCCCTAAGGGAAAGAGTACGAATGCAGATCCTACACCAATAGTAGATTTGGATCCATCGGTGAAAATGATATTGGTTTGGGGAATCGAGTCGAGGATGATATGGAAGTGGTGCTGAAAGGAGAGTGCAGGGGTGGATGATTTGTCAAAGCGGAGCAGGGAGAAATTAAAAGGCACAGAATGTAGGGCCCATGGGGATGATTAGAAGGGGTAATTGGATAGCAGTCCTGATAAGGGAGATTGTATTTAGTCCTGGATTGATGAAAAGTGTGGCCCATGCACTCAAGAGGCCTAGTTCTGATAAGATGTGGCGGGATAGGTCGAGGATTGAAGAATGAAGTTCTCTACTGTTATTAATTTATACCTTTAATTCGCTTACAGTTCCGAAAGAGGGTTCTGTAATAAAAATTCATTTAAAACAAGTGCAAGGCTATTTTGTAGCAGAACTAAAAGAAGAAATAATGCATGTTCTGGTAGGAGTTGGATGACGTATATATTGATATATCTGATAATGTAAAAATCTGAAAATCTGATAATGAAATTCCTTAGATTGAAAAAAACAGTAAAATCAATAATCCATCCAAGAACTAAGAAACTGATCAACTATGAAGTTTAAGATATTTACATTATCATATATATCAATATGAATTTTAAAATCCCACATATTTGTTTAATAGATCTATATTTGAACTTGTATTCATAATTTTCTATAAGGCATAATACTCTTACGTTGCTCTACTATTCTAGTAATTTTTAAGAAGTCATTTACTTATAATGCAGTGAAATTGTATCATTCATATTGCTTTGAGGGATCGAGTATTACACTGAGTAGCTTTCAATGTAACAGAAGAACGGGTAATGTGAGTCAGCGGGCAGTGGTGGTCACCCACACATTTACAAAACTACAATCCGAGAGTCGCGTAAATGTCCTTTCCGCCCCGCTCTGAGTGACAGCCGTGTTTATTTCTGCGCTCCACCGATATAAGTTTTCATCGAAATAAAACAAATGGTAAGTGTCGAATTTCATAATGTACCTAAATAAGACTTTTGTATATTTAGTCTGACGTTCAAAATAGTGATGTGCAACTTAGATTGAGAATTTTTTTTTTTTTTACTTTTTTTCTCGTTAGTGTAGTTGTGGGCAATGAGATACAGGTAATCACCATTACCCGAAAAATAATGTGCCTGTAGAGTTAATAACCTAAATGGTTTATACTGATTATTTCTAAATGCCCAAAGTACGGGTCAGAATTACCGAAAAGGCTACCTGATAGTCTTTGATGTCTTCTGATAGTCTTGAAAAAGCTGTGCAGCTTACTGAACAATAAGTCTATATACGAAAAGCAGCTGAAACTATGGGCCTTCCAAGTCTACAAAAGAGATATAAAAAACCTAACTTGGAACCACATCTTGGATGACATGCTATATTTAGTTCCGAGGTAGAAGACGAAATAGCAAATTTGGTGAAAAAGATAGCCAATATTTTCTATGGATGTACAAAGCGCTGCTGGCGGATTCATCTCACTAATCTTTATATTTCCTATGAAGAGGTTGACTCCAGTACTCGAGAAGGATGGCCCCAAAGGACTCTATACAACGGTTGGATGAACGAGAACTTCTTTCTTGAATGGCTTTACCATGTTAGATATTTCACTTCCCGTCTATGAATATTGCAAGCGCAACCATATATATCCATATGCTGTATGGGCCATCACACACAACTCATAGAATACAGCCCCTGGATATCTCTTTCTTTGGGCCACTAAAAACAGCGTACAAAAAAGAATGTGACTTACTTATGAAAAGCCATCTCACATAAAAAATAACCCCTTATGACGTAGCATCCTTGGTGAGAAAAGCATTTAATAATGTTGCATCTATTAACAACGGAGAAGCAGAATTTAGAGCAACTAGTATTTTTTCCAAAAATCCGAAACTGTTTTCAGAAGAAGACTTTGTTGCTGATGAAATTCTCCAATGCAGTTCAAGACTGTGATAAATCTACTTCAGTTGCTACTGACGCAGTGCAAGATATAGGTTGATTCCTAGCACATCGAAGCAAGTAGAATCGTCAGTTCCTGGCACATCAAAACAAGTAGATCCACCAGTTCCCGAACCAGATATTGTATCAACACTTCACCAAAGAGACGTCAGATAAGGTGTTTATAATCTTAGACTTCATTAAGTTTCCAGAGAAAGCACCTGTTCTCAATATAACAGGGACTTTCGTCTTTCGAAGCAGCTCCGCTACAGTTTTAATTTCAACGTTAATCAAAGAAAACCTGGTGGAAAAGGAAAATTAGGAAATCTCAACAAGATAAAGGAAAAGGGAAAGAAAAAAGGAATTGAAAAGTAAGGGCCAAGGAAAGAAGACTAAGGTGCAGAAGGAGGGCCCCGAACGAACAAAGAGGCAAGTTCTCCAGGAATCAAATAATACTTCGGTATCTGACGTAACGTACAGACGTACTTCATGTGGGCTGTGGACTCAAGTGGACTGTGGGCTCACGCGGGCTGCATTGGTTGAGTATTAAATATTGTTTGACTCTGATTATCCACAGCCTGCCCATCATTACCGCTCGGTGCAATAAGGGTCAAATCTGTTTTTTTAACTCTCATTATTTCCAAAGTTGATGGTCAAAGTGATTAAAACTGATCCTAATTGATAGTTGAATAAAGAAAATTTGTTATTAGGCAGTTACAACAAATATTTAAAAGCAACCGGTAAAATGTTAGGATTAGAGGCGCATGAGCAACTAGCCTATTTAGCGACTGGACCTACAGCTTAACGTGGATTCCGAACCACGGTTATCAGCTTCCGACAAACCCAGGTCAGCAGCCCCGTCGGGCTATGAACCCTTGGTTATGTGCCTACCCGTAAGTCTATCAGGAAACCTACCGACTGGCGAGTGACCAACGTAGTAACACTTCTCAGAAGGCATCCGGCCTTACCCAGCCTTTAACGGGCGCGACTGAGGGCTAATTCGTTGTCAGATTTTACACTCTTGCCTAGAAACAATCACAAACATTTAGGAAGTAAACAGACAGAAGAAAGAAAAACAACCATCCGAGCGCTGGAATCGAACCAACTACCGCTCCGATGCGGTTTCGGCACAGCAGCGCCAGGCCGCTGCTCTTACCGTCCACACCAACGCGACCGGCACAACAAATATTTCATTTAGAAATAGTTTTTATTTGAATTCTCGCTTAAGTGATGCTCATTACCCGCTTTTACCCTACTATAAAGAATTGTCTTGTAGTTGAGGAGTGATGTTTACATATCCCTATTATTTACATAGTTATTAACAATGTGATGGAATGTGGGTGAAAAAATTGTGGGTGAATCACACGTAGGTGCACTGTTAGTTCTGTCAACCTACCACAATATCAACAAGTATTTTTCCCGACCGGTTTCTGACCTTATATCCTTCGTCAGTCAGGACCGAGTCGAACTTTTAACTGAAGGAATAACCCAGGTGAGGTACCAAATATGCAGTTGGGCTGAAGGACCCAACTGAGCTTGCATGCGATATATGAGCTATAAAATTCATTGTTTATAAAGGATTTTTTTAAGTTATTTATTAAGTTAAGATAAATTAACTCCAAGTTGTTAAGTTAAAAATATATTATTTTGTTACCATGATCAAATTCGGCAGGTTTTAATTGAAATGTAACGAGTTTATCAACGTTTCCTCAAGACGACAATATTAAGACGTTCGAGGCAACCTCATTGTGGCAACTCTGTTCCCTTTAAGAACGATTAATTTCGCAACATTAATTTCGTTCAGTCAGCTTTGGCATACAAGATTCATGAGAGCAGCCGGGCCGAGTCTCAAATGCAAATTCTGTATACATCTTGTTGTGTCTAATACGTTTTTAGCGTAAGCAACTTTGGTGCCAGTTTTAAGCGTCTCGCTTACTGTTTTACATAATGTTTTTACTGAAATTGAGCACGTTTAAAAGTTATTCTTTTCAAAACTTTCGAAGTCGTTTCACATTTAATGAGATTATTAAGTTTATTAAAAAATTATGTAGTTTTGTAATTTTAAATGGCGTAATAAATTGGTTGTTTTAGGCAAAACGACTGTTTAATGTTAAGTTACAATTTAATTAAAAAATATTAACTAACACACACACACACACATACATATATATATATATATATATATATATATATATATATATATATATATATATATATATATTTATATATATATATATATATATATATATATATATATATATATATATATTATGAGTTCGTTCTATAAGAAAAATATCACCAAAAAATGGACATGGAAAAGTCTATGTGGGTTCACAAGTGAAATTGACTACATCATGACCAACGATAAAACAATATTTACCAATTGTATTGTCCTTAGCAATGTTAATGTTGGAAGTAACCACCGAATGGTACGAGCAAAAGTTAGGATTAACTGTCGAAGAGAAAGTGAAAGAATAGTAAGATTAAAGAAGGGTAAAGTGGATTCTGGGAAACTGCTGGAGAGAGAAAGCGATTTTGAGATTGTTTTGTCAAACCGGTTTGCCGTGTTACAAGATCCTGAGGAAGTGGAACTATCAGTTCAATATGAAGAAATCGTCAACAATGTGCTTCAAACGGCTGCTTCAATAACACCAGAAGAAAAATGTCTCAAACAGATAAAAATCTCCAGTGAGACAATTGATTTAATAAAGAAACGGCGGACAATGAGAAAGGCAGGTAGTCTTTTGGCAGGGCCGAGTACACTGAGCTCTGCAAAACTATAAGAAAATGTATCAGAGAGGACACGCGCCGATTCAACATGCAGCTAGTGCAAAAAATCCTGGAAGAAAACGAAGGAATTAACAAGGCTAAATAGAAGCTGGGAAACAAAAGAGCGCAAATATATGCCTTCAGAACCAATTAAAGACAACAATACCCACGGAAGAACAAATGCCAGATATCCTAGTAGAGGAAGTAACAAATGTTATAGAATCGATGAAAAACGGCAAGGCTCCACGAAAGGACAGTGTAACTGTCGAAATGTTAAAAGCTGGTGGTCGGACGTTACATAAAATATTGGCAAAATTATACTTAAAATGCCTCAAAGAACAAAAAATACCTGACTTATGGAAAAATGCGGAAGTGATCCTTTTACATAAAAAGGGAGTATGGGAAGATATAAAGAACTACCGTTCAATAAGCCTCCTATCAGTAATGTACAAAGTTTTCACTAAGATGATTCCTAAACGAATATTAAAAACTGAATGACGCACAACCAAGAGAACAAGCAGAATTCAGAAGTGGATTCAGTACAATGGATCTCAAAGTATGCAATAATGGATGCACTGCTTAGTCAAGGGGTGGATAAAGCATATGTAGAGCTATTAGGATAGATATATGATGGAGCTACAGCCACAATTCACCTTGATGATCTTGAAGTGGGAATTGATGTAGTACGAGATGTACAGCAGGGTGACGCAATATTGCCTATTCTTTTCTCGGCTGGCCTTGAAGCAGTATTCCGTAAACTGGATTGGGAGCAGGATGATGTGAAGATCTATGGTGCAAACTTAAATCATCTTAGATTTGCAGATGATATCGTTCTCCTTTCACAAGACCCAGGGGAGCTGCAAAGATGCATACAAGAACTGCAAAGGGCCATTTGGCTTGAAAATAAACCTGAAAAAGAGTCAGGTTATGTTGAATAACTTCGCTCAGGGCAGAAGAATTTCAGTTTTAGGAAGGGATTTAGAGATTGTGGACCACTTTATATATCTTGGGCAGAGGATTTCAATGATGGAATGATGTGCTAAGTGTGGCTGGCAGACATTTGGCAGGCTCAACATTATGTTTAAGAGCAGACTCCCACTTTGCCTTTGCGAAAAGTCTTCGATCAGTGCGTTCTACCCGTTATGACATACAGAAGTGAAATCTGGACACACACATCGCAATCAATCTAAAAACTTCGGGTAGCACAGAAGGGAATGGAAAGATGGCAGATGGCATGGCAGATGACAGATGGACCAAGGCTATCCTGGAGTGGATACCGCTTGATCGCAAACGTCCGCGAAGAAAACCGAAACCGCAATGTTATTTTTTATTTGGTGTTTAGTTGACACATTTTTTGGCTTTAACATATTTTACGAATTTTTTTACTTTTAGATTTTTGGTATGCTAACAGTTTTGAGCTTTTCAGTTTTAATTATATTTGATACAAAAAATAAAACTGTAATTTATTATTTAATTAGGTCGTCATATTTGCTACTTAAATTATAAGTATCAGTTCTGAATTTATTGGTATTCTTGTTTTTTTTTGTATTTAAATAATTTTATTTATAGTGTTTCAAAATCTAAAATTTTATGTTATTAAAATAAAAATTGTGGTCATTATCTATGACGTGTTTTGATAGGGTAGTTAGTAGTCTGAATTTCTCTCTCACCGCGCGTACAGCCCTGATCTCGCTCTGTTGGATTATTACTTGTTCTATGGATCACATTTTGCTGGGAAAAAATTTAGGACAGAAAAAAATGTAAATCCTGGCTCGATCAAGTATGGTCACATATATCTTTCACAAGAATATCTTACTTTATACTGTTTATACATATGTATGCATAGTAGTTTAACCCAGATAGTCCCCACAACTGGTCTCTAAGCAGTTATCAGTAAAATTAATTTACTATTACATTTTGAACAAGTTTATACACATAGACGATGTATACTTGTTATGGCTAAGTTTGTTGAGACGTGTTCAAATGTGCTTGCCGCGTTCTGTTTTAGAACCAAAACTTTATATATTAAGCTATATTGTTCTACACTACAGATATTTGTATCAGTGCAATTATATATAATTACCACATATGGGAAGTTTCATTTATATTTCTAATAATCAGAACAACTATCATACTTTGATTAAAAAAGGTTATTTACGTTATTTGAATACACAATTTCTTAATACAAACAGTAGATTCCAAAAATATTCAGATAAGTATATTGTTATAAGTGTAATGAAAATAAAAATAAAGAAAATGTAATAAAAAAGAATTTATTAGAAAAATTAATACACAATTCTTGTACACCCATAATTTAAGTATTAAATAATTATAAATCCCTAATAATAGCAAATACCTCAGTAAAAATATCAATGTATAAATTTAGAGTTCCAAAATTGTTCGGACATTAATTAGTATCAACAAAAACATTAACTATATAAAATACTTAGGTTGTAATTAATATTTGGTTTGACCTTAATTAATATATTATTAAATATAATAATTAGTACAGGAAATGTCCTATACTTTTTGGCATGGATACAGCATGGATGATCAGATTTTACCTTAAATTTTTTAATCCAATGTTTTTGTCCATTATACCGTCAATAAACATCAAGTTACCAACCCCCACCGAGGGTATACACCACCAAACCATTACCGATCCCCTACCGTGTTTAACAGTTGGACAAAGATTTTCTGTGTTGAGCTCTTCATTAACCCTTCGCCATACCATTTGACGCCCATCTGAGTTAAAAATGTTGAATTTTGACTCATCACAGAAAATACCAAAATCTAGTCGAGTTTTAATATTTTTGGTACTTAACGAAAGCTTTTTCGGCCCACGCGTTCAAGATATCCATGTTTTCTTATACAATGGCGTATTGTTTCGGTACTGACTACTTTTTGGGAGTGGTTTTTTACCAATGTTTTGAGCTTAGGTGCACTAATTTTAGATTTTTGTATGTACTTTTTTTAAAATAAAGCGTTGGTCTCTTTCATTTAATAATTTCGGATGGCCTGTTTGTTTCTTCGAAAAAAAATCTTTTCTCATTTTTGTAGAGTTGCATGGTATTACCAATTGTACTTTTAGATAACTGAGGCGTTAGCCCAATTTTTGGATAGGAATTTCCCCTTCCATGATGAATTAACATTAATTGCCTATTTTCCGAATTAATGTATTTTTTATTTGGTATACGACCAATTTTAAGATGTTCCTTCAATATCAGTCTGCTAATTACAATTTGTAGTAAACATAATTCGAAGATTACCACTTCTCTTAATATGCATTCATTCAGATTTATTTCTTTGTTTGCGCGTCCGGATATTTTTGAGGTGTATAAAACAATATTTATGTTTTTTTTCTTAAAATTTTGATTGACCGAATGAATGAATCTTAATTGATAAAACCGATGATTTTTCTGAACTTTGTTAAACAAGAAGATATCCGGGAAGAAAAGTAAATTTTCTTTTGGGTAAATTGGTAAATTCCAAATATTTTTGGAATCCACTGTATGTAAACAGATATACTTAATATTTCATGATTGTTCAAAATAGTTGCCAGTATATTGGACGCTTTTTTAATGAAGAAGTTTTTGAGACCGATTGCTTCACGTAATCTCTTTTTCTAAAATGTAAAATAAATGAAGCCCTTATGGTATTATCGATATTGTTTATTTTAAATGGCAATCATATAAATTCTTTTGAAAGTCCAGTAATAACAGTTATACGATGCGAATATATGATGGGCGTGGGGGCTGATATTCTTTTAAAAGATTTACAGTTGCAGAAACAGTACAGAAAATAGGTAGTATATTAATTGAGCTCTTTTTTATCAGGTCTTGAATTTACAATACAGGAATTATGTTTGAGTAGTTATTGTATAGGTATTGTGATAATTTTATACCACTTTAGTTCAAAATGGTTTGTATTAACATTGAATTATTAAAGAATGCATGCTATTTTTTTTATTGGATGTTCTCGATAAATAGCATTAATGGTATTTGTAGCTTGAGTGGCATAGTAATGCTTTCGAAACTGATTAAGCATCTAATATGAAACTTAGCCATTCTTTGCTTTTCCATTGTTATAGGGCTCACATGTGAATTTTTCAAATTTTGCAACAAGCATACTAAATGGCAACATATTTAGTAAAAAAAAAAGGAATGGAGCTCAAAGCACACATGGAAAAAGATGTAGGAGAGACATGGAGCGCGGGTGAATTTCCTTTGCTTTTACTATGTATATATATATATATATATATATATATATATATATATATATATATATATATATATATATATACAGGCTGTCCGGAAATAACGTCGAAATATTTTGGAAGGTGACTTTGGCGATTAAAACATTAAAAAAGTTCCTATAAACATACCCCATAAATTTCTTCTTAAAGCAGTTGGAACCCCTTAGAGGGGAGCTCTGAAGATGGTTTTTTCACAATATTTTCGAAACGGTTTATGCTAAAGTCGTGAAATTTGGTATACTTCAATAAGTTGAAATGGAAAAATGTTTTTTGTGTTAATAATTCAATATTTTAGTCAGGGGCGACACATACAGGGGCGTCTCCTTGGTAAATGCCGCCATTGTTAAAAAAAAATTAAATTTTTAGGATAGACCGTTTTTCAGAAAACTGACTTTCTAAATCAATGCACGATTACATGGTTATCAAAATACATCTTAATAAGTAAGTAAGCTACTGTCCTTGTTAATCTTTGTCTTTGGCGTTTCGTAAAACTGGACCGTTTAAGCAATAAAGTGTAGATTTTTAATTCTTAAACTGCAAAATGGCCCATTATTCCTTCGATGAAATGGCGAATATGAAGTTGATGTACGGGAAGGCGAATGGGGACGCGTGTGAAGCTAGAATATTGTATGCAGAAGCTTTTCCCGGAAGAGTACTTCCTTGAATAGAAACATTTCAAACCTGCATAGAAATTATGCGAAAAGGGATGTTTCATGCCTTCCAAACATGACTCTGGAAAAAGCAAGATTATCAGAACTGCAGAAAATGAAGAACGAGTCTTAAAAAATGTAGCAAAAAACCCAGGAATAAGTGTCGGACGAATTGCTGTTTAAGAAGACCTTCCTAAAAGTCCCGTTTGGGAAAGAAAGTAAGCGCTTTATCCATATCATTTGCAGAAAGTTTAAGCCATAAAGCCTGATGATCTGCCACAAAGAATCCAGTTTTGCCAATGTTAACTTTTGTACAGGACATTCTCTTTACATACGAAGCTATGTTCACTGGCAATGGAATTTTTAGTTCTCACAATATTCATGTGTGGGCGAAAAAAATCCACATGAATTTTTCGAATCGGAGCATCAGGACAAGTTTTCTATCAATATCTGGGAAGCGATGCTAAGAAATTTTTTTAATGGTTTAAATGGACAACAGTATTTGAACTTCTTGGAAACCATTTGAAAAACCATATCAGTTCAGATATGGCATGTTTTTTATGCACGATGGAGCTACGCCTCATTTATCTCTAAATATAAGAGCGCGGTTATGTCCAGGACGATGGATAGAACGTGGTGGATCAGTGCATAATTACAAATTGACATTTCCATGGCATGCAGTGGATTAGATGTCGGCATGGTTCGACAGGTATTGAAAACCAAACTCTCTGAATTTCTTGCCTGCCTTGATTGCTATTTTGTTACAAGAAAGACATCATTTGAACCCTTTCCAAAGGTTCTCGAACAGATTTAGATCCAGGGATTGTGAAGGTCACGCAAACACTTTAATATGTTACCTCTCGAACCACTGCTTCACCATATTAGGAGGGATCATTGTTTTGTTTGTGGATCCACTACAAAAAGCATATTCTCTTCGGTGTAAGGTAGATCATAAGATAGGTAGAATTATTTCTAAGACTCCTAAATAAATAAATTTTGTCATATTTTCTTTTCTCCAAAATATTGGAGCTACTCCGTTATATTAAAAAGCACCCCACATACTTTGATATTATCACCACCATGCTTCACTATACCTAAAGTGTCACGTGATTTGAATTCTGCATTAATACATCTTATCTTCTCACAAACAATTAGCAATTAGAACTAAATAAATTAACTTGGCCTATATACTTATCGCTAAAAAGAATATTTTTTGAAGTAACGTTGGAAATCTTCACTGCAGTTTCGGTTTGCAAATTTTAACCGTTGCTTTATATTCTGCTTACTTTAAAACGGAACATTTCTAGCTATGCCCATGCCCAACATTCCTAGCTATGCTATAGTATACGTTGCCATTCTATCGTATCATTCTACCGTATACATTCTTCATGGTGTTGACTGTCGAAAAGAGCGCGAAAGAATGGTAAGATCAAAGAAGGGCTAGGTGGATTCTGGAAAACTGCTGGAGAGAGGAAGCGATTTTGAGATTGCTTTGTCAAACCGGTTTGCTGCGTTACAAGATCCAGAGGAGGTGGAAATATCAGTTCAATATGAAGAAATCGCCAACAATGTACTTCAAACGGTGGCTTCAATAGCACCAGAAGAAAAATGTCTCAAACAAACAAAAATCTCCAGTGAGACCATTGATTTAATGAAGAAACGGCGAGCAATGAGAAATGCAGGTAGTCCTTTTGGCAGGGTCGAGTACACTGAGCTCTGCAAAACTATAATAAAACGTATCAGAGAGGACACGCGCCGATTCAATATGCAGCTAGTGCAAAAAACCCTGGAAGAAAACAAAGGAATTAACAAAGCTAAACAGAAGCTGAGAAACAAAAGAACGCAAATATATGCTTTAAAGCGTGAGGATGGCAAAGTGTGCAGGGCGCGTACCCAAATGTTAGAGATTGTCAGAAGGTTTTATTCCCAGTTATATGAAGATCAGAGCCAGTCAGGGACAGCAATACCCACGGAAGAACAATATATAATGCCAGATATTCTAGTGGAGGAAGTAAAAAATGCTATAGAATTGATGAAGAACGGCAAGGCTCCAGGAAAGGATAGTGTAGCTGTCGAAATGCTAAAAGCTGGTGGTCGGATGTTACATAAAACACTGGCAAAATTATACTCAAAATGCCTCAAAGAACAAAAAGTACCTGACTTATGGAAAAATGCAGAAGTGATCCTTTTACATAAAAGGAGCACAGGAAGATTTAAAGAACTACCGTCCAATAAGCCGCCTATCAGTGATGTACAAAGTTTTCACTAAGATAATTTCTAAAAGAATATTAAAAAAACTGAATGACGCACAACCAAGAGAACAAGCAGGATTCAGAAGTGGATTCAGTACAATTGATCACATCCAGGTTGTACAGCAGGTCATAGAAAGGCACAACGAATACACCATGCCACTGTGCTTGGCTTTTATCGACTACGAAAAAGCATTTGATTCCATCTCAAAGCATGCGATAATGGATGCACTGCTTAGCCAAGGTGTAGAGAGAGCCTATGTAAACCTATTAAAACCGATATTTGATAGAGCTACAGCCACAATTCACCTTGATGATCTTGAAGTGGGAATTAATATAGAACGCGGTGTACGGCAGGGTGACGCATTATCGCTTATTCTTTTCTCGGCTGGCCTTGAAGAAGTATTCCGTAAACTGGATTAGGAACAGGATGGTGTAAAGATTAATGGTGCAAACTTAAACCATCTTAGATTTGCAGATGATATTATTCTCATTTCACAAGACCCAGTGGAGCTGCAAAGACGCATACAAGAACTACAAAGGGCTGGCGAACCATTTGGCTTGAAAATAAACCTGAAAAAGAGTCAGGTTATGTTCAATAACTTCGCCCAGGACAGAAGAATTTCAGTTTTAGGAAGGGATTTAGAGATTGTGGACAGCTTTATATATCTTGGGTAGAGGATTTCAATGGAGGCGAATACCGCCCGGGAGGTGGAACGGCGTGTTAAATGTGGCTGGCAGGCATTTGGTAGGCTCAACATAGTGTTTAAGAGCAGACTCCCACTTTGCCTGAAAAGAAAAGCATTCGATCAGTGCGTTCTACCCGTTATGACATACGGAAGTGAAACCTGGACACTCACATCGCAATCAATTCAAAAACTTCGGGTGGCACAGAGGGGAATGGAAAGATGTATGCTTGGCATTACAAGACGAGACAGAAAGTCCTGCACATGGATCAGGGAACAAACAAAAGTCTGTGACCATTGGAAGAGTAAAACAATTGAAATGGAGATGGGCAGGCCATATAGCGAGGCGATGGGACGACAGATGGACCAAGGCAATCCTGGAGTGGATACCGCTTGATCGCAAACGTCCGCGAAGAAGACCGAAAGCACGATGGATTGATGGCATCGTTAAGTATATTGGACCCGAGTGGCAGAGGAAAGCCCAGGACCGTGAAGGTTGGAAGCATGCTGAAGACGCCTTCATCCTTATATATATATATATATATATATATATAAGGATGCCTTATATATATATATATATATATATATATATATATATATATATATATATATATATATATATATATATATTTTTGGTCATATACAATTTTTGGTCATTGATTAAATTTAAGAAAAAATATAGATCAATAATTTTCATAAATAATTAACTATCAAATGGGATCTCTCTAGTCTATTCGAACTAGTCCTCCGTCTATTCGAATATATATTTCGATTCTTTTACCATCCTGTTTAGCTACTCGCCTAAGTTCCGGGATCCTGATTTCTTGATAGGCTTACCTTATTCTGGCACAAAGTTCATCTCGTTTTCCCAAGCCATATTTTATAAACTTTATTTTTCACCATTATCCTTCTTTCGATATATGTAAGAACTTCGGTTTATAGAGCTAGATTTTGTAACAAACAAAACCTCTGATTTTATCCTTGCTAATATTCAGTTGAGATGATACATCTAAAAGGCTCATCCATGGATTTGATCGATTTGCCGCCAATATATTGACTATTTACAGCAATTTAATGACACTGCCCGTTTCATTGATAAGAGTATTTACAGTGAATGTTAAACTTTGTAATAACTTCTCTGCTACTGCCAGCAAAATCACCAAACAACCGGATTATTTCGATTTTTTCTCTTAAAGTCAATAGTATTTTAATTCTATGATCACTGACTAGAAATTAACGCAATAAATTCAAAGTTTAACCTGACTGATATTTAACACTAGTATCAATTTATTACTTTCCATGGTACACTAATTATCAAATTAAAAAATAAACTTGTAATAATTTTGTGTATAGACCAAGATAATAAAAAAATGAAAAATGCTGGTGCAACTGGTGTAACTGAACGATTTGAAATATCCAGCAACATATTGTTTTCGGATGAGACTCCTTTTCATCTCAACGGTCATGTAAATGTAGAACGCCGTTGCTGGAGTGCAATGAACCCGAAACACATCATCAAAAATCATAAGATTGGCCTAAAGACACTGTATAGACTGCCTGTTAGCGGGAGGAATAATTGGCCCGTACTTTTTTGAAGACAGCAGGGGACGCGCACGTTTCCGTCAATTCAGAGCGTTATATGCAAATGTTGGACAATTTCTTGGTACCTGAACTATAAAACTTTGCTGGTCATAATCAAAGAACCTGGTTCCAGCAGAATCCTAGCAATGTCTCGAGTTCGCGATTTGTTTATTTTCCCAAACAAATTGATCTCCAGGAAAGGTGACATAAATTGGCCTTCAAATAGTCCCGATTTCAGTCATAAGGACTTTTCATGTGTGATTATCTAAAATCGAAAGTTTGCATTAATAAACCAGGTTGTTTGGTGAAGTTAAAAGAAAATATCCGACACGAAATAGCAGCAATTCCAGAGACTATGTGCCGAGCCATCCTAAGAAATTTTGCTGTTCGGTTATCTAATTTCATCTATCATTATATTATCTATCTCATCTGAGTACCGTGAGCTGCGAGGGTTTATATTTGGAAGATATTATTTTGAAAAAGTAATTTCCTAAATTGTAAGTAAAGTAAAGTAGTTTGGATTAGAGGCGCATCAGCAACTAGGCTATTTAGCGACTGGACCTACAGCTTAACGTGGGTTCCGAACCACGGTCATCAGCTTCTGACAAACCCAGCACCCCCCTCGGGCTATAAACCCTTGGTTATGTGCCTACCCATAAGTCTATCAGGAAACCTACCGACTGGCGAGTGACCAACGTAGAACACTTCTCAGAAGGCATCCGGCCTTACCCAGCCTTTAACTGGCGTGACTGAGGGGTAATTCGTAGTCGGATTTTACACTCTTGCCTAGAAACAATCACAAACATTTAGGAAAGATAAACGGACAGAAGAAAGAAAAATAACCATCCGAGCGCTGGAATCGAACCAGCTACCGCTCCAGCGCGGATTCGGCAAAGCAGACGCTCTTACCGCCGCACCAACGCGACCGGCTCCTAAATTGAGTATTTCAATAATTGGTAAAGGTTTTTTTTGATGAACGTCACACTTTTTTTATTTGTATATTTTCTATATTTTTTAAATGCAATTTTTTAGTAAATATAACGTTTCTTCAATTTTTTTCAAAAACACAGGACGATCATCAGTACCAACTTAATACGTATACCAGTTCTTCTATTGGAACCTTTGGTGTGAAACACTAAACTCGAAGAGATTTACCACTAAACATCAAATTACTTTTTTGAACTTCTCGACACACGCATGAGATTAAATTATCTACTGATGAGCTAACATGGTTAGCGAAATATGCGTCGAAATTCAAAACATGATTTGGTGTTTAGTGGAAAATCTCTTCGAGTTTAGTTAATACGAATATAAACGAAGTTAGCCAATTGCTATGGTTTGTCTTTATTAATATTTTTTGAACAAATTCAAAGTTTTATGTTATCGCACCTACAACTCAAAAAACTCTAAATAGGCAAAAATCTATGTAACAATAATAAAAATTACTGTTAGAAATGTGGAAAAGAAAATACGGCGGACAACTTTTAACATTCGCAAATCGCGGCTTCAAAACAATAATTATTTACATGCAGAGTTACGAACGAGCTTACTGGGACAAACTAAACTTTAGAAGTTGCCGGACAGCAGCTTGGAGAACTTTTTGAATTTATGGGCCTGCGAAGCTTTTACGAAGTTTTAATTGTGTAGCTGTATAGTTTTAATCCCAAAATAAGCGAGTTATTGTTTTAAATGAAAGTTGGCTTATTTTATAGATTGTTGTAGTTATCTAGTGGATATAAAAAAAGTATTTCAATCTCGATAATAATGACGTCGCTACACAAACACTAAATACGAAACAAATAATGCAATTAACCAGATGTAAAAGAGTTTTATAAACTACACAACATAACAGAAAAATAATATACCAATACAATTTAATTATATGCACAAAAATTTGTATAAATGTACAGGGAGAAGATTCTGCATTAAAAAAATAGCTTGTTTTTAGTTTTCTTATCAAACTGTTTTATTTTCGTTTTATTTTTATTTCAAAATAAGCTAAAATCTCAGAAAATGTGATACTACCTGGTTTTGCATTTATAGAATACAATTATTACAATTTTCTATGAACATAAAATAAGCTTATTTCAACTATGTGTTAATTTTGAGGAATGTTAAATATACTTCCAAACGCGTAAACCTGGGTCCACATCAATATAAATTTGCGTTGTGCGGGCTCTATGTGTTGCATACGATGTGCCTACGCGGCAATGTAGACGCTCTGACACACAAAGTCACACAGAAATATTGTCGCCGCACAGCACGCACACGAACCATCTGTTGTCCATCAGATAATTCAAACAAATTGTTCCAGTAAATTCAACACGCACGCAAAATTTTATTGGTGTGGATCCAAGCTTAATACGCAAACTGGAGGCTACATTTTAGGAAAAAATATGGTAGTCAAAGCAAATCATAAATAGCGAGATCAGCTGAAAACATTCAACGTATAACGGTAATGTATGTAACAGAATGAAGGCCCCTTCGGGTACAATTTACTTGGATTATTGATTGATTTGTCCGTTACTTTGTGATAGTTCATTTTTTAACTATCACTTTTATTTTTAAACAAAATTTGTGTAACTATAGTTTCGTAAAACGACTTTACAATCTCAAACACTACTTTAAAACTTTAGCTGTAACACCTTAGTTTTAAAGTAGTGTTTGAGAATGAAGTCGTTTTACGAAACAATAGTCACACAAATTTTGTTTAAAAATTTTTTTTTTTTTTTTTATGGAAATGTCTGCTCAACAATTACAATTGTTCTACAAGACAGTGTTGTAATGAAAGTTTTAACATTAACATCACAAATCTATTCTAAATACATATCTTGAGGTAGTTTCCTCTTCAGTCTTGTATGTATGTTTCTGCGTCCTAGTAGATAATGTTCAGTGCTGGGAGATTGCTCTAGCCTCTGATGAAAGATGATCGTTCGCTTTTTAATATACTCTGACACTGTTAGTAGACCGAGTTCTTGGTGCAGTTGTCGATTAGTTACGTACCATTCGGCATTCACAGCTATTCGTAATATTTTGTTTTGAAGAACCTGCATTTTATGTACATTGGTAGGCGATGCGTTGCCCCAGATAACGCATGCATAAAGGATTAAAGGCCGAATTAGTGATTTGTGTAGCAATAAGGTACATTCTGTTTTTAATGAGGATCTCCTATTGATAAGCGGGTAGAGTTGAGAGAGTCTGGCATACCCTTCGTTGAGTTTGCGCATTATGTGTATTCTCCACGTTAATCTGGTATCCAGGTGTACACCCATATATTTAACATATTCTTCGTTTGTTTTCCAAGCGACTGGGTTTTGATTTATGTGAATAATCGGAGGGTTATTGATTCTCCTTAAAGTAAAAATTTTTGCTGCGCACTTTTCTGTATTGATTTTTAAATTCCATTTATTGAGCCATTTTACAATGGTATTTGTAGCTTCTTGAAGTTTGGTTACCCCAAGTTCAAGATTCTGTTCCTTGATTAGAATAGCTGTGTCATCTGCAAACATTAGAAGAGAGGCTTCTGTTTCTGGTATGTCGTGTGTATATAGGTTAAAAAGAATTGGGCCAAGTATACTCCCCTGTGGCACGCCGGTTTTAATTTTTCTAATAGTTGATGTTGCGTTGTGTATGGATGTTTGGAAGGATCTGTCGTTTATATATGAAAAAAGGATGGCTTTTAAATATTCTGGAATCTTAGCCGATGTTATTTTATGTTTTAGTCCGTCATGCCATACACTATCAAAGGCTTGGGCCAAATCTAAGAATATGGTTAGAGTGTACTCGTTGTTCTCAAACCCCTCTTCTATAGTTTCTGTTAAGCGTTGAAGTTGATGACACGTAGAATGCCCTTGTTTGAAACCAAATTGGAAGACTGGAATTATGTTCTCGTTGACAATCGCTTGGTTTAATCTGTCGTATATAATTTTTTCAAAGAGTTTAGCCATTGTAGATAGGAGGCTTATTGGCCTATAACTTGAAATAAGTTTGTGATCTTTTCCTGGCTTTGGGAAAAGCAAAATGTATGAGTGCTTCCATGTTTGTGGAAAATATCCCAATTTTAGACAAGAGTTAAAAAGTGAACTTAGGTAGGCAATCAGCTTTTTGCTTGCATTTTTGAGTATTAAATTCGGTATTTGGTCATGGCTCGGTGCTTTTTTAATCGATAGGGTTTTAATTACTGACATTATCTCCTGTGGCGATGTAGGTTTGATGTCTACACCAGCTAGTGGTCTGTGGGTTTTCACTTCATTTTGTACCAAATTTGCAAAGGCCTGTTGTGTATGCTGTTGATCAAACAGTGTTTCCAAGTGGTCACCAAAAGCAGTACATTTCTCTTCATCGCTATGTAGTAATGTATTATTAACCAGAAGAGATGGGATTTCTTCCGATTTTCGTAGGATTTTCTTAGTAGATCTCCACAATCCTGGATCTTGCGGCTCTAGATCACTTATACGTTTTTGGTATTCAATTATTCTAAGAGTATCTAGTTCTCGCTTAATGCAATGCGATAAGTTATTAACTAGATTTTTGGTTGCAGTATCCCTTGTTCTCTGCCATTCTCGTCTGGCGCGATTCTTTTGCTTAATTAGTTCATTTGTAGAGGTAGGAGGGGTATTGTTTTTAAATGTTTTTCTTGTTTTTGGTGGCGTTGTTGAGAGGCGTATGCTTTCTTGAATTGTTGTTGTAATATGTGTAACTTGTTTATCGATATTTGTTTTCGTTGTGAGAGGTATTTGTACCAGTTTGGAGTCCATTCTGTTCTTGAAGAGTTCCCAGTTTACCTTGCCATTGATGAGTTTTGCCTTAGGAGAATTTTTAACAGGTTCGGCTTGAAATGTAATTATAACTGGCAGATGATCTGAATCGAGCTCTATATGCACTGTTTGATGTAGTTCTTTTCTTACATTTTTTTGTACGATTATGTCCAAAATATCAGGTTTGTGATCTTTCCTGTATGGATAATATGTGTGATCATCCGGTGCGAGTACCTGTAGGTTGTACTTTGCTGCAATTTCATTTAGCTTTACCCCATTTGGGTTGGTTTGGCGATAGGCCCACACAGTGTTTTTGGAGTAAAGATCTCAAATTAACAATGTTGCCTCTGTAGTATTAAAAATTGCCTGTAAGTCGTTGTCCATTAATTTTTTGTTGGGTTGTTTGTAGACAGTGTATAACTGGATGCTGATGCTATTGAGAAAGTTTACTTTGATTGATTCAATTTCTAAGCTTGTAACTTTTGGCATATCGACTGGTGTGTGAGATATTTTGTTTTTGATTAAAATGGCGACTCCGCCCGAGGCTACCCTAGATTCTCTATCGGTTCGATAGATTTTATAACCTGGTATTTTCAATTTCTCTTTATTAGCAAGATGGGTTTCGCTGATGCAGGCTATGTCAATGTTGTGACGGGCTAAGAAGGCTATAAAGATGGATCGTTGAGCCTGAATTCCATTGGCATTCCAATTGAGTATTTTAGGACCGTTGAAGGCTTGTTGATAATTGTTAATTAGTTTTTGATTATGGGCCATTTAACGGTATTGGGAAAAGGTTTGTTAAAAGGAAATTTTTAATTTGTGTGATATACGGTTTTAGAAGGTCAAGGAGAGTCGAGAGAATATTGTTGAGGAATGATGGAGAGAGATTTTCTTGTGAAGGGCGTGTTAGGGTTTCTGCATAGGTTTTCTTTTGACTTGAACTTGCTGTCTGAGTGGTGTAAGTATTGTGGGTTGATGTATAGTGTTGATTTATTCTTGGGGTTCTTCTGAATCCAGTACTTTCGAGGTAATAGCTGCATCCCTTATAGTTTGCGGGGTGTTCACCGTTACAGTTTACACAAGTTGGCGGGTCTGCTATTTTTTTAGCACAGTCGGTATAATAGTGATCACCTGCACATTTAACACATTTTGGATCACGCTTACAGTAATTTTTAGTATGCCCTGTCTGTTGACACCGGTGGCATTGAGGAATGTTTTTGGCTAGTCTTCTTGATTCAACTGTGATTACAGAGTTTTCCAGTCTGTTTACTTTATAAATCTCTTCAGCTTTCTCATTTGCTGTTAATTCGACAATAACTACCGGCATTGGAGTTCTGTCTTTGTAGTAGAGTCTATTAATTTTTAATATAGGCAGATCATATTGTTTTAAAAGTGCTTTAATATCCTCTGTAGTTAGAGAGAGAGGAACATTTTTTAATGCTACTGCTAGTGGTTTAGTTTTTGGATCCTGATATGTGTGAAATTGAATTTTATTGTCTAAATAATGTTTAGCTAAAGCACGATAATCATTGTCAGAGGTTAAATTGATCTTTAACGCCTTACTTGTGGCTACTGTGGTAAATTCACTGCTGGTTATTTTTTTTATATCGCTTACAACTTCTTTGTGATTGTGTTGACCGTGTAGAAAAATTGGAGGGATTTTCGGTATTTTTACTTTAGTATAAGAAGTTCCTGGCTGGCTGCTATCATCTGATGGTTCTAGCTCTGGTGGTAAATAATATCTATTTTGGGTTAACATATTTTTAGGATCCCACTGGTATCGTTTTTGTACATCGTTTATCGGTGGAGATAAGTGGTCACTGTTACGTTTTTGAGATGTCATTGTTCCATTTGCCAGCCCCGACGGGCGGGCAATATTAAAATGTTAATTTGTACCGCCCTTGTGATTTTAAATATTGTCCCGTTCAACGTTAGTTTCTATTTTTATTCATAGAATTTTATCGCACTCTTTATGCCGCTGTAAAACCGATAACGGAGCGAAGGAATACGTCCGCACTGTTTCACTGCTCGCAGAGTTCTCTGTTTAAAAATAAAAGTGATAGATAACAAAGTAAAACATTGTTTTATTCCTTTTTAATATACTTGATGATGCCATTAGTTCATCGTGATTTCTGTCTTCTTTGTCTGTCGATCACGTTGTATCCATTTTACTTCTATTCATTATATAACAAAATAAACCTTTAAAAATACAAGAGGTCATACATTAATCACAGAATATGTTCTGATAAACAAAGAAATACATCCATAACACATTTTCGAGGTAGAAAGTCTGACGGTCCAAATGTGGGGAGTGATAATTGCCTGGTGATGTATAAAGTACGGTTGAATTTAACAAAAAACCATCATCAATTCTTCCATTGGTGTGAACCATTAGTGTGAAACACTTAACTTGAAGAGATTTACCACTAAACACCAAAACATTTTTTTGTTAACAAAACGTTAGCGAAACGTGCATCGAGCAGTTAAACCAAAGTGATTTGGTGTTTAGTGGTAAATCTCTTCAAGTTTAGTTTAAAAAAACACCAATATAAATAATAAGAGACAACATTGAGAATAGAGAGCCCGCAAAAAAGTTAATTAGAGATATGCCTCAGAGAGGGCTCAACACAGACAATCATGGCAAATCGAACATAGAAGAGAACAAATTATAAAAGGCTTCTGAAATACTAGAAATCAAAGCCATGGATACAAATATGAAAATAAGAAGGTGAACAGATATGTCATCAAGAAAAAAACAGTATCTTGGGTACATCACTTACTACTGATGAAACTTACCGACAGACATAAAATAAAACAGAAACACACAAATTGGTATTGTAAAACAAGCAAAAATATTGGTAGAGATAAGTAAAAAAAAATTAAATTAGGTTTCTACGATGATCAAAATCAAATATAGAGGCTTATAAGACAGAAGATAAATGAAATGAAATAATTAATAGTGTTCACATATTGAGAAAGAACTATCGGTACCCTATTTCACAGAATTCTATATAAACGAATATGATACCACAATGCCACAAACACCAGATATAAAAGTAAACGAAAAAATGACGATACGAAAAGAAGATATAAAGAAAGTACTGGAAAAAAAACTAAAAAAATAGAAAATCCTTTGTGAAGGCCAGATTGCGAATGAACTTGAAATACGGAGGGTACTCTCTGGATTGACAACTCCAAATACTACAGCATATTATAAGACAGAATAGAATTCCAGATGAATGTAGAATAGCAACTGTTATACTGATGTACAAGAAAATTGAAAAGAGCGATTTAAATAATCGATAACCGAGTAATAAAGCTTCCAAATTCTTAAAAAATAAATAGTGAATGAAACAATTAAATTGGAGAAAGGGTAGTAGCAATTTAGTAAAAAAAAACCTTTAGAATACATTCGACAAGGTAAAAAGAGAATATTTAGATTAACAGACTAAATTAGAAAATCAATTTGCTATGAACCTGAACTTAGGCAGAGAGATTCTTTCATCTCTCTTTTGAAAAGGCTAAAATAATAGTAATAAACAAAGAACCAATTAACTGTAAACTAAGAGTCGAAGATGAACCAAAGGGGCAAATAATGGAGATCGATCACCTAGGCATTGAGATATCAAGTGAAACATAGGTATCAACTAGCTCTTACGAGAGTCATGATCATCTGTCCACTAGTTTCTCGAGTTGTATTTTAAGTGACGCTACTTTTATAATTTTCAAAACAATGAAAAAAAAAAGATTTTCGCTTGTTCATTAAGCATTGCTTTTTGATGAAGAAAAATAAGGTTGAAGTAAAACAATGGTTTGATAAACATTACCCGGACTCTTTTTGGGTTTCTGTTCTAATACTTGAATTCTGATACTAGATATCGAAAAACACTTAAATTTCCATTTTTAGCTTTTAAAGTTTGCTTTTGTCTGATTTACGTCGATAAGTAAGTTTTAAAGATTTTAATTGATTTTATGAGCAACAGATGGCAGATCAGTCCGATAGCAAATTGTATATTATTTGTGGGGACAGTAGTAAGTGTTTACTTCTCTATCACAGCTATAACAATCGCCCTTGTGTAATACTAAGTTAGAAAATGGCGTCAAGATAACAGGATGTTGATTGATGATGATGTTTATTTAAGTAAGAAGCAAAAAAGTTGCTTTGGTAACAAATTTGAAGCTTTGCGAAGCTTATGAAGCCTATTTTAACTTCAAAATCCGGAATCAAGATAAACATTGGGCACCTCACTATGCCTGTGTTAATTGCAAAAATACTTTAGAAGGTAAAAAATTAAAATTTTAAAAAATATCGACCATATTAATATTCTATTTTAGTATTTTTTAATTATTTATGCATAAAACTTAAATGACACCGCTTGTTTTCGTTATTTCTAGCCTGGTATCGAGGAAAAAAACGACACATGAAGTTTACAGTGCCAAGACTTTGGAGGGAACCTAGTGATCATGTGCAAGACTGTTATTTTTGTATCGTTAATTCAAGTAAGCGTCGATCTGGTAAATATGCTGAAAATATTTTTTATCCTGATCTTCCTTCAACGTCTTCTCCGATACCTCATGGTGAAAATTTTCCCGTTCCATCTCGTTCAGAATTAGATAACTTCGGAATTCAATCGTCGCAAAGTTCAACGGAATCCAGTACACCGCTTACCAAGAGTCACAGAGTTTTGGATCATAATTTATCAGCTGAACAGAATTCAATGATTTAGTACGAAACCTAAACCTACCCAAAAATAAAGCAGACATTTTAGGTTCACGATTGAAACAGTGCAATTTGCTTGAAGATGATGTGAAAATAACTGATCAAGGGGATCGCCATAAAAATTTTTCATGTTTTTTTTTCACTAAAGAAGCTGGACTTTGTTACTGTAATAGCGTGAGTGATTTGTTCGAGGAAATCAGAATGCCAAGCATACCTTCTGACAAGCGGCTTTTCATTGGTAGCTCTTCAAAAAGCTTAAAAGCAGTTTTTTTCCAAATTATCTGAAGCTAAAGTTAAAGCGGGTATTTTTGTCAGACCACAAATGAAACAAATAATGGGCAGTGATGATTTCACAAAATTCCTCAATGCTCATGAAAAACAAGCCTAGGAGAGTCTTAAAGCACTTATTAACGGTTTTCTTGGAAACAACAGAGCTGACAATTATGAAGAATTGATTGAAATTATGCTTGAAAGCTTTAAAATTATGGACTGTAAAATGTCCCATAAACTTCATATGCTACATTCTCACCTGAACCAATTTAAAGATAATATGGGTGCCTACTCGGAGATGTGATGGACTTTGAACGATGTTACCATGAGCAGTACAACGAGAATATGATGGGAGATTACATTTGGAGTTTAAAATGAAAAATTCCATACAAACAAAAGAGAACCACTAAAAATATTAATTTTTGGAGATGATTTTTTTGTTATTTTACATTTATGTTCTATTGTTTATCACAATTCTTGAATTAAAAAGACTCTGATATTCACCAAAAACTTTTCTAATCACAATTTAAAATAAAATTATTAAAAAAATTAGTAATTTTTCTGGAAAATTCAAAAAATTGGTCTAGTTTCTACAAAAGCAAACTTGGATCAGAGAAATTACTTCAAAATAAATGTTTAATCTTTGTTTGTAACGTAGAAGAAACCTAAATTTTACATGGAGGAGCCAGACCCAAAAATTCTGTCGACCGGTGTAATTGGTATGCTGAATTTAAACGTGGTCATACAAGAACCCATGGTGCTGAACGCTCTGGAAGTCTAAATGAGGTGGTTACACCAGACAACATCAGAAAAATTCACAACATTATTTCGCTAAATCGCAGTAAAACTGCAAGAGATAGATGATATCATGAGGCTATTGAAAGAAAGTACACCATTTTGCCCGAAAATATGGGAATGCGTAAATTGCTATCGAAATGGGTAACGTGTTTGCGTCACAGCGGACCAACACCAACAATGTATTGATGCTTCTGAGCAATGTTTGGAGCTGTTTAAGCAAAATAAAAAGGATTTTTTCAAGCAGTATGTGACAATGGATGAAACATGGATCCATCACTACACTCCAAAGTCAAATCGACAGTCAACTGAGCGGACAGCAGCTGGTGAAAGCCATCCAAAGCGATTAAAAACACAACCATCAGCAGGCAATGTTATGACCTCTGTATTTTGGGATGCGCATGGGATGACCGTGAACCGACCTACTATGATTATAATTTCAAGAAGTAATCTCAAAAATACCGCGCGTTCTCCCATCTCCGGGTTACACAGAAAATTATACGACAAAAACTGTATACTCACCCTCCAAAATATATTTAGCCTATTAGACGTATGTCAAACCTTGTACAATACAAATGTTTCACTTAGGAAATCAATTGACAAATTAATAATTAATTTATTCCCTATACCCAAGCTAATGAATATGTTTTATTAATCCACTAAAAGCCTCAAAATTCCGTAGCTTGCGATTAAGGTAACCTGCAAATGTACATTAAATATGTATTGGCCTTTTGTGGGTATCGACAACTTATCTTCCGCGAATCAATATTACATAAGGTTAATGGATACCCGATTACATGATGTTGGATATTGCAGAAGTTTTTTTTTCCTGAGCGCTCACAGTGGTTATGATACGTGAATAATTGAAAACAATATAGGGATGAGCTGATTAAAAAAGTCCAAAAAGTTCATCTAATTTTTTTTTCAATTTATAAGTTTCGACGTAAAAAAATATTACAGGTCATCATAATTTTTCTACTATTCTCGTATAAAAACAGTTAATAAGGACCACGTAAGTATTTAAAGATTACTTAATTATTGTTCTTTCGATTATAGATGGTTATTTATTTTTACTTCTTATGATTTTTTTATAACCTAATTTTTTTTTGTTACCTTAACTGGGGTTAATTGAGGAACCCGCGTTCAATGCTTGCTCATCTAGCCCCATTTGTGCATGTGATGATTCTACACAAAGTTTACTAATTAAAATTACTTATATTGATAATTGTATTAATGATTATTATTACATTTTAGGATGCGTACATATAAAAGAAATACCTCAAAAGGTTTAGCTACTTGTCAACAATTGAGTGATGCAGCAAACGCGGTAAAGGAGGAAAAATGAGTGTGAATGCTGCAGCCAAACATTTTAATATTAACAGGATGACTTTAAAGAGATATGTTTGTATTAATTGTGATAGAGACAAAGATCATTATTATTATTTTAAAAGGAGATTATTACTACTTTAATTTAATATTTGTTTGCACTATATTATTATAAAATATATGATTTTAAACATTAAAAATGTAATAATAATTCACAGATCGAAAACATTTAATTTTGTTGGAATTTAATTTAATTTTTCCAGAGATATAATAACAACATGTGTATGTAATAATCATAAATAAATATTTGCTAGTTAATTACAATTATTTTGTATTCAGATCATTCTATATAGTAATCAAGTCCATTTTAGTCACTGCTCAACTAGCCCCATACCCATGCTCAACTAGCAACTTGGAGCGCTCTCGCATTTCCGATAATAACTTTTAAACTTGTACTCGGATTGTTTTTACACTGCTAGACGTTTTGGAGAAGAGTAAATTACGAACCTAACGGAGTAAGAATCAATTAAATCCGTTGCTGAACTAGCCCCTGTTTACCCTATAGATTCGTAAGTAGAAATTTGGTCTATTTAATTTTAAGGCCAGGATGATTTGCTCTAGAAATTTCTCCGATCTTTCAAGTTGTTCTATGTCGATTACTTTTAATTACGCAGTATATTCTGATCGTCGGTTGATGGTCAGCTTGATCGGGAAAAAGTTGATTTTGATTCACATTACACAATTAATTGTCGATGAAGAAAATCTGCCTGACAATGGTCTCACAAAAACCCTTTCGCAGTATCAAAAGTATAATAAGAAGGAAACGTATCTTGACTTTTTATGGACAAAATATGGATGGCCCGGAAACAAAGCGTCCGAGGCAGAAATGGCACTCTAACCCTCACCATGTCCAAAAACAGCCAGAAAGAGCAAATTAAAGATCAAAGGCATGCTGATTTTCCTCTTTGATAACCAGGAGATCGGCCTTAAAAAATTTGTGCCTCATCAAATAGTCAATGATCATTTTTACCGAGAAGTTCTTGAAAGACTGCGAAAAAAGGTCATTCTTGTTAGATCTAACATGAAGAACACCTGGGTGTCGTATCACGATAATGCCTGCCACACAACGATTTCAATTAACGGCTTGAGTTCTTGTGGATTTTTCCTTTCCCAAAATTAAAAAATTCACCTCAAACGACACGATTTGGGCTTTAGAGACATGGGAGAACATCGAAAAGATCGTAACTGGCCAGATGATGGCGATTCCAGCGACGCTTTGAAGAGTGGATAAACCGTTTTTATCGCTGTGTAGTTTCCCAAGGCAACTACTTTGACGGAGACAATGTATAATTTTATTTCAATTGAATAAAAAATATTAACAACACAGTTTCATTACTTTATATTACTTTATATATATATATATATATATATATATATATATATATATATATATATATATATATATATATATATATATATATATATATACACTTCGTAGAGAAAGTTTTTAATTTAAAAATTTAACACATTATTTTAGATTGGCGATGCCAAAAAAGTACCGGGAATTGGCCAATAAAACACAAAATGTTTATTATTTATCCGAATTTAGTGTATCGCCTTCAAAGTAAGCCGAAATAATACATTTATGCCATCGAATAATCCAATTGTCAAAACATTTTTAAAAGCATTTTCCGGAATCGTCTTCCGTTCTCGCCGCGAATTCTCTTTTATGTCTTCTATCGACTGAAAACGGTACCTCGAAGTGGTAATTTGAGTTTTGGAAAGAGAAAGAAATCGGCCGGAGTCATATCAGGTGAATACAGTGCTTGCTCGATGGCATTTGTTGAGTTTTTGCCCAGAAATTCGTTCACAATAATAGCCTTGTGAGATGGTGCGTTGTCGTGATGCAAAATCCAAGAGTATTCTTTTCACAAATCTGGCTTTCTTCGACGAATTTGCTCTCCCAAACGCCGCATAACGCTCAGATAATATTCTTTACCTTCTTACCTTCTAGTAAGAATTTCAAGTGCACAACAGTGCGATAATCAAAGAAAACAGTCAACCTCACCTTAACTTTTGATTGACTTTATCGTGTTTTTTTCGGTTTCGGCTCAGTAGGAAGGCCATCGTATACCCATGTCTTATCACCAGTTACAATGCGTTTTATGAATGTGGGGTCGGAATTGACTCGTTCTAGCATGTCTTCAGCGACCTTTACACGATTGAGTTTCTGAAGAAAATTCAGTTCTTCAGTCGAGCAGCAACGCGTTTCATGTCCAAACAATTGCTTAAAATGGTACGAATTGATTCGTAAGATACAGAAAGATCAGCGGCTATCTTTCTCAAACTTAAATGACGATTTTCAGTCACCATTTCCTTCACTTAGCGATGTTGACTTCAGTTGAAGACGTTGATGGCCGATCAGAGCGAGGCAAATCTTCCACCATTTCTCGCCCGATTTTGAATGCACTGTACCGATTCACCGTAAGCCTTGGCAACATTTTCAGCGAGTCGGCACACGAAATTCCAGTTGCACTGCAAAATTTAAGACAAATTCTATGTTCGATGTTTTTATCCATTGTAAAAATCGCAAAACACACTTGAGACAGCTGATAAAATCGAGCACTGCAAACAAACTAGACGTTGAGCACTGTAAACAAACTGTTGAAAACAACAGATGACGTTCAAACTCCGCGTCAGTATCTAGGACAGTTGTGCCAACATAGCGATAAAAAGAATTTTGGCAAGCCCTTTAAGCGAGCGGGATTCAAATGATCAATTTCCGGTACTTTTTGATAGAATGTATCTGTAACTAAAGCTATTTAGTTGCTGGACCTAGAATTTAATGCGAGCTCCGAACCACAGTCATCAGCTTCCGATTAACCACGATCAGTATGCTTTTGGGCCAGTAACCCCAGAATTGTGCTTAACCGTCAGTTTGTGGTAAAAGTCGACATAAGTGACTAACGTAGACCACTTCTCCGAAGGCATCTGGCCTTTCGTGATTTATATACCGTGAGTCGAAATTCAACTCGCCACAGTTTGATGTTCTATCGAAACAACCAGACAAACCAGACAACTAGACAAATCTATTGCGAATTTAAATCCATAAGAAAGAAAAAATCATTTAAAGCTCAAAGCACTCTCTTTCCTTCTTCCTCTAATCCTATTAGAATAGGATAAAAACACGGTGAGCTGGAGGATTTCATTCTGTGAATTCGCTGCCAAGATAACATTTAGGTTTGTGGTTCTGGACAGTGTTGCCGACCTTACACAAGTTTTGCGTAGACTCTGTCATTTTAATGTTTTTATCGTTTTTGAGTTGTGCCTTCAAACGTTTCTGAATTATTTTTACTGTATTCTTTGTTGTTTTAGCTATTTTCTGGTTTAGTTTCTGTTTTTGTGAGTTCTGTAGTAAGAAATCTGCGATTATAATTGCAAAAAAATGCCAAAACCGTTAAGCGATCTGTGTAAGCGGCTTGTCTCGTCATTTATCAGTTATTTTGAACAGGAACGAGATAATGGGGCTCCTCTTTTACCATTAAACGCTGTGAGAGAGGTACGTATTAATAACTTAGTAGGTCTTATGGTTAATTGGATTTTTTTAGCAAGTTTCAGCTGCACTAAATATTAGTATTGGTACAGTTAGTGCAATTTCGAAAAACTTGAAGAATAACGAAATGTTAAAATCATCAAAGAAAAAGCGTCAACATCCAAAACGAGTAACTAATCTAGATCATCCTGATATGGGCTCAATTCGCAATCAAATCTATGAAATGTATGAAAAAAGTGAGTAGATTTACATGGTAATATTGTGTTTTTATTAAATTTTATTGAACTATTTCAGAACAAACGGTTAATCTTGAAAGTATTCATGAAAAACTAAAGAACATGCAGCTCTTTGATGGATGTAAAACTTCACTTCATACACTTCTAAAAGAAATTGGTTTCAAATAGAGTAAAGATAATCCACGTAGGGGCCTGAGGGAACTTCCAGATATTGCCTTTAAATGAATTCAGTTTTTGAAGATGTATTAAAATATCAAGGACGAATCTCTCTTTGATTTTGTTTATTTGAATGAAACATGGATATTTCAAAATGGTACCTTGAGTCACTAATGGCAAGATGATAACAAGAGGAGTGTAAAGACTACAAAAGTTGATGGAAAAAGGTAAGTGCGTATACGTAATACTTACGTAATACTTAGGAGCCATTAAAATCATGTCATAAATAATTGTTTTAAAACGTATCAATAATAACATGTTATTGCAGATATATTGTTTTCCATACTGGGAACAAGAATGGCTTTATTCCAGAGTCCGAATTAGTCTTTTCTTCTAAAACAAAAGCCGATTATCATGGAGAAATGAATAAAGAAAATTTTCTGTTTTGGTTTGAAAACCAGCTGTTGAAAATCTTGGAGAAGCCATCAGTTATTGTCATGGATAATGCACCATATTACAGTACACTGATGGATAAACCTCCAACTAGTGCATGGACAAAGCCAAAAATTGCAGAATGGCTGAGGGAACATAATCTTCCTTTTGAAAGCACTAATGTTGAAAAGTGAACAGCTGCAAATCGTGATTCGGTAAGCAGTAATTAAAGGGACAGGTTTGTGCTTCATAATGTTCTTTTCAGGATCAAGCCTAAAAAAGAATATGTGGCAGATCATATGGCTGAAGAGTATGGCCACAAAGTATTACGTCTTCCCCCTTATCATTGCATATTCAATCCTATAAAATTGATATGGGGGTGGAGAAAAATTATTACAATGGTCATATAGGTCGAGATGGAAGAATGATTGGTAACTGTTTGGATATGTGGAAAGAAGCTTTGTCAACAGTTACACCACAGATCTGGATGAACAACAGCATCAGACATACCGAAGAAGAGATTCAAAGATGGTCGAATCGCGGAAGAGTATTTGATACACTAGAAGTTAATCCTTTAATAATTTACTTGAACAACAATTCAGATACTGAAAGTTGTTTTAGTGACACATAATTATTAAAATTTGTGTGAACTAAATGAAAAGCCCCTATGTCGACAAGCAGAAGTTTCGAAACAGATTTTTGAATAAAACTTTTAAACAAAAAACTTTTCGTGTTACTTTTTCATTTACGGTTTTATCAATCATACAAATGCCAAAGTCTGGGTATTTTGGTGTTGATGTGGCAACATTGTAACGTGCGTTATAGATTTTGATGACGTGCAATCATTGTTTCTCTGCATGAGTTTTACAAATATAGTTCAATTACTAATTTTATATTAACAATACAATACCTTATAATACGAGGGTAGTCAGAAAAGTTTTCAGGCTCAACATGAAGATGGCGTTACCCGTCAAAAATATTCTCTTCAAAAATAACCTTGACAATTTCAGTTATATTACATGCTCAGTTGTTTAACCGCAATCTGTCCGTTGCGCTATGAGGGAATCTCCGCAATTTTTTTTAATGACAATTTCAGAAAAATTAATAATTATTTTTCTAAACGGATTTAGCAATTCATGGATTAAAAGTCTTACAAATCGATATAAAAAGTTTCTATAATTTTAATTGCTTTAGTTTTTTTTCTAAATGTATATTAATGTGAGTGAATCGTAAAATTGCGGCGATTCCCCGCGACTAATATTGTAAGCAAAATTTGAGGTGCAGCGTTGCCACATTTTTAAAAAGACGTTCTCAGCTGTTTGAATCAGTTAAACAATATGGCGCCACGTAGTAAATAAATAGTATATCGTTTATTTTATGGAAATTAGTTATTTAAAGTAGAAAAAATCTAAATAAAAAGCGAATAATTTGCTATAAGTAAGTATTTATAAGTGTTTTGGTGATATTTAGAAGTTAATTATAATTGATGTTTTATAATAAAAGATATATATAAAAAAAGAAAAAACATTCAAGATTCTAATAAAAGTAAAGTGTTTGGGTTAGAGGCGCATCAGCAACTAGGCTATTTAGCGACTGGACCTACAGCTTAACGTGGGTTCCGAACCACGGTCATCAGCTTCCGACAAACCCAGGCCAGCACCCCCCCTCGGGCTATAAACCCTTGGTTATGTGCCTACCCATAAGTCTATCAGGAAACCTACCGACTGGCGAGTGACCAACGTAGAACACTTCTCAGAAGGCATCCGGCCTTACCCAGCCTTAAACTGGCGTGACTGAGGGGTAATTCGTAGTCGGATTTTACACTCTTGCCTAGAAACAATCACAAACATTTAGGAAAGATAAACGGACAGAAGAAAGAAAAATAACCATCCGAGCGCTGGAATCGAACCAGCTATCGCTCCAGCGCGGATTCGGCAAAGCAGGCGCTCTTACCGCCGCACCAGCGCGACCGGCTCAAGATTCTCAAGTATGTAGACATTGAAGGTTACATATTAGAGTACTTACTAAAACAGATTTAATTTTCAAATATTTTACTGCCACGTTTTTATTATAATTAATTATTATTTTTAACAAATCAATTAACATTTTCAAATAGTTAAACAGTTAGAAACTAGGAATACTTTTATTGAGATTTATTGGCGCATTTAATATTTTGCCGAAGGTCAACGAAACATTTTGAAACGGACTATTCTGTTTCTGTAAAAATGGAAAAAATCTAATATCGAGCCGTCATTAAGTTCTTGGATTTGAAAGACAATACACCTACGCAAATTAAAGCTAAGATAGATGCTGTTTACGGGGACTGTGCACCATCCTTTGTCACCGTGAAATTTTGGGCTGTTGAATTTAAACGTGGCCATACCAGCTTAGTTAACGATGAACGTTCGGGACGACCAAAATTTGCAACTTACCGATAACATTAAAAAAGTTCACCAAATAGTGCTAAACGACCGCCGTTAAGAGAGATAGCATTGGCTGTGGGGATCTCGAAAGAACGTATTTGTTATATACTGACTGAAAATTTTAGCATAAATAAGCTAATCGCGCGTTGGGTATCGTGATTGAAGCAGTTTAAGCGCAAATAAGTAGGAGTTTTTGGCGTCGATTAATAACTGTAGGAGAAACTTAAATACGCCATTACACTCTTGCAACCAAGACATGGTTGAAACAGTGGAAACGAAACGAAACAATTCGCCGAAAAAGGCGAACACTATTCCATCGGTCGGGAAAGTGATAGTAACTGTTTTTGGGGATAGTCATGGAATTATTTTAATCTACTATCTTGAAAAGCGAAAAACAGTAACGGGGGCGCATCGTACTACGCATCACTTGACAAGCTTAAGGCGAAAAAACGGCCGTATTTGAAGAAAAAAAAGTTTTGTTCCACCAAGACAACGCACCGTCTCACAGTTCAGTGTTAACCATGGCAAAAATTTACGAATTGGGATTCGAATTGATACCACCCACCGTATTCACCAGATCTGGCCCCCAGCGACCATCACATTCGTAAACGGTTGGAAGCACCGCTGGGAAAAGTGTATAGAATTACAATGTGATTATGTTGAGAAATAAAATTTGAATTTGATAAAAAATACTTTTTTCTGTGTTAGGCTGGAAACTTTCCAGACTGCCCTCGTATATCTCCAAATAAAATATTTTAGTTCGAAACCCTACATCATTGTATAAAACTAATTTAATTCAAAAAATTAAATAACCTCTCGAATATAGGCGATATAAAAATAATCCATTAGCTATAGAAAATTGAGGTATGTCGCCGTGTTGACGCTTCATATTGAATGTCTATTTATTTTAGGAAACGGAGATAGGAAGACATTTAATACAATCTAAGTTAAATTTCTACCAGATTAATTTTTGACCTCATTTGATTTATTACGATTACAATGCATATATATATATATATATATATATATATATATATATATATATATATATATATATATATATATATATACAATATGGTATATATACAAGGTGGTCCATAAGAAATGGACTTTTTGGATTGGGTAGTACTCGTTTAGTTAAAGGAGAATGGGAAATTTGAATTTGATAAAAAATACTTTTTTCTGTGTTAGCCTGGAAACTTTCCAGACTGCCCTCGTATATCTCCAAATAAAATATTTTATTTCGAAACCCTACATCATTGTATAAAACTAATTTACTTCAAAAAATTAAATAACCTCTCGAATATAGGCGATATAAAAATAATCCATCAGCTATAGAAAATTGAGTTATGTCGCCATGTTGACGCTTCATATTGAATGTCTATTTACTTTAGGAAACGGAGATAGGAAGACAGGTAATATAATCTAAGTTAAATTTCTACCAGATTAATTTTTGAGCTCATTGGATTTATCACGATTACAATGCATATATATATATATATATATATATATATATATATATATATATATATATATATATATATATATATATATATATATATATATATATATATATATATATTTGCACAAAAGAAACTACATTCAGAGTTTCATTGGCGAGGCTTAAGTTATTTGTGACTGAAAACTGATTGTATATTCAAAATATATTATAGGTGAAGTTTAGTGTAATTTAAACCCCTAGACATTCGAAGAAGAAAAAACCAAAAAGAAAAAAGCCTACATTTTCGGGACTCGTACGGAATATCCAGAGTTTATCTTTCCGAAATAGTGGGTGATGAAATTATCGGAATATAAGCCTACATATTTGTGACGCGGTAGTGAAAAGTGATTTTAAGCAGATTCGAACATTGCTTGCAGCAGAAGTAGTTCTGGTTATGATCTTTTCTTAAAAATTAGCAGAGTTTACTTTAAATTTATAATCACTGGTTTAGTATACTATTGTTTAAACTTGTTTGACGTTATACTTTGACCTAAACGTAGTGTAAAATTCAGTGGAACTGATCTTTAAACTCATTCTATTTAGTATATATAATATTAATACATAATAATACTAATACATATATAATACTAATACATATATAATACTAATACATATATAATACTAATACATATATAATACTATTACATAACATTTAGAATTGGTCGTTATTTAGTTGATTTGAGCGTTAATGTTATGAAGTAATGTTTTGAAGCTAATTTTATAATTTTGTATTTTATATTTTGCCACAGTACATAAGGTTAGTTTATTTTGTTAAACATATGTCGTATATATATATATATATATATATATATATATATATATATATATATATATATATATATATATATATATATATATGTGTGTGTGTGTATATTTATATATATATATATATATATATATATATATATATATATATATATATATCTTTATATATATATATATATATATATATATATATATATATATATATATATATATATATATATATATATGTATATATATATATATATATATGTATATATACATATATATAAAAATAAAAGGATTATGATCAACTCAAATAAGAACTCTAGGTTCATTTAAAGAAAGAGTCGAGATAAGTGGTGAGGACTTTGATTTTATATTTCATGTAATACCAATAGGCGCCTCACATTTCCAAGTGATAGTTGGAAATGATCTACTAGAGCAAGTCGAAGTTCACTTACAGAAAGAGGGAATAGTCGTATATGGAAAAGAAAGAGATAATTTTTTAATGAACATCACCTAAGAAGAAAATGATCAAGACAAAACTTATTTAGCTTTAAGACATATTGTAGATAAAACACATAAGAATATAGTTTCAGAAATGATTGATGATTACAAACCGGAGAGATCCGAAGCGACTGATATAATGACGAAGATCTTATTTAAGAATGAAGAAACAATTTTAGGAGAAGCTTATGATAATCATATTGTTAAAGACGACATAATGTACAAGAATTGGACAAAAATTGCTAGTAATACTGACAGCTATGTAAACTGACATTATTAAAAGAAGCCACAAAAATTAATCAAAAGAGATAATCGTAGCGACAGTGAGCTGTTTAGCCAAGCAGAAGAAAATATTTGGGAAACCACATCGAATCACCACTGATAAGGGTATAGCTTTTACTGGAAGTGATACAATTACGACTGGTATTGCCCGAGGCAAAGGAAAAGTGGAGAAAATCCACAGAATTGTCATACCGATACTAACAAAACTTAGTATAGACGATTCTACTAAATGGTATAAACATTTACCTCGAGTTCAAAGAGCGATTAACTCTACTTACCAGAAAAGCATTAGCATAACGTCTGTTGAAGTATTAATTGGAGTAAAGATGAGAAAGAAAGAGGATATTAGAATAAAGGAGTTAATTGAAGAAGAATCTAGAAAAAAAATTAACGAGAATAGGGAAGAATTACGTAAACAATGTAAAGAAAGTTTGCTTAAGATGCAGGAAGAAAACAAGAAGGATTATAACTTAAGGTGAAATAAAGCAACTCAATATAAGTTGGGGATCTTGTTGCAATAAAACGTACTCAATTTGGAACTGGACTCAAAGTAAACCGCAAATATCTCGGAACATAGGAAGTTGTTAGAACGAAAAATAATGAGAGGTATGATATAATGAAGATTGGAAATACCGAAGGGTCCCTTCGAACATCGTCATGTGCATAGTTTACCTTGGATACCGTACTGTTCAATAACCAGCATTTCAAGAGCGGAAATTGAAGCTGCCGTTTTTAGTACTCGTCGAAAAATAAATCTTTGCATTTCTAAGGATGGAAGGCATTTTGAAAATTTAGAAAGGCGTTAAAGTTCAGATTCTGTTAATTATTAGACTGTTGTGCTGTTAATTTTATTTGATTGTTGTTATTATTATTATCTTCGTTGTTGGCCCGTTGGCCTTTAAACACGTTCCAAATTAATAAGGCACGAAGAATTTGGAGCAGTCCTAAGCCTGGGTAAAGTGTGAAGGAAGGCAAACATTAGGTTAATATTTTTTTAATTTAATGCGGGTAGTAGTGAAATAATAACTGATTTTTTCAGAAAAATCGAAATATCTCTTGACATGTCAGAGATATCGATTTCGGGTTTTCACTGGATGATTCCTCTATAAATGACCTTTCTAGCCATGTAATAAAAGCTGTACCATTCCATTTGAAAAAACTGAACAAAACTTCAAAAAACTATTGTTGAATGTAACGCCACCTCGCGGTTTCATTTATAAACTAAATAATTTATCTCCCAGATTATCTGATTATCCCAGTAATTGCCTTTTAAATGAATCCAAATTGAGGAAAATCGGTTAAGGCAAACGGACATTAGACGACTTTTTATCTCAATAGGTAAAACTCCCCCCCCGCCCCTCTATTCGTGAAATTACGACAAAATGTCATAAAACAAAGTTGTAGGAGACAGTTTGCTAATTATAACTGAGAATTTTTCTTACTCGGTTAACACTTGAAAATACACAAAAAAAAATGTTTTTTAAAAATGTTTAGCTCGTCACGCCCTCTTGCGGTCGTTTTGGAAGCTTAAAAATATTTTTGGTGAATTTCTCATGATCATTTTTAGTACAATTTTTTTTCCCCAAAGCTGTGGGATAAAAAGTTTTCAAGATACGGCCGCGATCCATCCTTAATGGGACACCTGGTATATATATATATATATATATATATATATATATATATATATATATATATATATATATATATATATATATATATATATCTCGCATATATATATATATATATATATATATATATATATATATATATATATATCTCGCATATATATATATATATATATATATATATATATATATATATATATATATATATATATATATATATATATATATATATATATATATATATATATATATATATATATATATATATATATATATATCTCTCTGTGTGTGTGCGTGTGTGCGGGTGCGGGTGCGTGTGCGGGTGCGGGTGCGTGTGCGTGTGTGTGTGTGTGTGTGTGAAACTTGTAATAAATCGATTGCCTGGGTGTGATATGTCGCACCGTCTTCTTAAAAAAAAATGTTTATATTCACGTTTATCCGTTCGGGCCAAATATATTTTGTTAGCAAATTACTTTGGCGTTTACCATTTAGAGTAATATTATTTCCATTATTGGCTTCAAAAAATAACCTCTTATAACTCCATCGGTCCAAAAGCCGCATGAAACAGTAAATTTCTGAAGATTCATAGGTACCCCATGAATAATTTAAGGATGTTTATCGGGGCAAATTCTGTAGTTTTGATTGTTTACAAACCCATTAGCCGAGAAATGATCTTCACCGGAAAAGATTCTTTGTTCCCCAAATTAGGGATCGCCTTCTAACCTCTGATTTTTTTAAGCGTGAGTGACATAAACATTTCAAAGAGTGTTGCCGCTATTATCTTTCAAATTTCTGACACTCTTTTTTGAAAACTCTCACACTCCCTTGTACGCTTAAATATTTTTAAAAATAAAAAAAAATAATATACCTTTTTTTTTACTAAGGCTCTTTTCAGAAATAAACAGAACAAAAAAGCATAATCCCGCTAGCGCCCAAAAATATCCATTAGAGCAAAGTAGATTATAAAAAGTTTACTTCTTATTTTCGTAACAGTTCCCTAGAAAGAAAATTAAAGTTTTTAATTTCGTTTTAAAGCATTGCCATTTGAATCAGCCCGGAAACTTTAGTTTTGCTGAATAAGCCCTCGTAATTTTTACGTTCATCTAGTTACAATTTATTAACTAAAATGGGATGACAAATTTCATATTCACAAGATCACTTTGAATTTTGAACAATGGTGCTAGAAATAAAATTATTGGATTTAGAAATAAAAATGAGTAATATAGATGGTGAATATAAAAATGGTAAATTTAAATGGTAAAAACCTGGGCCCTTTCAGATTTGCAACTGATTGTACTCTTAATATTCGACTGTTTTAAAAACAAGAATTCTCCAAAAATTAAACGTATTGAATTCACTTTTAAATTCTGCTTGCTCTTTGCTTATGAGTCATTCAGTGTTCTTGATATTCTTTTATTTATCTTGGTGAAAACTTTATACGTAGGAGGCTTAATGGGTGATAGTTTTTTAAATCTTGCTGCCCTGCTTTCTTATGAAGAAGAATTACATCAACTTTTTCCATAGGTTGAGTATTTTTTGGGCTACTTACGAAGCTTTTTGGTAGATTCCTTACTCCTTGTAAGGAATCTACCAAATAATTCAAAAAAGCGAACATTGTGAATTATTCCTGTTGAACCATCAAAGCTACCGTAAAACTAAATAGAAACCTCAATCAAAAAGGCGTTGATATGTACATATATATATATATATATATATATATATATATATATATATATATATATATATATATATATATATATATATATATATAGATATATATATATATATATATATATATATATATATATATATATAGATATGTACATATATATATATATATATATATATATATATATATATATATATATATATATATATATATATATATATATATATATATATATATGTATATAATACAGGGTGTCTGGAAATAACGTCGAAATATTTTGGGAGGTGATTCTAGGGATTAAAACATAAAGCAGTTCCTACAAACATACCCCACAGATTGCTTTTTAAAGGGGCTAAAGCCACTTGAAGGAGGAACTTTGAAGATGGTTTTTTGCAATATTTTCTAAACGGTTTATGCTAAAGTCAAACTTCAATAACTTGGAATGAAAAAACGTTGTTTTGTGTTAATAACTGAATATTTTCCTCAGGGCGTCACATAGAGAGGCGCCTCCTTGTTAAATGCGTTATAACGTAATATTTTTATGCGTAATATCCAGGCGTAATATTTTTAATTTTTTAAATCTAATTATTGAATCACAAAGATATTTAGGGTCCTGGGAAATTATGGAAAAGACTATCTCTAAAATTCCCTCTAACCATGTAAAAATCTTATTGGGTGATTTCAACGCCCAACTAGGGAAAGAAAAAAAGTACAGGAAAACAGTCGGCAGTTTCCCCGCTCATAAATGGACTAACCATAATGGTAGAAGATTAGTTGAACTATATTCGCAGTTTAATCTAAAAATAATGTCAACCCATTTTAAGAAGAAAATAACAAAACAAAAGACCTGGAGGTGCCCAAACACGTACATGGGTGAATTTCAAATTGACCATGTTGCCATTTCGTACCCCTATTATAAAGAGATTTTGAATGTTCAAGTCAGGCAAGGAGCCAATATAGACAAGGATCACTACTTGACTAGAATCAAACTTAGCTTAAAACCTCGAAAACTTATTCAAAAGAGGCTGCTAATACCAAAGTTTGACCCAACGAAAATAAAACCACCCTTAACAGAAGAGCTTGATAAACAACCAGCACAGAACTGGCAAGAATTGAAACAACAAATTATTAAAACAGCCTTAAAGTTGGTCCCTTTACAAAAACGTAGAAAACATCCGTAGAAAACAACATGGGATGAAGTTTGCGAGCAAGCAGTATTAAGCCGAAGTAAAGCATTCAAAGATTGGAACAGTCAAAAAACAGCAATAAACTATAACATCTTTTTGGAAATAAGAAATTAAACATCGAAGCTAATTAGACAAACTGAAAGAAAATATGAAAACAATCAACTTAATGAAATAGAAAATGATTTCCAAAAAAATAACACCCGAAACTTTTACAAAACATTTAAATCTAAATTAACAGGCTATCAACCGCAAAGTCTTTGCTTCCAAAAGGAAAACGGACAATTAGCTCTAAATAACCAAGACAATTGCAAAGAACTTGCGAAATATTTTGAACAAATACTAAACTGTCCTGAGCCCTTAAACAAATTAGCAACACTAAACCCTAAACAAACAAACCCAGATTCATTACCACCGAATGAAGATGAAATAATTAGGCAAATCAAGCGGCTTAAAAATGACAAAGCTTCTGGTGAAGATGGAATCACTGCTGAACTTTTGAAATCCGCTGGTCCAGGTACAATCAAGGAAATAACCATAATTCTACAAGAAGTTTGGCAAACCGAACGGATTCCGGAAGATTGGAAAGATGCTCTAATCCATCCACTACATAAGAAAGGACATAGAACGGATGTAAACAACTATACAACATAGTTAATTTCTGATTATAACCAAAAATCCCTCTCCTATTCCTTGGCTTCCACGATATTTTTTTAAATGATGATAATAAATGTCTAAGTACCGAATAATGTTTTCTTTTATCGCCTGAGAATCTCATGTTCTCTGAGCAGTAATTAGCCCTGGGAAATATTCACCATATTAATATATATTGTATTTTTTTTTAAGGGTACTTTTTTTTGAAGCCCCAAAACGGGTAACAATATATTAGTTTGAGTAGGACAATGAAACTTGAAGCTATGCCGTCTGGAGCATAAGATCGGGTTACTCCTGGTGAACAGGTCAAGGCAGAGGCAGAGACTAACCTACGCCAGCGGGAACATCTGCCCCAAGGCAGATTAAAAAAAAAGCAAGTTGTTCAATTGTTACACATTTATTCTTCTTAGTTGTCAAAATTGTGATCGAAGTTATATTAGGCAGATTAAAAGATCCTTATTAACCAGGTATAAAGAACACATTACCCATATTAGATATAGGAGAAATGAAAAATCTTTGGTTACCCAACATGCACTCGAGCATGACCATAACATTAGTAGTTTAAGACTAGTTAAAAGTGTAAATAACAGAACTTAGCATGCATATGAAAGCATTCAAATAGAAAAATGTAAGAAAACAATGAACCGATATAAAGAACGTATTTCTTTCAGTCAATTGTTTCAACTATTAATGTAACGCTCCGTTAACATCACGGTACATGATTTTTACACGTTTCATTAGGTACGTTTCTCATATAAATAGGACATAGATTAGTTTTAGAATTAGATTGAATCATTTGTTAATGCTAATATGAATAGCGAAACGCGCGTCTAGAAATCGGATTTGGTGTTTAGTCGTAAATCTCTTTGAATTAAGTGTTTCACACCAAAGTTAAGTGTTCAAATTTATTTTATTGATTTATTAATTAAAAATTCATTATTTTTCACTATCAAATTTACATTTTCTGTAGGTAATTAATAATAGGCACCGGAATTATATTTTTTTTAATTTTATATGAGATGACGTAAGTATTTGTTTTTGCACACATGGTAATATTGAAACTATTGTGTGTTAAGGTATAGACCATAACCTATAAAATTTAATATATTGCAGTGAGTTTACGTGTAAGAAGAAAACTGCTGCTGAAAGTCATCGTTTGTTTATACAAGCATATGGAGAACACGCTACTACCGATGGAACTTGTCAAAAACGTCCAGACCAACCAAAAAAAATTGAAGATGCAGAATTGAAAGTATTACTGGATGAAGATCCATGTCAAACGCATAAAGTATTGTTAGAAGCATTAAGTGTTGATCCAATAACTGTTGGAAAAAGTCTACACAACCTTGGCTTCATTCAGAAAGACGGAAATTGGGTACCGCAGGATTTGACTGAAAGATAACAAGAAAAGCGTTTAACCACACGTGAAATGTTCCTTGAAATACATAGAAAGAAGTTAATTTTGTATCGAATTGTTACTGGTGATGAAAAATGGATTCACCAGAATAGTTAACCAGGTAAACCATGGACATTAATGCCAAAACGAGATATTTATGGACATAATCTTATGCAGGATAACTGGTGAGATTAGAAAGGTGTTGTATGCTATTAACTGCTGAAACCGAATGAAACTATCACTGAATGTTATCGACAATAATTTAAATCGAGCATTGTAAGAAAAACATCCAGAATGAACTGAAATACACACGGAACTTGATTTTGCGTCATGACAACGTTCGATCTTATACTGCAAATATTGTGAAAGAAACGTTACAGCTAATTGGCTGAGAAGTTTTGCCTCACTGGCCTTGCCCCTTCGGACTACTATTTGTTTCGATCGACGCAAAGCGGATTATTGGAACAGCACTTCCAAAATTACGAAGAAGCGAAAAATTGAGTGGATTCGTGGATCGCTTCTAAAAATATTGAATTCTTCAAGCATGGAATCCATTTATTGGCCGAAAAATGGAAAAAGCTATAGATGGTGTCCCGGCACCTAATCTTTGATATCAAAATATCTACAGTGAACGCATTAAATGTAATAAAATAGTAGATCAATACATGCTTTTATTAGTTACAACAAACGGATATCTGATTTACTAAAAGTTACTTTCATTCATTTACTTTTTTTTAGGTAATTAAAGGAACAATAAAATTCTGGTAATCCAAAAAAATATCGAAAAAAATATAATAAAAGGTATTTTAAATTGGTCAGGGAAATGGAGAAAAAAATTGAAAATCTCTCCCCTCTACCGATGTTTCATCCGAAATTCCATTATACCAAAAAATCTAAAGCGGTTTTTAAAAATGCATAAACGAAATTTATGGTTTATATCTTTTAAGGATAAAGGAAACGTGTAAAATAAACATCGATTCGATTTTTAGCACGAGAGATTCGGTTTTTTTCCCGAATACAAGGTAATTCAAACCAAATTCAATAAAAGGGTACTGTGCAGGAAATAAAATCCAATTTTGGAACTTTATCACTAACGCTTCCATGCCATTTTCTTGAAAATTTGTTCTTTATGGTTAATCGAAATGAAGAAAAAGTAAGCCGGATAAGTAAATCGTAGATAGAACTATAAAAATTAAGCCGTAAAATATTGAATTTGAGAGTTTACAAACCGTTGCTAGAGATAAGAAAAAAGGGTACATAATAAATATAGCAATATAAACCATCAACATAGGTGCTATTTCTGTTTGCCTTTACCCTGCTTGATTATACAGGGTGTTTGGTGCATTATATGCCAAATTAAAATGGCCGATAGGAGGGGTCCTTTGCTATCTCCTCAGCCTACATAAGGAATTATGGGGCCCGCAGGTTTTTTGATGTTAATTTTTAAATCTTTTAAAAATTCCGAATTCAGCATTAAAACTTGAGTTTTAAAAAAAGTTATTACATCCTCCAAATTATTTTTTATTTTAATGTGTGGTGTTGTAGGGACTCGTAAAGTTTGTAGAAGAAGTAGAAATAAATTTAAAGCTCAACTTTAGATTGTATATAAAAAAAACTAAAAGGTATCATGTTCTTCGAATTCTTTAAAAAATCTCTGGTTTATCTTGTTTCTAACGGTATGCATTCATGCCATAAAAACGTTTTACTAATATCACTTTGCTAACTTTGTGCATCGGAACCCAGTTGGCTGATTTTCTTCTACGCCCTCCCACTTTAAAAACCCACGAACCGCCACTGGTAATACCATCAAAAACATTTTCATCAAATTGACAATTTTGTGGAAAATTGAAGGGAAAGGTTTAAATGAAACCTCAAACCATACAGCAATTCAAGGACAACATCCTTGCTGAAAGGGCTGCATTAACAGCAGCTATGTTAACAAAAGTTATGCAAAATTTGTTAGAAAGGGCACAAAGTTACATTGCCGCTAATGGCTCACATTTAATTGAGGTCATTTTGAAAAATTAATTAGCATAATATATAAATATAATTCCAAATATTACAAGAAAAACATATTCTGCCTTGTTATAAATAATTTAAATGATAGCGTAACTCTTGCCCCACCCGTTGTTTTAATTCATTACTTCGTTAACTACTGGAATCGAAATCGGTCACTTAATTAATGTGATAGAACAATTCAATGTGATAGAAGAGGCGCAAAGTAAACTCCAGATATACCGCAGGCACATAATTTAATTTATTACTTAGGCTAATAAAATGCTTATTGGATAATCAAAATTTAAACTGAAATAGAGAACAGTAAATAATGTCTAGTAGATTCAGTTTTGATAAAATACTATTTCAAATAAACAAATAGGTCCCTTTTCATTAGAAAACTAATTAAAACTATTCAGGAAACCCGAAGATTGTTCATGGTTAATAAGAACGAAATTATAAATAAAACACTATCTCTACGCAAACTGTTTCAATTTCTTGAAATAAAGTTTGCCTGTGGTAATTGCACCGAAAACGGACCAAGAAAAACAGTTTTCAACAGCGGCAATAAAGACAAAATTACAATTACGCCGCATCGCGGTAATAAAGACAAATAAGGCTCGGCGAGAGGCGAGTTCGGTCTTACGAAATAGAATACAACAGAAAGAAAATGGAAATAAGCGACGCCAGGTTATCTCTTTATTCATATTAATTCTCAGAAATTAGAAGTTTTTTTCTACGAAAGAGGAAATATAGAAAAAATATTACATACATAGTCAAAACTATCTTTTTGACCTACCAATAGGTCTAGTCTATAACGTTATATTTGATGTAACATAAACATTTGGTAGCTGTTTAATAGTTGCAATATGAGGGCTTCAAAATATGTTATGCTATGGGCCACGACCATGGTCACCCCTTTCATCGGACCTGACTCCTCTCGATTTTTTTGTCTGGGATCTATTTAAAAAATGAAGTCTATGTAACCCCTGTAAATGCCAAAGAGGAGTTGATCCAAAGAATTTAAGATACGTGTGATTTGCGGGTTCCTCCAAATTTTATTCGCAACGTCACACAATCTCTTGCACTTTGAACAATACTAGTTATTTCTAATTCATTTTATAAGAATAAATAAGATATGAAGTTATAACATTTTCTTAAAATTACCTTTTTTTATTTGGATTCGTTTTATAGTTTTGCTCACGAACAGTTTAAAAGCTATTTACTCGAAAACGGTGCATCTTATTGAGGCGAACTAAGTATACCTCTTTTCCGTAAAAAGATAGATATTGCATAATCCTGAATAAAAATAAAAAAAAAACACGTAGAAAAATATTATTATTCACTCATTATATTACGCCTCTGGTTGAAATCTCAAAATTTAAAATATACAGTTTTTTTGCGTCCAAGATTTACAACAATCATCAAACTTCATAATTTTGTTGTATAATTTCGGAAATATTTGTAAAAAACCCTCTTCAGGATGCCCCATTTGGGAGGGCGTCCCTTAGGAAGCATTACTCGACTAAGATTTATAAGCTGAATGGCTGCAATATACTGTTAACAAGCCCTGTCGTAACGAAACGCTGCAAAATTCCAAAAAACGTAAACAGGGCCGGGCTTAATAAAATAACAGGTAAAAAGAAAAAATTAATTTTATATCTGGTTTAGTAGTTTTGAAATCTTTTAGTTTAGCTTGCATTCTTTTCTTAAACAGTGCAGTTCTATAATTTCAATCGTACTTTTCTTATTCCAAATGTGCTAAAAATGTGGCGTTCTAGGCAAGTTAATGATCATTTTGCCTACGTTGTGCTAATTTTAAAAGAAAACATTTATCGTCCGATGCTAAGCAAATTGTTAAAAATGTGTATGTTTCTTTAATGAATAGGGGGCTTAATGTAAATGCAGCCGCAGCAGAAACGTATTCATTAACGAAAACGACGTTGTCTACACTTAAAGATATTGTGACGAAGCCAATTAAAGGCAAAAAAGTTCGTAGTGATTCTGGTAAAAGAAAATGTGTTGTCGAAAGCGACAAAGACTTAATTCGAAGCAAAATTTGTGCTATGTATGAAGAGCAAACTGTGCCTGCATTGCATTTATTGCAACAGCGACTAAGGAAAGATGAAACCAACATTCTTTGCAGAACTAGTATCGGGAGAATATTATCTCTAATGGGTTTTGCATATCAGATCATTAATAAAAAACAAATATTAATGGGATCACAACGATTGCGACGATGGCGATTTGACTACTTAAACTCTATTAAAAAATATAGATTAAAAAATCGTTCCATTATCTACCTTGAACATGGTTCGAACCTGAAACATGGTTCGATACACATGGGACGCCAGCAAAAGGATGCGTAGATACATCAAGAAAATGTCAAACCAAAGCCCTAGCAAACAAGGGAGAAAGAATTACAAGTTTACATGCTGGTTCCGAGGATGGATGGGTTCCAAATTGTTTACGGTTGTCCTAAAAAAATATTAAACATCTTTGGACTACCATGACGACACCAGAGGAGAACTTTTTGAAGATTAGTTTATAAATAGCCTTTTGCCCAATGTGCCTAAGGAAAGCGTAATTGACAATGTTAGTTATCATAACCGCCAAAAAAATAAAGTTCATAATGCAAATAAAACTAAATTGGAAATTCAATTCTATATGTTAAAAGACGATATGTACTTCGAAAATACATATAAGAAATGTGATCTTCTAAAAATATTAAAGACATTTGATATTAAAAAAGAATATGAATGTGATACCATTGCTGCCGATATGGGACATACGGTTTTACGCCTTTCCCCGTATTACTGTATCTTTAATCCAATTGAGCATATGTGGCATCAGGCAAAATCTAAAGTTAGAGCAGAAAACATTTCTCCGACTCTAAGTGCAAGTGCTGCAACAATTAATTAGGAAGGTTGTAGATAGTATTCCCAAAGAAAGTTGGATAAATTCGATTAACCATGTTATTAAAATAGAAGATGTATAATATAGAACCACTTTTTATTAATGTAGATCAAAGTGACAGTGGGAGTGAAACCGAATTAAATACATAATTAAATTTAAGTTATAATTTTTATTGTACTAATAAATTCAAAATACACAAACCAATAAACCATGTTTTAGTCATACATAATAATAATAGTAATAATAATTTAACAATATTTTATTTTTTCCAAAATAATTCAGAAATTAAACCATTCCGACTTTGGCGTGGCGCCTTTGAAAAAATTGGAAAATTTATTGGGGCAATTAACATTTTGCCGAAAGGCAACGAAATATCTTGGACCGGACTATACTATTATTTTTAGCAGTACAACGTGCCGGTAAAGTTTGGTCAATACTGTTTGGGACACCCTCTATATATATATATATATATATATATATATATATATATATATATATATATATATATATATATATATATATAGAAGTACAAGTTTATAATGTTTAAAAAGATTTGTTAAGTTTAAAATATATATGAACACATGTGAAACAACAAGGAAGGGTGAAGAGTTAATGAAACTGGAACCAACTGGACACGTACTCTACACTCGAGGTACGGAAAATGGCCGTTGTGGCGGAATTGGATTCCTCATCAATCGAAAGCTGAAGGACAGTGTGGTAAAATTTGAAAGTACATCCGATCGATTAGCCCAATGCGTCATTCAGCTGAATAAAAAGTTTAGGCTTCAAATCGTCCAAGCTTATGCACCAACTATAAGCCATAAAGATGAGAAAATTGAGGAATTTTATGATGATGTGGCCCAGCTTTTATACAAGGAGAAATGTAGGTACAAAATCCTGATGGGTGATTTTAATGCCAGAATTGGAACAACAAGAACAGACGAAAATGCAACTGGCCCATATGGAACTGGTGAGCGAGACAATAGAGGTGACATATTGGTTGATTTTGCTGAGGGACAAGAACTATATATTATGAATTCATTCTATAAGGAAAATATCAGCAGAAAATGGACATGGAAAAGTCCATCTGGGCTCACAAGCGAAATTGACTACATCATGACCAACGATAAAACAATATTTACCAATTGTACTGTCCTTAACAATTTTAATGTTGGAAGTGACCACCGAATGGTACGAGCAAGGGTTCGGATTGACTGTCGAAAAGAGCGCGAAAGAATGGTAAGATCAAAGAACGGCAAGGTGGATTCTGGAAAACTGCTGGATAGAGGAAGCGATTTTGAGATTGCTTTGTCAAATCGGTTTGCTGCGTTACAAGATCCAGAGGAGGTGGAAATATCAGTTCAATATGAAGAAATCGCCAACAATGTACTTCAAACGGTGGCTTCAATAGCACCAGAAGAAAAATGTCTCAAACAAACAAAAATCTCCAGTGAGACCATTGATTTAATGAAGAAACGGCGAGCAATGAGAAATGCAGGTAGTCCTTTTGGCAGGGTCGAGTACACTGAGCTCTGCAAAACTATAAGAAAACGTATCGGAGAGGACACGCGCCGATTCAATATGCAGCTAGTGCAAAAAACCCTGGAAGAAAACAAAGGAATTAACAAAGCTAAACAGAAGCTGAGAAACAAAAGAACGCAAATATATGCTTTAAAGCGTGAGGATGGCACAATGTGCAGGGCGGGTACCCAAATGTTAGAAATTGTCAGAAGGTTTTATTCCCAGTTATATGAAGATCAGAGCCAGTCAGGCACAGCAATACCCACAGAAGAACAATATATAATGCCAGATATCCTAGTGGAGGAAGTAACAAATGCTATGAAGAAGAATATCCATAGAAGGATATTGTAAAACATTTCGCAGTCCAGAAAAATCCGAGGGATGAGAAAGATATTACTATTAGAGAAGCGCTGAAGAACGTGTACTTAAGTAAATAATATATTGTAAAATAAAAATCGACATAAAAACTTAAACCAGATTTTTTATTGTTATACTAGACCATTTGTATAAGCCCTGGTGTTAACAAGTCATACTTCAATTCATTTTAATTGATCATACATAATATATCGTGAAAACTCACAGTAAATTTTGCAGACGACTAATCAACAGTAATTAAAATGAAAATTATCCAAGAAAGTCATTACTGGTAAGTAGTATAACTACGCTGAAGGGGATAACGGTAATTTCTCATTCTGAGAAGATTACAGCTATTTCGTGATAAAGACGAGAGACGGAAAGCTTCGTGCATTAACTATTGCCCTTTAATCAATCCAAAGAAAAAGTAGGTTCACATAAAGACTTTTTACATGTTTAATATTGTTTTTTAAATTCATGCCCACTAGAATAAATTTTGAAATTGAAAAGTTGAATCTGAAGTTAGTACTACCGTTGATTCTTCCAAGGTATTTTGACTTCCCAAACTAGATTCACCATGTTCTGCGTTAACTTGGTGTAGGATGTGGTTGTTCATCATGCACGGACGGTCTTGGAATAGCAACATCAGAAACAAATAGATGTGTTCTCGACTACTTCCCTGGGATTAATGAGGATCACTGCTGGGTCAACCTCGAGCAAGGATGCTACATCTCCCAATAAATGTCTGCTTATAATTAATTAATTCTGAAAAGACAAAATGAATGGGCATCAATAGAGGGCAAGATGTGCAATTGAATTCGTAATTAACTATCCAAAGAGTTAGGCAGTTTACATAGCTGAGATCAATAGTGTATGAAACTGGAACGCGTTGCTATAAAGAAACTGTGGACATTATGGAGTGATCGTACTACAACTCTTAATACAAAGAAGGGACTGACCAGACGAACAAACGAATCTGCCATCAAAGCCTAAGCAGTCTGTGGCTGGAAGAATCTTACAATTCTGTGGCCACATCATGAGAAGAAATGATAACATCCTGGCGAAGTTGGTTATCCAGTGTAAAGTTAATGACAGGAGACTTCGAGGATGAACAGCAAAAAGATGGATCGATTAGACTCGCGACATCACCGTATTGCCGTTGGGCACAACTTACGGATGACAGAAGATCACAGTGAATGGTGGAAATTGACATCCAGATGCACAAAGTCTTTCTTCAACGACGAAGAGAGGGAAAGAGACTAATGTTGCGACATAATTAAAAATAATAAGATTTTTTAAACATATCCAAGGACTTCCATCGAGAGACATAACGAAGATAATGAATGTTGTTTGTGTAAGCGAAATAAATATATTAAACTCATGCTTGCGTGAAAGGTCATGACGTTTCACCAAAATATTATTTGTCACTCAGAAGTGTTCAACTGAAGTCCACGCACAGCGTAGCGACCACGCAGGTTTCATCGGGGTAGTTCGGAGATGCGCGCCACACTCGGTTTGGTTTCCTGGCATCCGATTATTGATTTTTCCTTCCTATTCGAATGTTGCGAGCATCGTTTCGTGAATTCGCCCTTTTTTCCAATTTCAAAAGCGTCCCGGATTGTACGGACCTTCACAGACAGTAATTTTGAATATTTGCGATTTCTGTTTCAAAATTGCTTTATGTTCTGTTTAGAGTTGGTGTTGGAACAGGGCGAAATTGATCTTTTTGTTTTTTTAAGTTGTTTTAATGTTCTTGCATTCTGGCCGAATATGGCTGTTTGTCTGTTTTATGTATGTTCGGGTACAATCAGAATAAGATATATTTTTTTCTTCATTTGGGTTTTTCGCCACGATCTAAAACTCAAAAAATATCAAAAACAGCTGTTCTTATGTTGTCAACACGCATGGGAATCGGGTCATAAAATCAATTGGAATAATTTCAAAACGGTATTAAAAGAATCGGTAACAAAATACAGAAGATTAAATGAAACCGCTATAATTAATTTAAATAAAAATAACTGTATTGCTTTGTCTTCGGTAGAGTTAAATTCAAAAGAACACAATTACAAACATTTTAGTATTTATATATATATATATATATATATATATATATATATATATATATATATATATATATATATATATTTTTTTTTTTTTTGGTAGTATGTCAGTGTCATTAAAAACTAATTGTTAATGTAATTATCATTGACATACACAAAAAATATATTTACTTCCTATCGTTTCAGAATTTATAGAAATTAATATATTTTATTTTTAGATTCGTTTTGGAAACGGAAGGAGAATACTTCCCGAAACGTTAACGTTAAAAGTTTGTATTTTGTTAGAACATTTTTATATTTTTAAAATTTTATTCGTTACGCATATTTATTACAAAAAAGACTCACTGAGAAATTTGTCTCTATTTGGTTTTTTGTTTTTATCCAGTGATTCTTTATTTGCATAAGAACAGATATTTTTGATATTTTTTGAGTTTTAGATCGTGGCGAAATACCCAAATAAAGAAAAAATATATGAACACGCCACAATCATACACACATTACTCAGAATATGATATGCTATATGATGTTTGACTTAGCTTTGTCCTTGAAGTTTTTCAGGCGACAGTTTATATATATATATATATATATATATATATATATATATATATATATATATATATATATATATATATATATATATATATGTATATAAATTCTACAAGAAGTTGGTAAATATCGAGGTTTTCGACCGGGCAGATCCTGTCCTGAACAGATCCTGAATCTAAAGTTGATCCTAAGATATCAAAAACTGAACAATAAAAATCTCGTCTGTACATTTGTAGATTTCAAAAAAGCATATGATTCTATTGACCGCGAATCTATATTCCAAATCTTGAAAGAACAAGGAATAGATCTGAAAACGCTGGCAATTATTAAAGCCACACTAACTAACACAAGGTCAAAAGTTAAATTCATGGGTGACATCTCAGAGCCCTTCGAAATTAAAACTGGAGTGAGACAAGGGGATGGACTCTCGCCACTCTAATTTAATTGGGTTTTAGAAAAAGTAATACAGGAGTGGCGTGAAAAAAAGTTGGCCCTCAATATTAACCAGCCCATTAAACTGAGGAGAACCAACATCAAAATTGATTGGTAAAAGTGTTAGAGTTAGAGGCGCATCAGCAACTAGGCTATTTAACGACTGGACCTATAGCTTAACGTGGGTTCCGAACCACGGTCATCGGCTTCCGACAAACCCAGGCTAGCATCCCCCTCGAGCTATGAATCCTTGGTTATGTGCCTACCCATAAGTCTATCAGTAAACCTACCGACTGGCGAGTGACTAACGTAGAACACTTCTCAGAAGGCATCCAGCCTTATCCAGCCTTTAACTGGCATGATAGGGGTAATTCATTGTCGGATTTTACACTCTTGCCTAGAAAGAATCACAAACATTTAGGGAGTAACCAGACAGAAGAAAGAAAGGAAAACAACCATCCGAACGCTGGAATCGAACTAACTACCGCTCCGATGCGGTTTCGGCACAGCAGCGGCAGGCCGCTGCTCTTACCGTCCGCACCCACGCGACCGGAAATATTGATTGTTTGGCGTTTGCTGATGGTCTAGCAATTTTGACTCAAGATATACTAACGCCACAAAAACAGATTGAAATCTTAAAAGAAACAGCAGAAAAGGTAGGACTCCAAATTTCCTTTCAAAAGACACAATACATGACTTGCAACAGACTAAGAACACCATTTCTAAAAACAAAATATTGTAACATCGGACGAGTCTCTCAGTTCAAATGTTTGGGTGAAATAATCATGGAAAACGGGTTAGTAAAAGCTGCCAATAAAGAGAGACATCGAGGAGATTGAAAAGAAGGAAAGAAAAATCATAAGAAAAATCATAAGAAAAATCTTAGGCCCCAAACAAATAAATAGCACAGCATACCGACTTCGAGAAAACAAAGAAATCAAACAAAATACAGATATACATAGCGATATGAGAAAAAGAAGACTTAAGTTGTACGGACACATAAAATGGATGAATCCGAGTAGGCTAACAAGAATTTTATGAAAATAGGAGTAGAGCTAAAGTAGAAACAATAATATTTCTATTAATATATATAATAAATTTTATTATTGAAATATTTCTAGAATGAGGCCGCTACAGCTTTTAATGAATTTTAAAAAATTCAAGCCCGGTCCTTAAAATAATTTAAACAAATTTTATCGATCGCCTGCAAATTCAAAATGAACATAAGACAATTAATGTTTGTCGTGTTTTTTTGCGAATCATGTATTCCTTTTATTTTCTTATCTTGTATTTTACTGTCGGTTTTAATGCGGATTTCCACCGTTATTTTGGAAAGCTAAACTGGCCCATGTGTATGAGAACAGATAATTAATTGACATGCTGTTGATTCAATTCTTCTATTGGAACCTTCGGTATGAAACACTAAAGTCAAAGAGATTTATCACTAAACACCGAATCCATTTTCTTTTAGTTTGTAGAAATAATCTTCAGCTTTTCAAAAGGATCAGAACAAAAATAAATTCATGGTAATACGGTGTGATGCCCAATTAACACTCGGTTTAGGCAAAATTTTGAAAAAAGTGGACATTAAGTATGTGTTTAATTTAAGAGAAATCCCGAGTAATCCAAAGGATAAAGTAGATCGACATTAAAAGTCGGGGATTTATGAAATTAGCTGTCAAGATTGTGATCGAAAGTAAATTGGGCAAACAAATAGATACATATTAACGAGATATAAAAAACACATTGCCCTCATTAGACATATAAAAAATCCTGTGTTGCCCAGTATGCAATCGAACATGACCACAATATAGACACTAACAATTTAAGACTGGTTAAAAGTGTAAACAATAATAGGGCTTTGGATGCATATGAAAGCATTCAAATAGAAAAATGCAAGAAAATAATGAACCGGGCCAAAGGACCTATTTCGTTCAATCAACTTTTTCAATTATTGCAAAGGTCAGAAAAAGTTTAATTACTATATATGTAAAGGTCAGAAAACTTCAGGGTTCATTTTTTTCTTTCTTTTGTTGTTTTTCCCCCTTTTCTTTTTTCTTGTATCCTTTTCTTTACACGTTTCGTTAGGTAGGGAGTTCGCTTCGTAGGTAGTATGTTAGCAATTAGGATTCTCATATAAGTAGAACGTAATTTAGAATTAGATTATATCATCTCCTGTTAATGTTAACCTGGTTAGTTTAGTTTTTTCAACATTGTGGGAAAATCAGTTGTACCCATTTCATGTGTTTCATTTCAACGAGTTCAAGGCTTAGAGCCACAAGACCACCCTAACAGAGTTCAGTTCTGCGAGTGGCTCTTACACCAACATGAGACGAATCAAAACTTTACCAGAATCACTTCAGCTAAGGAGGAAGGTTTACTTATCCGAAATGGAATTCACAATTCCCACAATACTCATTTTTGGTCAGTTGATAATCCTCATGCTTCTTTTCAACATGGATTTTCGACCAATGTGTGGGCGGTAGTTGTCAACGATATTCTTGTTGGGCCTTTTATCTTGCTAGATCGTTTAACGGGAGAAAACTGTCTTGAATTTTTACAAAATCTTCTAGAAAATGTGCCTTTGAATGACAGGCAGAACATGTGGTTCTTGCACGAAGGAGCGCCAGCCTATTTTACACATGAAGTGTGATAGTACTTAGACATTTACATTAGACATAGTACTTTACCAGATCTTAACACTTGTGATTTCTTTTTATGGGGTCACATAAAAAGCATAGTTTTTAAAACGTCAGTTAATACAAGGGAAGAACTTATTGATCGCATACAATAGACTGGTGAGACTATTAAGCCAATGCCTTTATCACTATTACGCGCATGTATCCACTATTGGATACGTCACGCCCAACTTTGCGTGAAATGGTTCGGCGACCACTTTGAACCTTTTCTTTAAGTACAAGGCTCAGAACCGGAATGGATATTGTTTTCGTAAGTTTTTTATCTTTTAGTTTTTTGAAAAATAGTATTAGAAAAAATGTTCAAATCTCAACTTGGTTTTGTTTATTTTAATAGAAAACAGGATATTCCAAATACATTATATTTAGTGAATATAAAGTTGTAGAGGGTGTATAAACAAAATCGTTATTCTCTAAATGAAATAGCGTTCCTAAAAGCTGCAGTCGGTTGGAGAATGTCTCTATAAGGGGCAACTAATTTAAAAGGAGCGAGATTAAAACCCCAGATTGTACTTTTTCCACTCTGATTATTCTCTTGATATGAAAGTTGCAGCTTGAAAACCAACTCACGCTTCAGTAAAGTAATTTGAACTAATGTGAGAGCGAAGCTTTAGTAATGTTAGAGTGTTCGGAACTATTAGAATAACGGTAAAATTTAGGATTTAATAAATTTTAACAGGTTGCTTATATGAGGTTTAAACGTAGTAACCATAAACATTATGTAAATTTGTAATTTAGTGCTATCAGTTCAATAAAATTATATTTGAACAATTAAAAATTTGTAGAAACAATTTTTTATACGGTTTAAATACATTTTCTACTTATTTCAAACATTTTAACATGTTATTACTAAATATTGTTGATTATTAAATATTTTTAAATTAGGGTGTAACAAAAGGATTTGCTTTTTTTGTTTCCACTACGATATATTCAGTTTACGGTGAAATATTTAATATAAATAATTAAATACATTTGAAGAAGTTTGGCGAACCGAACGGATTCCGGAAGATTGGAAAGATGTTCTAATCCATTCACTACATCAGAAATGAGATAGAACGGATGTAAACAACTACAGAGGCTAGAGCTACAGAGGTTAGAGCCTAAAATTGGTGATTATCAAGCAGGTTTTCGACCGGGCAGATTCTGCCCTGAACAGATCCTGAATCTAAAGTTGATCCAGGACATCAAAAACTGTACAATAAAAGTCTTGTCTGTACACTTGTGGAAAAAAGCATATGATTCTATCGACCATGAATCTTTATTCCAAATCTTGAAAGAAAAATGACTAGATCTGAAAACGCTGACAATTATTAAAGCAACACTAACACAAGGTCAAAAGTTAAATTCATATGTGACATCTCAGAGCCATTCAAAATTAAAACTGTAGTGAGACAAGGGGATGGACTCTCGCCACTCTTATATAACTGTGGTCTAGAAAAAGTAATACAGGAGTGGCGTGAAAAAAGTCGGCCCTGAATATTGACTAGTCCATTAAACTGGGGAGAACCAACATCAAAATTGACTGACTAGCGTTTGCTGATGATCTAATTTTAGCTCAAGATATATTAACGGCACAAAAACAGATTGAAATTCTAAAAGAAACAGCAGAAAAGGTAGGACTCCAAATTTCCTTTGAAAAAACACAATTCATGACCTGCAACAGACTAAGAACACCATTTCTAAAAACAAAATATGGTAACATCAGACGAGTCTCTCAATTTAAATATTTGGTTAAAATAATCATGGAAAACGGGTTGGAAAAAGCGGCCCTATAAGGGTAGGTGTCAAAAAATGGAAGCTGCATTGAGATTTACATAAAATATTTACAACAAAAAATGCATATCTAAAAACACAGAACTGAAACATTACAACACAGCTATTAAGCCATAATGTCTACATGCGGCAGAAACGCTCATTTTGAATAGAAAGAGAGACATCGAGGAAATTGAAAAGAAGGAAAGAAAAATCATAAGACAAATCTTAGGCCCCAAACAAATAAATAGCACAACATACCGACTTCGAGCAAACCAAGAAATCAAACAATACACATACATGGCGTTATGAGAAAAAGAAGACTTAAGTTTTACGGACACATAAAACGGATGAATCCGAGTAGGCTAACTAGATAAATAGTTGAATTTTATGAAAATAGAAGTAGAGCTAAAGTAGAAATAATTAAATGGATTGCTGCAATTAAAGAGGACCTAAGATCAGCAAATATTACACAAAGTAAAATTCAGGATAGAGGCTGCTTCAGACACAAGGTTAACGTTTGGGAGATTAGCCAGAGAGGAATGTAAGAGGATGGAACAACTTGACCTGAGGAAAGGAAAAAAGCTCATAGCGAAAGAATGAAATCAGTATGGGCGCAAAGGATGGCTAACAACAACCAACGCCTCTAACTATACTTCGGGTGGTCCACCAGGGCCCATACGTGAATAATAATTATATATAAATTTAATATAATATAAATATAAATTTCAGAAAGACAATGATCCTAAACATAGCACGGGTACAGTTCATGAATGGTTATTACACAACTGTCCAAAAAGAAACATGAAATTACTAATAAAGTTTAAAGAATATGTTACTAGAGAAATGGAATAAAATCAGAGTAAATTATTTTGAAAAAATAGTGGTATTAATGCCAAAACGTTTAGGAAATGTGACTAAGATCAAAAGTGGTCATATCAAATTCTAATTATAACCTAAATTTTTTATATAGTAAATTTTTTTGCTGATACTAATTAATGTCCGAACATTTTTCTGACTCTAAATTTATATATTGTTCTTTTTTATAGACGTATTTACTATTTATATGGATTTAAAATTATCGAAGTGAAAACTTCTCTAGCCGCGTTGAGCCATTTTCGGTATGCTAGTGATGTGTTGCGCCAGACTGGCGATACCAATTGTGTTTTAAATGTGTTTTAATGTGTTTTAAATTAAATTGTGTTTTAGATAATCATTATTTTAATTGTTTAATTGTAGAATCACTGTACAGTACAAGACCGAGTACTTAATATGCTAATATTTTTATGTAGAAAAATTAATAACAAAAACAAAGCATTTATTTTTGAATATTTCCAGTATTGGTATCAATATTTGCGTGGAAAAATTTGATATTATTTATTTTTCTAATATTTAATCTCTGCAATACATCGTGCAATGAATATTTCATAGTGGCTTAGGAGTTATCTTACCAGCGTGGTAAAACAGATTTCTAGTAGTTCGATAGTATTTTTGTCGCGGATTTTAAAATTATAAATTCTATAAAATTTTATAATAAATTTCATTTCTACAAAATTATTGTTTATTGGTTTAAATTGTCAGAAATAAAATACGTGTTTTGTTATTTTATGCAAAATGATTATTAATAAACTTATATCATTCGGCTTCACCATTAGAACTTTACAAAAAAGTATTGCAATATAATTAGTTTTTCTAAATGTCCATTTTCTATATTTGTTTAGATCCTCGATTCTAGGTGAAAAAAATTCATTTTTAAATTATAGAAAGGAAAGAATTTACGGTTAGAGGCGCATCAGCATCTAAGGCTATTTAGCGACTGGACCTAGCTTAACGTGGGTTCCGAACCACGGTCATCAACCCTTGGTTATGTGCCTACCCATCCACAAGTCTATCAGGAAGCCTACCGACTGGCGAGTGACTAACGTAGAGCACTTCTCAGAGGCATCCGGCCTTACCCAGCCTTTAACTGGCGTGACTGAGGGGTAGTTCGTTGACGGATTTTACACTCTTGCCTAAAAACAATCACAGACATTTAGGTGTGGATATGTGTGGGTGTGTGTGTATATGTGAGTGTATATAAATGTGTGTGTAGGAAGTAAGACGGTCAGAAGAATTAAAGAAAAACACCCATCCGAACGCTGGAATCGAACCAACTACCTTTGGATTGCCAGGCAGGCGACTAATCCACCAGACCACTGCGGCCGGTTTTTAAATTATACATTTAAAGAATAATTCATTTAAAAATTCCAAAAAAAAAACACAGTTATTCCAAAGTTTCAAGTTTTCACTTCTGTCGGCAGTCCCCCATGACTGCCTACCTTTTTATTCATACTTAAATCGTGGTTATACTAGAAAATGACCCTAATAAATTCTTTTTTATTACATTTTATTTTCATAAGCACACTTATAGCAATATATTTGTCCCAATATTTTTAGGATCCACTGTACATATTATTAATTCCTCTGGTATGTACAATGTTTAGGTATATATTTACTTTGATTTGCCTTCAGTTACTCCAGTTGATTCAAATTGAAAATATCGCTAGATAACTTGCATTTACGCTACATAATGCTTTGTTATTTCAAAAAGGGCAAGAATGCTGTGCAAATAAAACCAAGATTTGTATCCTTTACAGTCCTTACGGTGTAAAACTGATCTGGTCGGTTCAAAGGAGGATATATTGACCTGGAAGAGCGGCATTCCCCTGGCCGTTTACCGGACCTCATCTCCTTCTAGTACTGTGAAAGCGGCCTTCCGTTAACACTGACCGCTACTTTTCAGAATTCGAATGGATGAAGTAAATCGTCAGCAATTGAAGAAAATCGACCCGAATTTGTAAATAAAAAAAACTTGTCGTTTTGTAATTACAATGTAAAGGGTCTTTCAAATTGAGCGGTTTTTTCAATTCTTGAATAAAACACACAATTTGCGTTGATTTCAAGAAGCTAAATAATTGAAGTACAGTGTATGACATTTAAACAATATCTGCCAATTGAAAGACAATATCTGCCAAATGACCACCTCTTACAGCTCCACAGACGCCCACTCTTTTGTCAAAATTTTGGATAACATTTTGGCATAACCAAAATATCGCAATCTCATCAATGACTCGAATAATTTCATCCTTTACTTCAGGAATCGATTGTGGATTGTTCTTATAGAGCTGGCTTTTCACATAACCCCAAGGAAAATAGTCCAACGGTATCAAATCACATAATCTTGGTGGCCAATTAACATCACCGTTTATTGCAGTAACTCAACCCAGAAATTTTTCTTTAAATAGACCAATTGTTTCATTAGCAGAGTGAGGTGCCCACGAAAATTCAGTTAGCATCTCGCGATATCAAACACCATTCACATTTACATCTTCACCTGCAGCATTCTGAAAGAATTGCAGCCAAATTACACCTCCTGACCATAATGCACACCAAAAAGTGACTCGTTTAAGATGTTAAGGTTTCTCATGAATCAATCGTGGATTTTCCTCACCCCAAATGCGGCAATTTTATTTATTAACATAGCCACCAATTTCAAAATATGCTTTATCTGAAATTTTTTTTTTTTTGAGAAAAATCATCTGTTTATTCTTTGAACCAAATGACAAACGCTCGACGTTTTGAATGATCCAGTGGCTTTAGTTCCTCTGTTATTTGAACCTTATATACCTTCAGCCTTCAGAGATAAATCCTTTCGTAAAATACAAATTGTTGTGAACGTCGACTAACAGAAATTTCTGTGCCTTCAGCAACACTTTCACGTACCAAATCAATATGCTCTCGTGAACGATTACTATGATTATATATTGCTCTTCATTTATCTTCCACCAAACCAGTTTCTTGAAATTTTTAAACAATTCGATTGATAGTGCTTTCAAATGAACGAATGTGCAAACCGTAAATATCACGTAATTTTCTAAAAAACATTTTTCAACACCCAATTTCATAAAAAAAATTCAACAATTTTAATACGCTGTTGAATGGTGTCTCCATTTTTATAAATGTCACACATTACACTTTTGAAATGAGTCAGTTGACCTAGTCAAATTCATAACGCCATTTCTGTTTTATTCAAGAATTAAAAGAACCGCTTAATTTGAAAGACCTGCTACAATCATACATTTCAATCCTGACCCGGCAAAAATTGAGATATTATGCCCCATCCACTTCACTTCAAAACGGAATAAGAGGTGAAATTTTCAGACAACTTAATATTTTACAAAAGATATAGTTTACGAACATTATGCATGAAAATTAATTTGTCCTCGTTAATCTGTGCTAATATAAGAAATGATAAACAAATTAGAAGGTCCATTGATCATAAAACAAAAGTTTTATGATCCTTTTCAGTCCCAATGGGGGATATAAGTCCCAGAAGGTGTTTAATGCAACCTAGAGGGAAATACGTGCGTTGGATTTACCCAGGCCGGTGCCCCACTGGTAATATGAAAATGTTTGTGTATTTTTTCAAAATGGCGCATTAGTGAAACTGTTTACTATACGTAGGCTACGTTTATATTGATATATTTGGCGTTTATCTGACTAATTTATGACAAAAAAATGTCTAGGTAAGTGTGTATACGTTTGTATATTACTTATAGAAAGTGTTTTTTTGTGTCATATATGTCCCAGTGGTATTACTACAAGTACAATGGGATTTTTTATTTCAGAAATAAACCATTGTCTGAGCAGGAACTCTTTCCTGGCAGACAATATTTTCGATATGGAAGATGAACCGTTCATTGATAGTGGTTCAGAATATTTCCAGTCATCCTCAGTGGGTTCAAGTGATCAATTTTCGGGACAAGCTACAAGCGAAGTAAAAAAAGAAAGTCGAACTAAATGAAAATTTATCGTCTACAGAATGTGCATCTTCTGAAGAAAGTGAGAATGATAAAACCGTCGATCCGTCTACAATAAATTTGGACCAATTGAAATCTGTAGATAACATTTTTTACCAAGATTACATATCCCAAACGAAAAACCCTGTATTCTCGCAAAACTCGATAGGTCATCTACTGAGTTGGACATTTTTTTTTTCAAACTGTTCCCCAAAATCCTTTTTCTATGGATTTCTGGAAAACCAATGAAAGATTGGAGATTCTTCAAGCAAAAAAGAAATTATCTATACACAAAACTGCTTAGTATGAAATAATGATTGTTATTAGATATTTTCTGGTAATGTCTTATAATAAAGTGTCTGCACATCCACTCTACTGGTCTAATAATACTTCACTTGGCAACACAATGATCAAACAAACTGTGTTCCAAACTATATTTCAGTTCTCCCCAAACGCCAAATGGCGCCCATAAAATATAATATATATATATATATATATATATATATATATATATATATATATATATATATATATATATATATATATATATATATATATATATATATATATATCTTATATATATATATATATATATATATATATATATATATATATATATATATATATATATATATATATATAAGAAGCGCGTTCGTGCTTGAAGTAAACTTTTTCACAAGCAACAACAAGTGAGAAAATATTTCAGAGTATCGATGAGGTTATGTCTAACTTCAAAGGAAGAAGTTGCTTGAAACACCTTCTTCTAAAATCTACTAAAAGAGGCGTAAAATCATTGGTTAGATATGATTCAAAAAATTGACTACACATACGACTTGAATATATATTTAGGAAGAGATGAAAATAGAAATCAAAATTCAACTCTAGGAGAAGATATCGTCATGAAGTTATTTGCAGAAACTATTCAAGATACTGATGTTAACCCATACTTTGACATATTTTTTATTAGCACTCAACTTTACAATAATTACCAGAAAAAACACACCTACAGTCGATATAAACAGAAAGCGTGAAAGATGTGAAATTTTTCAGTTTTTCTGCAATCAGTATGGTACATGTACAGTCTAATGGAAGGATACCAAAGATATAACAATCCTTTCAAACTGTCATGGCGATGAAATGACTGTAGCAAACAGAAAAGCGAAAGATGGAAACCGATCAGAAATTCCTGATAAAGTTCCATAACAAATATATGGGGGGAGTTGATCTCTCACATCAACTTGTTGGCCTCTACAACATGGATAGAATGACCGGTAAATGGTGGAAAATAGTCTCTATCGGCTACTAATAATAGCAGCGGTAATTCCTGGATCATATTTTCTGAGCTAAAAGAGCGACAACAAAAAATAAGAGTTTCTAGGATTATGTAGTTCCGCTGGCTGAATCTTTAATAAGTTGTGACCGACAAAATGCAAAAGTGGTACACAGAAGACAATATGGTAAGCCGTCATCAGGTTCTAGGCTACTGAATATAGGGGATCACTTACCCATCGAAGGGCCAAGTTAAATGGTGGAAAATAGTCTCTATCGGCTACTAATAATAGCAGCGGTAATTCCTGGATCATATTTTCTGAGCTAAAAGAGCGACAACAAAAAATAAGAGTTTCTAGGATTATTTGGTTCCGCTGGCTGAATCTTTAATAAGTTGTGACCGACAAAATGCAAAAGTGGTACACAGAAGACAATATGGTAAGCCGTCATCAGGTTCTAGGCTACTGAATATAGGGGATCACTTACCCATCGAAGGGCCAAGTTTTTCAAGGTTTCCTTTTTTTATGTTCCCCCAACTAGTACTAATGGGACATATATCTTCCAATCAGTGGCCGCTCGTGGGTTTTAAAGTGGGAGGGCGTAGAAGAAAATAGCACTGCTGAATTTTTTTTTTTCTTTCCCTTTCTTTTTACTTTTCGTGCTATTGAAACCCTATACAGGAGGTGAACCAGGAAAATGAGTTAGAGGAAAGAAACTGAACGGAAATAAAATATGGTGTTTTGCTTTGAAAAATTGTTTGCTGTGATAAATGCTGGAGAGGTGGCGCTCCAACGCCCTTCCTCACGAGCCGCTACTGGTTTCAATCCCTCAACATACCCCCGTTTGAAAAAAAAAGCTTGAAAAGATAATTTTTCTTTTTTTTTGTGATCAATGTGAAGCGTATTAAATAAAAATAAAAAAAATAAAATTAAGTCAATTGAATAAAAAAACAAATTGGGACTGAGAGGGTTAAAATTATTTAGGATTATGGACTACGACTTAAAAAATCAAACCAACAATTTGAAATAAATTTAGTAAATAAAAATTCAAAATTGCCACCTGTATAAGTAAGCGGTTGTTCCGCAAATTCAATAGCGACTTTAAAGGTCAGTAAGTTGAATAACATGTCCCTACAGAGGGCAACTAATTTAAAGGACGCGAGATTAAAAGCCCCATATTGAACTTTTTCCACTCTGATTAATCTCTTGATATGAAAGCTGCAGCTCACGCTCCAGTAAAGTAATTTGAACAAATGTGCGAGCACAGTTTGGGCAATGTCGTAACGCCCAAAACTAACTACTAAAACAAGTGTAAAATTCAATATTTAATCCACTGTGACATTTGATTATATAATTTTAGAATGTAGTAAATAAAAGTGTCATCTTACTATGCCCCTGAAATATTGCGTGGTTTCAAAATATAAATTCTTCTTGAAAAATTGGAAAAACATCTGATTATTTGTTTGGTTATTTGGAAAACATTAATATGTGATTTCAAAAAATTGACGTAACTATTATTACTGATTTCAGGAGGAATAAATTCTAAACTGCATAATTAAAAAAATCTGGAGAAATCTTGGGAAAGATTGTTTTACTCTGAAGACGATAATTTTACCAACAGATTAATCCATATATTCTGTAGTAAATTAAAATGATTGGTCTGGTCTGGTCTGGTCTAATAAACATACGTAATAAAGGTGTAAATACACCTCCATGAATGTATACAAAGTGGAAGTCAATCTCCCATTACTGATTGTAGCTCCCTAACTCGTAGTTATAAGATCTTCAAATTTTAATCAGTTGTATTTTTTAACTATCTATAAAATATATAATTTTAATATATCTATAAAATAGTTTTTAAATATAATAATATAATAGTTTTTAAAATTGTCATTATTTCTTGGTGTTCCTTTTCTAGTTCTACAAAAATGAACTGCTATCGTAAAGGAGGCAAAAATAATATCGTTTTTTAATAAATATTAAATGAATAGCCAGTATTACCTCCATGAGCCGCAATGCAAGCTGTAAGACGATGCAGCATGCTGTCAATTAAGTTGTTTAACAGATGCTGAAGAATGGTTTTGCTCGCTGTGCGATGGGGAAGTGCATTGTCATCTGTATATACAAAGGCATAATAGACCATAATGCTCTCTTTGAAATGGAACGGGGGGGTTGAGCTCCATTCAAGCGAGCTCGTCACTCAGATGCTCTCCAAATTATAGTTCGTCAAGAATCCGCAACTAGGCCTAGTCTTGTCTCGTCGCCAAACATTCCGAAATTCCAATTAGATCCGTTTGTCCATCACAGCCGCATAATCTTTTGCTGTAAACTAATTTCAGGAACACACAAGGGCCTTCGTAGATATAAGACTCTGTCATGGAGTCTTCTCAATATGGTTTTTCTTGAAACATTTACCCCCAGCTCATTTTTAATAGTACTGAAAAGATAGAAAGTAGATGGTTACGTCATTTGCATTGAAGGCTATTTGACAATTTTTTTGCAGCAGTAGTAATACTATTTCTGCCTTTTCCAGGCTGCTCAGTAACATCGTTTGTCTCCCTATTTTATTTTAGTTTCGCAAAACGTTACTTTGATACACTCCCACAATCTCAGCAATTTCAAATTGCCGATAACCACGTAACGACAATGTCACTATTCTAAATCTCTTAAACTGTGAAATAATGTTTCTCGGCATTTTAAAGTAAACACAACGGTTAAATTTTCCCTGAACATCAAGAAACAACAATTTAAAATATGCAAGAATTTGTATCAAATATAGAAACAATCAATAAACTTTGTTAAAAATAGCTTATTTTGGAAAATAAGTAAAATGATCAAAAATATGTAAAATATATAAAAAATTGTTTTTAGTTATATATATATATATATATATATATATATATATATATATATATATATATATATATATATATATATATATATATATATATATATAGAGCGGCATTCACTCTAGGATTGCCCTGGTCCATCTGTCGTCCCATCACCTCGCTATATGGCCTGCCCATCCCTGTTTCAATTGCTTTACTCTTCCAATGATCCTCACACACACTTTCGTTTATTCCCTGATACATGCGCAGGGCTTTTTGTCTCGTCTTGTAATACCAAGCGTACATTTTTCCATTCCCCTCTGTGCTACCAGAAGTGATTATGATAGTGAAGATTAAATTGATTGCGATGTGAGTGTCCAGGTTTCACTTCCGTATGTCATAGCGGATAGAATGCACTGATCGAAGACTTTTCTTTTCAGGCAAAGTGGGGGTCTGCTCTTGAACACAATCTAACTAAATCTAAACTACTTCCATATTCTTGCAATATTTTATAAGAAAACAACATCCACTAAAATATTGCTGGGTATCTACTGAGGCATAAAGGATATGGTGCCTTACGAGCTCCTAGATCTTGATAAGGGTATTATTATCAAAATACAGGGTCCGGCAGTGACGTATGGTGTTTTTAAAACGACTATAACGCCCGGCAGTGTCGAGCGAATATTTTTAGGATGATTGGTATCTGCTCGTTCCGAGATGCCATCTTGGTAGCTATGGAGCTGTGGTCTGTGGCGCATCGCGTATTTATTTACAACACTTTTATTGAAACTGGTCGTTCTGTTGTGCTCACACAGCGAAGATTTCGAAATCATTTTAACATTGGTTGGCAGGGTCGCGAACAAATTTCCATTGAGACTTGGGACTGCATTTTCATTGAGACTTGGGACTGCACGGGGAGGATCGAACAGGTCACTTCGCAGAATCTTATACTTGGACCGTCATTTCCATCCGTATAAAATTATGGTTATTCAAAAATTGCAACAAAATGACTTAGCTGAGTTGGCGTAGATTCGCAGAAAGGATTGGAATTGCTGGACGACAACATCGGTTTGGTTATGAGTGACGAGGTCCATTTTCATTTACCGGGGATGGTAGATAAACAGAACTTTCGATACTGGTCACCCGAAAACCCCCGACAGCTGCATGATCAATCGCTGCACTCCGAGTGAGTAACTGTTTGGTGTGCCGAATGTCGAACTTGTATTATTGGACCGTATTTTTGTCGTGAAAATGGATGAACAGTCTCTGTTAACACAGATCGATATATGTGGCGTGATTATTTTCTACTAGAATTAAGAAGACGGCGCACTAACCTCAATACATTTTGGCTCCAATAAGATGGCTCCATACCTCATCCGCAACTTACATAACCGTGAACTCTTGAAGTTCTTTCCGAAACCATAACGCGCGAAAAAGAAAGGATTCCTCGTGCCATGCTCGAAAGGAGTATTACCGATTTTGCTACCCGTCTATAAGAATGCCTCGACAAAAATGGACGCCACCTAAGTGATGTGATTTCTCGCACCTGACTGTGTTATGTATACTTTAATGGCAAAATACCGCTAATGTATAAAAGCAATAAATTTTGATATTTGTTTAAAAATAAGAGTGTGCCAATTTTTTCATAAATATCATACCTCTCTGCCGGACCCTGTACAATAAAAATGTTACTAATGGTCACATAAACAATTTATTTATATGAGCCATGCGTTGAAAGGGAGAAATAAGCTTCATATTGGTATCGAAAAGGGGGGAAAGAAGTCCCATATTGGTATCGAAAACAATTAATAGATTTTAACAAGATTGTTGCTGTATAACACACATATATTACTAAAGGGGTTATTTAGGCAGAGATGTACATGATACCCCATAAAAAGTATTTGAATACAAGATACAAGATAATTTTAAGTACTGTAATAAGTATGTTTATTAAATTTTGTATATGATATCTCAAATATATTACTCAAAAGTATATTGTATCTTGTATTCCAGATACTTTTTATGAGGGTCTCTGTATTTAGAAATAGGGTTCTGTAATCATCTCTCATAATTTATATTTCTATCATGAGATCTAGTTTCGCCCATCCACCATTTGGTTCCTTAACAGTTATCTTCAACATAACTTCAAAATGATGATCATTTTAACAAAGATTAAACACTTGTCCAAAATCTGAATTAATATTATCGAAAATTTTATTTTTTAATAATTAATTTAAATTTAATTTAATTTAAATTTTATTCAATAAAATTTTAAACGTAAAATGTTTATTTGTTTTACCGAAATAATTTTTACATCTGTTACATACCTATTTGTGTTTAGCATGTGTCTGTAATGTGTGCGTTACCTGAAAAAGAAAACTTATTTTAAAATGTAACCGAAAACTAATTTAATTCATCATTTTCAAAACATAAAATTGAATGTTTTTAATATCAATATTATAAATAATGTTTTTTTTTCTGATTTTGTAAACATACAACATACATACAAGTTTATAGTTGAAAAAATTATTTTATTCTTCCGTATATTTTCCCTTAAGCTCAATACATTTTTCTCAGCGGCTTCTTTTACTGGTGCTACAACTTCTTCATTTGAGCTTTGGGAACATGTGTAAGTCAGAGGGGGCCAGATCTGTTGAATATGGTGGTTGCTCCAACAATTCGTAGTGTAACTCCTTCAATTTTGCCATTACAAGAACACCTCTGTGAGCCGGTGCATCCCCCTGAGGAAAAATGATTTTATTCTTCCCTAAAGCAGGTCTTTTCTTCCGAATTTTTGCATCCATTTGATCCAAAAGGTTCGAGTAATACTGTTCTGTTATTGTTTCATGGGTTTGAAGATAATGAATTAACAAAATGCCTTTGGCATCCCAAAAAATTGATACCATAACTTTCCAATCTGCAATTTGTTGTCGCAGTTCAGGACCATAGTGGTAAACCCAAGTCTCATCCATAGTTACAAAACGAAGTTTAAAATTTATTTTATTCTTTCGAAAAAGACCTAAATGTTGGTTAGAAAGTTTTACTTTCGAACCAACTTTTGGTTAACCAACCAAAGTTGGTCTAACCAACTTTTACTATAAATCGTTTTCGATCAGAATTTAACAAATGCGGCATTCATCTTACACATAGCTTTCTCAAGCCCAATTCCTTTTTCAAAATATCAAACACCCATTTAGTTGAGATGTCCATGGACTTAGCGATTTCACTCAAAGTCAACTGTCTGTCATCCATAACCATATCATGTATAGAATTAATTATTTGTTCAGTAGTTGTACTTATTGGACATCCAGAACGAGGACCATTATCCAGACTTGTACGACCACGTTAAAACTCATCCATTGTCCACTGACAAACCATTGTTTTTGAAGGAGTAGACCCCTCTAATACATTTACTGTTTCACTATGAATTTCCATTCCTTTAAACCTTTTTTTACAAATAATTTAATCACTGCACGATTTTCAATATTTTCCATTTTTGAAAATAACACTGATGCGTTTACTTGAAGCTACTGTTTTTGTACGAATGATTGTCAGATCGACTTGAAACTAAATATGTTCACATGAAGGATGAAACCGAATGGATGAGAAAAATCTAGTAGATCTCTCTATAGGTGTCGCTCAGCAAACTTTTCAATTAGCCTCGTATGTATATATAGTGTGCATATTATTAAATTTTGAAAACAAAAATGTGTGAATCTTATAAGAATGGATGCGCCCAATAGATGCCTTATGAGTTTTGGAAGCATAACAATACCATTAATGCTACAAATGTTATTAATGATGTTTATCCTAGTCCCTTGGATTGCAATCTTTTTGGCGGTATAAAATCTGGAAGGCCTTGAAGCTGACCTCAAAGATACAGGTCAGGAATTAGCTATAAACTTAAAACGTTATGGTTCACAATGCAACGGTGTTTTAAACAACAGAATAAAGTGCAATGAGAAGGAATATGAGTAACTATTTGCAGTGCATTGTTGTCCAGATTAGGCGGAGGGTCTTTTTTTCAACAAATTACGGAAAAAAAGTTACTGGCGATGACAAGTAAATTCTAGACAGCAATCTACATAACTTTTCACCATAATTTCCTTACAAATTGTTTGGAAAATGACTTCGTTTCATTGAATTAAATCATTTAACTAACCAGTTAAGTAACCAAGATGTATAAGTATCTCACAAGAAAATAAAATGATGCCCGCTATAAATCATACCATAATATCCATATTTGTGATGATATGTCACCCAGCGCGTAGTAGATCTAACCATGGATCAGTTCATTTTCAGAAGTTTATGACACTTATTTTCTTTTTGATCATAAGATAGTAAAACGTTGTTGCCACTATAGCTTTTCAAAGTTCTGACACTCTTATTGGAAAATTCGGACACTCTCAATACACTCAACACTCAATATATTTATTACATAAGTAATATGAACATAACTTCGGTTTACCCTTAAGATTAGGACTCGTATTATATGTAGCTGTGTATAAACCTTATTAAATGTTAAACATGTCAAAGCAGTTCCAGTTTACTCAACTGAAAATTATAATTTCAAACATAAATATCTGTTTGAATGCATCATGTAGAAAGTTAACTAAATTATATCTATAGAGGCCTGCTATTTCGAGGGCTTGTTTGAATTTGCTTAAAGTTGCTGAAACTAACACTTAAACATATGTATCTATAATTGTAGTGCTTTTTTTAATTTATAATATAAATAGTTCGAATTTAGTTCGAGATTCATCACTCGAATATAAGTCGAATCAGCAACTGAACTTTAATTTTACTAAGGTACATATAAATAAGAATTTATAAGGCATACAAGGGTTGCTATTTATGTATCTAGTATAATAAATAAAAACAAATGTTTATAATTGAAAATGTTTTTACTGTTTTTCAAAATATTCTCTGCCATGATCGATACACTTTTGCATACGTTTGAACCAATTTTCATAGTGATAATAATTAAAACACTTGGTATTTGTTTCACAATATATTCAAGATATTCTCTAACATGTTTCGGCCTCGCGACCATTCTCAAAGAGAGTTATGTATTATCATTGTTACTATGTTTCACCAAGAGCCAACCGCGCAATCAATCAAAACTATTGTTAATGCAAGCACAGCAAAATTAGCGGTTATATACAAAAAACTTTACTGAAAGTGAAAAAGTGTAATAATCACATATGGTTTATTCAAACGTGTCAAAAGGAGGATCCCCAACCAAAATTTATGAAGATATCATGTCATAACCACTCACCTCAAGCAGAAAGCACTGTCAATGCAGCTCGGAAACATTGGCTAGCAGAAGAAGCATCCAAATGGTACAGAAACAGGGATAATCTCAACTTACATCTTAAATTAGTCCACACAGAACTGCTACACAAATCAAATTATTTCGAATTTGAATACTTTGACAGGACAGTGCGCGAGTCAGTGAAAGATGCAACACATAAACAGTACCTAATACAGCTAAGAAAATTAAATACCCTAAGAAAATGTAAGTCACAAATTTTTGCTCACCTAAATTCTCATAATATCAATTCAATTAGTTCAGTAAGATTTTATGATAGAGTTGTAAATTTAACAAATGTTCAGTTTGATAATGAAGAAATTAAGTTATTAGAAAAAGGCCTCAAATACTGTCCAAACTTCGTCAAATCCACAGATATTGAAATACTCGCAGCCAATTTAGAGAATCTTTTAAGTAGTTTAAATAAAAGCCAATTAGCAAAATATAACATTGCAAATATAATAGCAAACAATAAAATAAAAAATAAATATTCCAACGAACTCAGAATAATTAATAAATTACGTAACAAAATTTACCAAAACAATTTAATTCTTTGCAAAGCTGACAAAGGTAATACTGTTACTATTCTAACAAAAGATGAATACCTACTAAAAATGAACGCACTCATCAACACAGAAAACTGTAGAGAACTCAAGACCGATCCAACAAAAAAATATCATACCGCTGTAAAGAAAATTACAAAAACGTACAATGAAACCTTCTTAAATATATCGCAATCCAAACTAGATACCATGAACCCAAAATCTCCAGTCTTATACGGAATGCCTAAACTACATAAAGATGGCATTCCAATGAGACCAGTCGTTTCTTATGTAAATGCTCCTGCATATAAACTTTGCAAACAACTCAACAGTGATCTACCATTATTTATCGATTTCAACTCGCCCAAAGCAATCAAAAATACAATAGAACTAACAACAAAATTAAAAAACATACAGATACCTCCCAATGCAAAGTTAGTTTCGTTCGATATAAAAAGCCTTTTTTCCTCCATTCCGGTACAAGATCTTAAAAATATCCTCACTGAAAGAATTCATGAATGCAATCTTGAAATCGTACACAAAAATGCTCTCATAGAAGCTATCAATGTATGTACCGAACAAAATTATTTTCTGTTCAATTCAAAATTTTACCAACAAACGAATGGATTATCAATGGGAAGCCCCCTGAGCCCCCTCCTGGCAGAAATTTATATGGCTAATTTTGAAAACAATTTATTTAGCGACACTAATTATACAAGACACATACATTTTTGGGCCAGGTATGTCGATGATATTATTTGCATATGGACCGGTACAGAAAGACTATTGGGTCAATTTCTTGAATATTTATACAGTGTAAACTCAAAAATCCAGTTCACAATAGAAACAGAGACGGATAATTCATTAAATTTCTTAGATTTAAAAATAATAAGAACACCGAATAAATTAGAATTCGAAATATTTAGAAAACCCACGTATACCGATACAATTATTCACGCAAGTTTAAATCAGTCATGGAATGTAAAAATGTCCACTTTTCATACTATGACCCACAGACTTCTAACGATTCCACTTAAAAAAGACAGCTATGAAAAAGAACTTAATATTATCAAAAATATCGCAAGGAATAATGGATATCAGCCAAGCATCATAGATAAAATGATAAAAAACAAGATTAAGAAAAACAACACCAAACATTTTTATGCCGCAACACCCGAAAAAGATTCTAAAAATTGGCATGCTATAAACTATATTCACAAATTAAGTTCAAGAATCACAAATCAGTTAAAGAACGAAAATATTAATATTATCTCTGTTAATAAGAATAATCTTACATCGATGTTAAACAATAACAAAGAAAGAGCAAAATTTTGTGACAAATCTGGAGTATACGAAATTAAATGTAATATGTGTGACGCTATTTATATAGGCCAAACGGGCCGATCGCTCAATGATAGGCTAAAAGAACATAAATATTCAATTTTACACAATCAGAGAAAGACGGGCTTTGCCGAACATTGTATAGACCAGAACCATTTTTTTAACATTAATAATACCAAATTAATACATAGCTGCAATAAAAGCAGGCTGTTAAATTACCTGGAAATTTTCGAAATTAAAAAAGCCATATACGACGGCAAAAACCTAACAAACACCCAGCTAGACTTCGGAAATACTCCAATTATTGATAGTGTAATAAATTTAACGAGATGAAAAAACCGACTTCCATTAGGAAACATGTTAGAGAATATCTTGAATATATTGTGAAACAAATACCAAGTGTTTTAATTATTATCATTGTTACTATGTTTCACCAAGAGTCAACCGCGCAATCAATCAAAACAATTTTCATAGGACATTTTCCATTCCGATTGATGTAACTCCAAAACATACATTTTGAATGCATCAACCGCTTCTTGTGGCGTCGAAAATCGTTGACCACATAGTTTATTCTTTACCAACGGGAACACAAACAAACCACTGGGTGCCAAATCACGAGTGTACGTCGAATGACCCATCAATTCGATGTTTTGACCGGTTAAATATTGAATTGTTCGGTCGGATGTGTGAGCTTATTTCTTCAAAGACTTCTGGCAAACAAATGGTTGTGTACCATTCAGAATGAATCGTTCTACGTTTCTCTAGTGGCACTGAAGTCATATGTTCATTTATCCTACAAAAACAGACGAACATTTGCTTCAAAGTGCTTCTTTCGCGAACAACTTAGATTTGGATCATTTTAAAAGATCCACTCGAATGCTGTTTACTTTCGGTATGAGCCCGAAAGTAAAGAGCATAAATTCAAGATTCGTCACCCATGTAGTTGTTATACACGGTTTTTGATGCACCGCGATTGACATTTTTTGAGCATTTGTTTGTGGAATCAAATTAAAAATAAAGCGGAATCCAACGCGCACAAATCATTTTCACAACTAAATGTTCATGTAAAATCTTGTGTATGGTCGTCATACTAATGCCCTGGGATGCCTCAATGTCACAGTATATCACATGACGACATTGTTTTATCAGTTCACGCACAGTATCGATGTCTTCTGGCACAACAACCGATTTTAGACGATCTTCTTTAAATTTGTTCGTGGGCGAACGACAATGAACGTACATTTCTACTTGGAACACATCATCAGACCTGTTATTTATCCATTACAGCAAGAAATTGGTAACAATTTTATCTTTATAGATGATAACGCCCGCCCACATAGCAGTTAAAAAAAAGTGATTTGGTGTTTAGTGGTAAATCTGTTCAAGTTTAATGGCCCAATGCCATTAATAATAATTAATTAATATTAATTAATATTTGGGCATTAATAATGCCCTGCCCTAATGTAAAGGGTGCTAAGAATCAATGAGTTAAATCAGGTGCCATTGGAAAAAAAAATTCTTATGATGTTATTCAGTATTAAGTAATTTATTCGTGAGGAATTCATATTTTGTTCTTCTGTAAATTTGTTTTGTTTTTGTTTTCTCTGTGCAACAGAGTATTATCATACAGGGGTGAATCAAATATAAATCGGAATATTACAATTATTTTCCTCGGCCAATGACCAGCGAACTGTCAGTGTAGGTCGTTGCAGTGTAATGTATGGTGGTGGGGGAAACTCTCGGTGAGCTGTTTCACTCAGTTCTTTTGTCAGGACACTCATGAGTAAGCAACAGGTTCCACCGTCCGTTGCGCAACGGGTTATAATAGAGTGTTTAACCAAGGAAGGCTTTAAACCATCCGAAATATTAACTTGGTTGAAGGTACAGTATGGCGACGATACCCTGTTTAAGACCCAAGTATTTAGTTGGACCAAGAAGTTTAAGAGTGGACGAGAAAGTGTTGTAAATGTAAGTCATAATCAACGTCCCAGGTAAAGTGTCACTGCTGACAACATTAAATTGAAACTGTTGACCGAAGATCAAAAAACATGCGAATGCAAATCAGTAAGAGACTTCTGAATCGATTTCGGTGGGAAAGAGAGACTTTTTGAAGCATATCATAACATGTGATGAAACGTGGGTGCATTATTACACTCCAGAATCAAAAATGGCGAGTAAGGAAACACGAAATCAGTCCTGTAAAGACCAAAACCCGTCTCTCAGCCGGTAAGGTTCTCGCGACCGTAATTTTTTCGACTAGAGGGGAGTTTTGCTGATTGATTTTATACATGATCGACGTACGGTTAATACTGCCTACTACTGCCAGCTGTTGGAGGCAACAAAATCCTCTTAAAGGAGCAAATGTCTCTAGGACAATGCCAGGCCACATACGGCCATACAGGAAAAACTGGAGAATATGTATTAGAAAACCCTTGAACACCCTTTATACAGGGCAGATTTGTCACTCTGTGATTATTTTTTGTTTGCAATTGGAGGGGAGCAAGGAATTCACAAGCTTCCAAACAACATTCCATATTTTGGTGTCTATTCCATAAATAGCTACTGTTTGGTTTCTTAAATTGTTAAATAAAAAAATATGTCAATAAATACTAAAAAAAAAACAAGACTGTCACTAAGATAAGCCAAAATATATGACTGACTATGATTATAATTAAAAACCTTCAATTCACGAATATTGTTTTTATTATACCACAAAAACAAAAGTGAATTTTATATTTGGTCACTTTCCTCTAATAAATATATATGAAATAATTCTGGTTTATATTTGATTCTCCCTCATAGTAAAATTATAGGATATAATAAAATCAAGGTTTCTATTAATGTTAATAGTCAAAGATAAATCATTTTCTCTAAAAATAATGCTTGAAAATTCGATATATATAATGCTCGATAATAATAATAATAATCATATATATCTATATATATACAATATATATATATATATATATATATATATATATATATATATATATATATATATATATATATATATATATATATATATATATATTGTGGCTCTCTTTGTGAATCAGACCTTGGCGTTGTAAAGGGGTTTTAGTAAGTTAATGGAGCTTTGAGCTATGCCATCTGGAGCATATGCTCCTGGAAGGGTAACCCATGGCGGACAGGTTAGGGCAGAGACCTCAGAGTAACATGATCCAATCTGCCAACCCGCATTGGACCAGCGTGGCAGGTTACGGTCCAACCCCTCAACATGGCTTTACAATTTCAAAGACGGCCCTCATTCCCCGGAGGCCAAGGGGCAACTACCTATAGCAGCGGGAAGACCTGCCTCAAGGCAGAGTGTGCTAAGAATCACCGGATAGATCAGGTTGCCAGTGGACTTTGGACATTGCAACGCTTAATATTCGGACAATGAAAACGGATGAACGACTGCAAGAACTGTTGATCGAGCTCGACAGCATACATTGGGACATCATAGAGTTATATGAAACAAAAAGAAAGGGCGAATAGCTAATTAAACTGGAAACAACTGGTCACATACTTTACACTTGGGATACGGAGAATGGACGATGTGGTGGAATTGGATTTCTGATTAACCGAAAGTTGAAGGACAGTGTCGTAAAATTTGAAAGTATATCTGACCGACTAGTCCAATGAGTTATTCAAGTGAATAAAAAGTTGAAGCTTCAAATGGTCCAAGCCTATGCACCAACTATAAACTATGGTGATGAGGAAATTGAGATATTTTATGATGATGTAGCCCAGCTTCTAGACAACGAGAAGTGCAGGTACAAAATTCTGATGGGTGACTTTAATGCTAGAATTGGAAAAACAAGAACAGGTGAAAATGCAACTGGCTCATATGGAAGTGGTGAGCGGGATAATCGAGGTGAGAGATTGGTTGATTTTGCGGAAGGACAGGAATTGTATATTATAAACTCGTTTTATAAAAAACAAATCAACAGAAAATGGACATGGAAAAGTACAACTCGCCTCACAAATGAAATTGACTACATCATGTCAAACGATAAAACGATTGTACTGTCCTTAATCGTTTTAATGTCAGAAGTGACCATAGAATGGTACGAGGAAAGGTTAGGATAAACTGTCGAAGAGAACGTACAAGAGTGGTAAGATCAAAGAAAGGCAAAGTAGATTCTGGGAAGCTGCTTCAGAGGGGTAGCGATTTTGAGCTGTCGAATCACTTTGATGTGTTGCAAGACCCAGAGGAGATGGAAATGAAAACCGATATGAAAATATAATCGACAATGTGCTTGAAGCGGCTGCTGCAATAGGACCAGCAGAAAAAAGTTGCAAACAGTCAAAAAATCTCCAATGAGACAATTAATTTAATGAAAAAACGGCATACAATGAGGAATGCAGAGAGTCTTCTTGGCAGAGTCGTGTACGTTGAACTTTTCAAAATTATAAGAAAACGTATTCGAGAAAAAACGCGTCGGTTCAACATGCAGTAAGTGCAAAAAACACTAGAGGAAAACACGGAAATAAACAAAGCAAAACACAAGCTGAGAAATAAATGTGCCCAAATGTATGCATTAATGCGTGATGATGGCACAGTTTGCAGGGAACGAACGGAAATGTTAGAGGTTATCAGAAGATTTTATTCAAGTTATCTAAAGATCAGAACCAGTTAAAAAGAGCAAAATGCACGGAATAGGAAATGCCAGATATCTTGTTGGATGAAGTGTCAAATGCTATAGAAGCGACGACGAATAGAAAGGCTCCAGGAAGAACAGTGTAACAATTGAGATGTTGAAAGCCGGCGGTCGAACTTTACATAAATTACTGGCAAAATTATACTCAAAATGCCTGAGGGAACAAAAAATACCTACCTATGGAAAAGTGCTGAAGTGATTCTTCTTCATAAAAAAGGAACACAGGAGGATTTGAAAAACTACCGCCGAATAAGCCTCCTGTCAGTATTGTACAAGGTTTTCACCAAGATAATATCTAAAAGAATACTGAGAACACTGAATGATGCACAACCAAGAGAACGGGCAGGATTCAGAAGTGCATTCAGTACAATGGATCATATCCAGGTTGTCCAAAAGGCCATAGAAAGGCACAATGAATACACCATGCCACTGTGCTTGGCTTTTATTGATTATGAATAGGCATTTGACTCCATATCAAAGCAAGCCACGATGGATTGCATTGCTTAACCAAGGGATAGACAGAGCCTATGTATACCTACTGAGATCCATGTATGATTAAGCTACAGCGAAAGTTCACATGGATGATTTTGAAATTAAAATCAATATAGAACGGGGTGTACGGCAGAGTGATTCAATATCCCCTGTTCTTTTATCAGCCTGTCTGAAGAGGTATTCCGTAATCTGGATTGAGAACAAGATGCAATAAAAATAAATGGTGCATACTTAAGCCACCTTAGATTTGCAGATGATATCGTTCTCTTGCACAAAACCCAGATGACCTACAAAACACATACAAGAACTGCAGAAGGAGGGAGAACCCTTCAAGAGTCAGGTTATGTTCAACAAATTTACTGAAAACAGAAGAATATCTATTTTAGGAAGTGACTTAGAGGTGGTGGACCACTACATATATTTTGGGCAAAGAATTTCAATGGAGGGTGAGACTGCCTAGGAAGTGGCACGGCGCGTTAAGTGGCTGGCAGGTATTTCGCAGGTTCAACATGGAGTTTAAGAACAAACTCCCACTTTGTCTGAAGAGAAAAGTTTTTGATCAGTGCGTGCTGCCTGTTCTGGCATACGGAAGTGAAACATGGACACTCACATCATAATCAATTCAAAGACTTCGGGTAGCCAAGAGGAGAATGAAAAGGTGTATGCTTGGCATTACAAAGCGGGACAGAAAGACCTGCACATGGATCAGGGAACAGACGAAAGTATGTGACATCATTGCAAGGGTAAAGGAATTGAAATGGAGGTGGGCAGGCCATATAGCGAGGCGATGTGATGATCGACGGACCAAAGCAATTCTGTCCGCGAAGAAGACCTAAAACGCGATCGATGACATCATCAAGTATATTGGACCCGAATGGCAGAGGAAAGCTCAGTACCGCGCGAGTTGGAAGCATGCTGGGGAGGCCTTCATGCTGCAGTGGATCGACAATGGCTGAATGATGATGATGATGATGATGATGATGATAATGATGATTATTTATATATATATATATATATATATATATATATATATATATATATATATATATATATATATATATATATATATATATATATATATATATATATAAATTATTTCCCCTTAATTTATTTGACAGAGCGAAAGCACAATCAATTAGAGCAACATTAAATTTTAAACGTCAATAACTCACTGTCTCAATTTATGTCCCGCACGTCCGATTATCCGACAACAGCCCAATATTTAATCAAATACAAATTAAATATTACACCGCAACAGCTTAAATTTGAGGCCATTCAAGATTTGTGATAAATTATTCGATAAAACAAGTTTTATTAATTATCAGATATTTACGACATTCGAATCTTGTTCGAAAACCACAATGAACTGTTTAATGCCTTTAAGCCGAAACTTCAAAACTATTAACTTTTAGATCTTGGTAAATTTGGCTGGAAAAGTTTTAGTTTAATTAAAGTAACAAAGTTACTTAATCATTTTACGATATTGTTTGAAATTTTTGGTTGAGTATTAACGGAATTCTTGCCGATCTTATTACATCTTAATTATATGTTAAAGCTGAATAAATTAAAAGGTTAATTACATTCTTTATACTCCCGACATTTTTTGAAAACTTTTTCAATTACGCAGGTCGACATGTTTTTTGTAACATTGGGGAGAATGCTCTTTTTGCGTTTCATTTAGGAAGTTATTCAAATATCTTTTCACAGAAATGGCCTAACACGTCTCATTTCCAAATATTTGCTTCTCGTTTATATCGTGCGGGTCATTGAAAATATTTGTACTTGACTTTGGACTGGACAATATAGGAATTACCACAAGACCGTAGAGGGGACATTATCCAATTAGACGATTTATTTCAAAGTCACAAACTAGATTTATATCCGAGGAAATCAAAAAAGTATATCTTTTATATTTTAAGTGCCAAATTAGAGATCAATATAAAAGCTAGGCTCTTCATATTTATTGTGTGAGTTGTCACGTAAATTTAGTGCAGAGCATGCATCGCCAGAAAAATTATATGCCGTTTGCTGTTCCTATGGTGCGAAGAAAACCTACTGACCATGTAAGTGATTGCTACTTTTGTATCACTAAAACAGAAGGGATTTCAAAAAAGCAAAGGGACAACATTCAGTGTCCAAATAAGCCTTCTGTTGATTGCGCCTTTAAACCTGGACAACATGTTTCCCGGTGATTATAATTCTTCATCGGATTTGGTTCACAACTTCCTTAAAAAACCAGTTGTGACATTTGAAAAAAGTCTTCCGAAAGGAAAACGGAAAATGAGCTCTGAAGTAATCAAGACAATTGCAAAGAATATGCCAAATATTTTGAACAACTACTAAACTGTCCTAAGCCCTTCAATAGATTACCAACACTAAAACCTAAACAAACAAACCCAGATTTATTACAAATCAAACGACTTAAAATTAAAAAGGCTACTGGTGAAGATGGAATCACCGCTGAACTTTAAAATCCGCTGGTCCAGGTACAATCGAGGAAATAACCAATATTCTACAAGAAGTTTGGTGAACCGAACGGATTCCGGACGATTCGAAAGATGCTCTAATTCATCCACTATATAAGAAAGGGGATAGAACGGATGTAAACAACTACAGAGGGATATCTCTTTTTCCAGTTTGTTACAAAATTCTATCTCAATGTCTACTAGACAGAGCACAGGAACAGTTAGAACTCAAAATTGGTCAATATCAAACATGTTTTCGACCGGGCAGATACTGCCCGGCACAGATCCTGAAACTAAAGTTGATCCTAATACATCAAAAATTATACAATGAAAATCTCGTCTGTACATTTGTGGATTTCAAAAAAGCATATGATTCTACTGACAGCAAATCTTTATTTTAAATCTTGAAAGAACAAAGACTAGTTCTGAAAACGCTGGCAATTATTAAAGCAACACTAACTAACAGAAGGTCAAAATTTAAATTCATGGGTGATATTTCAGAGCCTTTTAAAATTAAAACTGGAATAAGACAAGGGGATAGACTCTCGTCACTCTTATTTAACCGTGTTCTAGAAAAAGTAAAAAAATCGGCCTGGAATATCGACCAGCCCATTAAACTGGGAAGAACCAATATCAAAATAGATTGTCTGACGCTTACTGATGATCTAGCAATTTTAGTTCAACATTAAGTGTGATTTGTGCTATTAACAGCAGAGTAGGACTCCACATTTCCTTTCAAAAGACAAAATACATGATCTGCAGTAGACTAAGAACACCAGTTGTAAAAACAAAATAGGGTAACATCAGACTAGTCTTTCAGTTTAAATATTTGGGTGAAATAATCATGGAAAACGGTTTGGAAAAAGCGGCCCATAAGAGTAGATGTCAAAAATTGGTAATTGCATTGAGATTTACACAAAATATTCACAACAAAAAATGCATATCTAAAAACACAAAACTGAGAACAACAAATGGGAACAACAACTTTTTAGGGTAAATATATTTTTCATTTAATAGGCTATGAAATAATGAATGATAGATGAAGTATATGAATACACTTGACAACTGTTAATAAACTACAACATACAATATAAACTACAATTCAATCAATTTGTGAATTTTAAATTGGTTTCAAGTTTAATATGGAATTAATATGTATTTAACTGTAAGAGAAATAATTGAAATTCTAACAACTGTTAGATACGGGGACAGAAAACATACTTATGCTGAAATTTGTCAAGTATTTAATGAAGTACATCCGAATAAAAACATCACTAAGACAATAGTTTTAAAAACGGGGTAGAGATTCAATTATATATAGGTAGCAGTAAAAGTCGTCCAAAATTAGGAAGACAAAAAACAAAAACCTGTGACAAATTCGTTAAATGTTTTAATTTATGCAGTAGACAATGGTAAGGCTTCCGTGCATATTTTTTTCATCATAAATTCGCAAAACTCTTCGATCAAAATTATATTAACTTAATTCTTGTAGAAACTGTATATTGTAAGGATAAAAATATTTTTAAATAATTTTTTCATTTAAGAGCCGAAAAGAAGGCAGTCAAATTTTGTTTTTCGAATATCGCGTCAATAACTAATTTTTTAGGTTATATTCATAGTAGGCTTGTAAAGGGTGATTTTTTTAGTGTGTCCAAAATTCCGATAGGGATCGCTGTCAAACTAATTGTAAGTTTACGCTCCTCTAGTGTCAAAATTATTCAGTATAATCTGGCAAATCATCATGGAACACTTAACATCAGAGCGACATTTGCAAATTTTCGAAATTAGTGTTCTGCGCGCTAAGCTTATAGAGAGCTTCGTGAATTTTATGGCGCACATAATCGCTCAACCGAACGATGTATTCGCCGAATTATCTATAAATTCCGAATGCATTTAACGCTGTTTTTAAAGCGAAAACAAGACAAAAACTGCGTGTTCCGAAGAACATATCACCGCTTTTGCTGGCAGTGTTGATGAAGATCCAAATTTATCAATTTATCGCCATTCACACGAAAGTGGGCTTTAATATTCGACTACGTAAGGCCATTGTTTGCGTTGTACCTTCAGCGAATGGGCTCAAAATCAATTACCACTTGCCCAGAATTTAACTACATAATTTTGTTCGCTGGCGAAGCTCATTTGCGGCTAAATGGTTCCAATAATAGCAAAAATTGCCACATTTGGAGTGAACATGATCGGCAAATGACTCAACAATTACCGCTGTATCCAGAAAAATGCACCTTATGGTGTGGATTGTACGTCTGTGGCATCATTGAGCTGCATTTAAAAAAATCAAGCTGGAATATACCTTACCGTTAATGCAGATCGTTACAGAACGATGATCGATGATTATTTTACTCCAAATTTGAATGGTATTGATCTGGAGCTGATGTGATTCCAACAGGTATCGATTTATTGAGAGATGAAAAAATTATTTCGAGGAACGGACCTATTAATTGGCAACCAAAGTCATGTCATTTAATGCCTTTGGATTTGTGTTTGGGGTTATGTTAAATCTATGGTCGATTCTGTTAAACTAGCAACCATCGACGTCTTGGAAGCCTACATAACTCGGACAATTGCGGACAATAAGACCCCAATGGCTTGAAAAAGTGATGTTATTTCACATAAATTCATCAATGTTATTTCACATAAAATAAATAGTTTCAAGGCATCAAATTTGGATGTTCTTTAAAGTTCAGACGCACTAAAAAATCAACTTATATATTATACCTCGTTTTGAAAGAGAAAGATGGGTTTAAAATAACTATACGAGTGGCCGAGAATTAATTTGAGCACCTAATATCACTAAAAAATACTTCACGAGTAATTATTTATTAAAAATGAAAATTATGATGTAATAAAATTATAGAATTATCATAATAAAAGCAAAATTGTTTACTTTGTCACATTTTTACCATACAGAAACATAAAGGTAATAAGAAAAAAGTATATATGTTTTTGTGTTAAATACCAACAAGTTATATAGTGACTATATTTTCTGTTTGATTAAAATTTGTTTACTGTATGTTCCATTTCTTTTGTTCCCCAGTATATTTTTTTCATACAGCTGATTCGATAAAAATATCATATTTTCTTAGAATTGTCGATGAAGTTGTTTGTCTTTGTAATAACTTAAAATCAGAAAACTCAGTCGATTTCGAGCAGTAGCTTCGCGAAAATAAACATTTTGGAATTGGAACGAATGATGCCCTAATACCAGAACGAATGGTTGAGCTTATCTGGAAAGGAAAAGTGTGTGGATAAAAGGAATTTACATACAAAAAAAGGGATGAAGAAAAAAGTCGGTTCGGTTATAAATCGACAACGTGGAAAATACTCTATTTTTTATCCGTTTCGGTAAATAAAATACAGATAAAAGTGGAGGCGTAAAACTGATTTTATAAGAATTTAATGGGATATTGATTTTGCTGAAACGTTGCATCTTTTTGAAATTTCCTCTACCTCTCGCAAATTTACTTTGTTACGATATGATTATTTCAAACACTTCTTAATATTTATGTACCATATAGGTCAACAACGAAAACGTTGTAAAAATAAAAAGACCCGATTTGAGTTATTGAAAAAACTTAAAACTATAATAAAAGCTGAGACTATCTTACAGTCCCTATCCATATGAATGTGACCACTTGTGGTTTTCAAGTAAATTCAACTAAATTAATTCATTTTGAGCTATCGTATGGATTAAAAATGTTTACTAAACCATAGATTAATATTTATCTCAAACATAATGCCAATATTTTTTTTTATATTGGCCACACTGACCGCGAATTTTGAGTATTAGGAATCAATCGCCGGATTTAAATCCGATAGAAAATTATGAACAATAATGGAGGACAAATTTAACACCCAGCGTTACACAAATTTGAACGATATGACAAAATTTGGGAATCAACAGATTCTTCAGTGCTCCATAACTTAATTGACACAATGCCAAAATAATGTCAGGAAGTCATTACACATAAAGGCTAATGGACCTATTATTGATTAAAATTAAAAATATCTATATCGCCTGTTGTTTTCTCAGTCCGTTTTGAAGAAGTATTCTGTAATCGGGATTGGGAAAATGATGGAATAAAGATCAATGGAACATAGTTGAGCCACCTCAGACTCGGGGATGATATCGTTCTCCTTTGTAAAGACCCAGAGGAGCTGCAAAGATACAAACAAGAGCTGCAAAGGGCTATAGAAATATATATATATATATATATATATATATATATATATATATATATATATATATATATATATATATATATATATATATATATTTCAAAATATTCATTTTGAGGAAAGTTTTTTTTAAATACTGACAAATACTTGTGTTTTCTCGAGGTTTTGAGGAGACAGCACTCGTTATTTTCAAGTGTTCAAGTCCCCTGATTGAGAGAAACTACTGCTCCGTGAATCACTATCCATACTAGAACATTAACAAGAATCTCCCAAGTATCACAAACGCCCAACACCATCCAACGGCGGACGTTTGTAGTAAAAATGTATAGAACAGTCGCATCCGCTAGTGCCTGGTGGGGTACCAAATATGCGAATTGCAATTTGTGTTTTCGTGGAGGAAAATAGTTTTCAAAGTATTTTATCATCCATCTTTTATATAGGTACTATGCCAGATCCTTCAGTCGGTTTTAAAAATATCTTATTCATAACCCTAACATGTCTTCTATAACTCGGAATTTTTTAAGATGTCCTAATATTCCTGATTTAAATGTTTTGTTTCGTCACAGTTGTTGTGTTTGGAATTTGTATCATTGGCAAACATTGTTGTATATATATATATATATATATATATATATATATATATATATATATATATATATATATATATATATATATATATATATATATATATATATATATATATATATAAATACAAACTAAAATGGAAGCAATTTTCGAACTCTGTAATTACATCAAATACGTCATACATCGGACTTTATTACAATAATCATAAATAAATTTAAACACAAATTATATAATATATTTTTCCCAAATATCATGATGGGCCAAAATTTATTTCAGACCTATTATTAAACTCAAATGGATAATTTAAATTACTAATTAATAATTGTATCAGCATAATTAGGCTCCAGATTAAAAAACAAAGAAGAATGTTATTAAATTATACTGTTAAATGTACGCCTTTGGCAACATGTTTTGTTAAAAGAATATACAGGGTGTGAGGAAAAGTACTTTCGTAAATATAACCAACCATTCTTTACATATAAAAAATAACATAACACATTTATACATTTACACATTAAAAATAACACATTTCTTTGTAACATGAATCGAAAAGTCCACGAAAACCAGGTAAGGAAGTTCATTTTAATTTTCTTAATGGCAACGTCATGTTTATTTCGATCGAATCGTCTCGTCGTTTTGTTTATTGCTGTTTTTTTTGCATTGGCCTCTTAAGGCATTATTTGAAAATAAAATATAATATTTTTATAGCCATTTATTACTTTCGTTTCCGCATAAATTTGGTTGTCGCTATGGAAAAAGGTAATCTTATACAATATTTTCACTTAATGCCAAAGCTGAAATTACTAGCACTATTTTTTTTCTTTAAATAAACACCCCGAAGGACATTTACTGATATTATAATCTGATCTAATGTAGATCAATAAGTAATTCTGTTCTAACTTAAATTGCTACTTCGAAAACTTAAATCTAAGGTCTTACTCACTCGAATATTTAGAGTTTAATAACTTATTTACACTAAAATAATGTGTAATGCACAATCGCACTATTCTCTGCTTTGCACTAGCACAATCACTTAGCTAACTCGAAAGGCTTTACTCTCTTGAGTCTTCTTGTTAGATTGGTGTTGTCGGAGCTGGATTGCCTCAACGTCCACGTGTTGATGGAGCCATTGTTCGTGACTCTATGCCAATTTGATAACACTCTAACCAGACCAAGTCTGTACACATCAATTTCACAAATAAAAGAGAACAGCAGATTCCAATTAATATAAATAATGCCCAGATCCCCTATGCAAACTTAGAAAAATATCTAGGCATCACATTAGATGCAAAACTTTGCGGTAAGGTTCATGTCAAAAAAAGAGGAAAGCTTGATATAGGTTACAAAAAAATATATTGGCTATTTGGTAGACACTTCAGTCTATCTACCTGTAACAAAATACTGTTGTACAAACAAATCCTCAAACAAGTGTAGACCTATGGCATACAGCTCTGGGGCTGTGACACCAAGAGTAATATTTTAATCATCCAGAGATTCCAGAACAAAGTACTGAGGAACATCGTCAATGTGCCATGATACATCAGAAATAGTGATCTCCGTCGAGACCTTCAGATGGGCACTGTTGACCAAATTGTTACCAAATTTGCACAGCATCACCAATAATAGCTCCATCAACACGTGAACGTTGAGGCAATCCAGCTCCCCGACAACACTAATCTAACAAGAAGACTCAAGAGAGTCAAGTCTTTCGAGTTAGATAAGTCATTGTGCTAATGCAAAGCAGAGAATAGTGTGGTTGTGTGATACACATTATTCTAGTGTAAATAAGGTATCAGACTCTAAGGTATTCTAGACAGTAAGATCTTAGATTTAAGTTTTCGAAGGTGTAATTTAAATTAGAACAACATTACTTATTGATCTACATTAGATCAGATTGTAATATCAGTAACTATTCGGGGTGTTTATTAAAAAAAAAAAGAAAAGAAACGTTATCCAAAAAATTAAGATTTGTTTACGGAGAAGGTTTTTTTTTTGGGAGATCATCGCAAAAGTGGTTTTCTCGGTTCAGGGGCGGACATATTGACGGAAGAACATCACCCTGGGCGTTCTTCAAGCATTGATCAAGAGAAAATAAAAACGATAATAGTCATGCCATGATCACTGATATAGTAGATAAGTTAAATATTGGTAAATCTACCGTTTCAGATCATCTGAAAAAAAATAGGAAAGTCTGCTGATACAATGTGTGAAAATAATGATGATACGATGTGTCCAATTAATATAAATAATGCCCTAATCCCCTATGCAAACTCAGCAAAATATCTAGGCATCACATTAGGTGCAAAACTTCGCTGAGGAGTGAACTTGATAACTGAAGAGGAGAACTTGATAACACAGCTGAACATGTCCGACTCAAGCGTACGCCGCATACTGAAATATGAACTTTAGTTGAAGCCTTACAAGATACAAAAATAGTAAGATTTAACACGGGCTCAAATGGCAACAAAAATTCAACAATCAAAGGCATTGAAAAACATGCACACCAAAGGCGAACTCGAAAATTTGGTGTTTTCAGATAAGAAAATTCTCACTGTTCAGCAATCTGCAAACAAACAAAACGATCGTGTGTGGTTGAAGGGCAAGTCCAGCGACAATTTGGACAACCGAGTTGATATGCGTAAATAAGCGCCTGCTTCTGTGATGGTTTGGGCTGCTGTAGTTACATTTGCAGTTGTAAATGGTCGCTTCCCGTCTGGTTTTCATCGATCAGGGCGTTAAGGTGAACCAGCACGCGTACCAACAAAACATGTCAAACGATGCGTGATCCCTTGGACACCCAAACAATTTAGTTACAACTGTTGAACATTTCTACGTGACTCGACACCATCCCATAAAGCGAATTTGACACAACAATTTTAATTTAATTTCTTAGCAACAATGACCTCCATACTCACCAAACTTCTCCATATGGTCCATTTTTGGAGGCTAAGGGTCAACAAAAATATGAGAGTTCCAACATATTGAAGTTGGCGCTTCGTCGGGAATAGCACCGAATTCTACAGACTAACATTCGTGCAGAGTATGATGCATTCATAGGAAAACTTGAACAATCATTAGCGCCAAAGGTGATCAAATTGAATAGTAAGATGTTTTTCATAAAATGTAGTGTATTTTAAACATTATCTAAAAATATGAAATAAAAATATTCATAATTGACAAAACTACAGCATTTTTAAATGGTAACACTTCGGATGACGGACCCTGTAAAAGTATGTTTTTTTTTCATCAAGACCGAAAAAACACCCAACATTTAGACGTCTAGATTAAAATATCCTTTTAAACGGCTCACATCCCGTTAAGTAACACGTGATTAATTGTTTTTATTAAATTAACTATTCAAAATATCCACAATCCCATTCCTGGTGAAAGAAGCTTTGTCGGTTGATAAAATATTGAACAAAAAATTTGGATTCCTTATTCCTTTAGTTTTAGTAATGAATCATTCACAATATTTTTGACTGTGTGAAAAATCAGTGGGCAAGTGTTCTTGTATCCTTTGTACGTGATAAAGCTAGAGTAATAGCCCTTTTAGTGTTCTATGTACAGTCCAATTGGAAACTCCAACTTGTTCGAGTGCTTTTTTGGTAGAATACTTTTCAACAAGATGTAAAATGTGTTCTCTGTCTTCAGGTTCAATTACTTAAAATTTATTGCCGCAAGATTTGCCGGGTAGATCACAATTTTGTCAAAATCTACTACATTAAAAAAACGAAGACCCCATGTTCCTGAAAAATGTATTGTTTACTGACGAGGGCCACTTTTACCAGATGCGAAATTTTTAACTGGCGAAATAATCATTATTACGTCCTGGAAAATCCACATACTGAATGGAGATCAATATGGGTAGTCTTTGGAAAATTATTTATTAGGCCTTTTGGCCGGTATACCTCTAAACTTAAGACAAGATATGCGGTTCATGCAAGATGCGCCACCGCATTTTACTGTTGAAGTGCGAAATGATTTGAATCAACTTTTTCACATCGATTGATTAGGAGCGGTGGTGAGTTTTCTTGGTCACCTCGTAGCCCAGACAGTAATTTAAGACGAATTAAAAGTGTTAATAATAAGGCTTTGGATGCATATGAAAGCATTCAAACAGAAAAATGTCAGAAAATCATGAACCGAGATAAAGGGCCTATCCCATTCAGTCAACTTTTTCAATTATTAAAGTAAGGCTCAGTAAACTTCACGGTTCATGCTTTTTACACGCTTCGTTAGGTAGGGTTTTTCATATAAATAGAACGTAGTTTAGTTTTAGAATTAGATTAAATCGTCTCCTGATGATGCTAACATGGTTGGCGAAACGTGCGTCGAGCAGTTAAAAAAAAGTGATTTGGTGTTTAGTGGTAAATCTCTTCAAGTTTAGTGTTTCACACCAAAGGTTCCAATAGAAGAATCGACGCTTTATATTTGTTTAAAATGTTAATTCTTGTCATTGCTTTTCGATTGGTGACGATTTTGTTTATTTATATATAAGACATATTTATGTTAAAATGTTTTTATTTCATTTAAAATAATGTAAATAGACTCAATAATTTAGTAGTGTTTCTTTATATTTAATGTCATTCGTTGATAAGATATTTAAAAATCGCAAATCCTTTCATCAATAAGCTCCACTTTTTTTTCTGCACAAACATAATCTGATATTTTTCGATTACAATTGGAACGAAGGGTTCTCGCTCGACTCTGTCAGTTATTTACATACGTAAAAAGCTTTATTGCAACCCAGAGTCAGAATTGTTCGCTGACCAATTTCCGGTTATGATGTCTTTTCCGATTCACATAGCATTTATTGCTTTGGTGGATGGCAGCCATGTTTTCGAAAGCGAGACGCAATACGTTTCTAGTTATTTATGGCTGTTTTCGAACGCGCAGACCAATTTTTGGAGTTCAAATAAATAAATATTTTGAAAAGATAGAACGGAACCGGTCAGATCTCGTATGAAAGGAAACGTACGAGGGTGTGTAAGTCGGCCTTTTTATATTTAATGTTACGTCAGTAATTGAATATTTATGACGACACCATCTGACCCATAAATAATAAATTCTTTGACGTAGGAATAAAAAAAATCAGAATTAGAGTATATACTGAAAAGTTTTGTTTACAAATTCTTAATTACTATTATGATCAAAAAGCAAGATGTCTTAAAAAAACCATTTCAACGTGTCCAATATAGTTGTTCATTTTTGTAGGTATAATTAATAGAAGTCGATATCATAAACAATATTCTCCTTTAGTTGCAATATTGTACGTGGTTTATTGTCACACACATTCCTCTTGACATAACCCCACAAGAAAAAATCAAGTGGAGTTAAATATGGACTTCCTGAGGGCCAATTTATGTCACCTCTACGGGATATCACTTTTCCTGGGAATAATTCCTGAAGTTTCTTTTATTTCTTGCACAACTTGAATTTTATAGAGATGATGATCTATATTTGATAATCTATTTTTAAAATGACATGTAGTAAGGTTTCTACTTCGCTTCGGTACGGATTGGGATGAATTTTCTCTAACTAACTCACACAAACGTTCAATGTTGTTTGCATCTCTGGTGGCCTTGGACGACCCGTAGACGGTAAATTTAGAGTTGATTCTGTAGTTTCAAACTTTATTTTCTTTATTAAATTAACACTTAGTGCCTTGTTTATGTCGTGGAAATTATACTCAGCCCTATAAAGAGGACGAGCCGTAATAAGCGAATTGTTGTTTTGATAATACGCGCTTACACAGAAAGCACGTTGTTGTCGGATGAAACGCTCCATGGCAACTAATTTTCCTTGAACTAAGCTTTGATATAGAGTTAACACGACCAGTACGTTCTGTGCCACCTAGGAGCAAACAGGTAATTAAATATGATCGACATTTCTAGACAGCTGGTATAATTCAATACTTCTGTTGGAACCTTTGGTGTAAAACAATAAACTTGAAGAGATTTACCACTAAGCACCATAGTTATAAATAGTTAATAGTGTACCAAATAGTTTACCCTTTCTGGATATTTTAGTCAGTAGAAACAATAAAAATAGATTAGATTTTGATATTTTCAGAAAAAACACCGAGACCACTTCGAGATACATTCCTAACGATTCAAATTATAGCTTCCAAAATAAGGTGGCTAATTTAAATTTTATGATAAATAGATTAATTAATTTTTCTTTAAATAAAGATAATTATAACAAATAATAAAAATTAATGAGGGAGGTATCTGAAGTGAATGGTTATAATAAGAACATTGTAGATAAATTAATTAGAAAACATAAGTTCAGAAAATTATTGAAAGAATCTTCGACTTTTCAAAAGGATCAGAACACAAAGAAATTCATGGTAATACCATTTGATACCCAATTAACAAGAGGGCTAGACAAACTTTTGAAAAAAGTGGACAATAAGATTGTGTACAAACCATATAATAAATTAAGAGAAGTTCGGGGTAATCCAAAAGATAAAGTCGAGCATCATGAAAAGTCGGGGATTTACGAAATTAGTTGTCAAGACTGTGATCGAAAGTATATTGGGCAAACAAAAAAAACCATATTGACAGGATATAAAGAACATATTGCCCACATTAGATATGGGAGAAATGAAAAATTTTGTGTTGCCCAACATGCAATCGAACACGACCACAGTATAGATATTAGTAATTTAAGACTAATTAAAAGTGTTAATAATAATAGGGCTTTGGATGCATATGAAAGCATTCAAATAGAAAAATGTAAGAAAATCATGAACCGAGATAAAGGACCTATCCCGTTCAGTCAACTTTTTCAATTATTAATGTAAGGCTAAGTAAACTCCACGGTTCATGATTTTTACACGCTTCGTTAGGTAGGGTTCTAAACCTAAAGAAAGATGCATGTGCTAAGGAAAGCGTAATTGTAATGGATAATGCTAGTTATCATAACCGCGAAAAAAATAAAGTTCCTAATGCCAATAACACTAAATTGGAAATTCAGAACTATAACTTAAAAAAAGATATATACTTCGAAAATATATATAATAAATCTGATCTTCTAGTAATATTAAAGACATTTAATATTAAAAAGGAATATCTATATGATACCATTGATGGCGATATAGCATCAGGTAAAATTCAGTGTTAGAGCAAAAAGAATTTCTCCGACTCTAACTGCAAGTGTGGTAACATTAATTAGGAAGTTTGTAGATAGTATTCCCAAAGAAATACATTACTTCCACACATTAACCTTGTGTCTGAAACAGCCTCTATCCTGAATTTCACTTTGTGTAATATTTGCTGATCTTAGGTCCTCTTTAATTGCAGCAATCCATTTAATTACTTCTACTTTAGCTCTACTCCTGTTTTCATAAAATTCGACTATTTGTCTAGTTAACCTACTCGGATTCATCCGTTTTATGCGTCCGTAAAACTTAAGTCTTCTTTTTCTCATATCGCTATGTATATCTGTGTATTGTTTGATTTCTTTGTTTTCTCGAAGTCGGTATGTTGTGCTATTTATTTGTTTGGGGCCTAGGATTTTTCTTACGATTTTTCTTTCTTTCTTTTCAATGTCCTCGATGTCCTTCTTTCTATTCAAAATGAGCGTTTCTGCCCCATATAGACATTCTGGCTTAATAACTGTGTTGTAATGTCTCAGTTTTGTGTTTTTAGTTGTAAATATTTTGTGTAAGTCTCAACGCCGTTTCCATTTTTTGACATCTACCCTTATTGGCCGCTTTTTCCAACCCATTTTCCATGATTATTTCACCCAAATATTTGAATTGAGAGACTCGTCTGATGTTACCATATTTTGTTTTTAGAAATGGCGTTCTTAGTCTGTTGCAGGTCATGTATTGTATCTTTTCAAAGGAAATTTGAAGTCCTACATTTTCTGCTGTTTCTTTTAGAATTTCAATCTGTTTCTGTGCCGTTAATACATCTTGAGCTAAAATTGCTAGATCATCAGCAAATGCCAGACAATTAATTTTGATGTTGGTTCTCCCCAGTTTAATGGGCTGGTCAATATTCAGGGCCGACTTTTTTTCACGCCACTCCTGTATTACTTTTTCTAGAACACAGTTAAATAAGAGTGGCGAGAGTCCATCCCCTTGTCTTACTCCAGTTTTAATTTCGAAGGGCTCTGAGATCTCACCCATGAATTTAACTTTTGACCTTGTGTTAGTTAACGTTGCTTTAATAATTGCCAGCGTTTTCAGATCTAGTCTTTGTTCTTTCAAGATTCCGAATAAAGATTCGCGGTCAATAGAATCATATGCTTTTACAGTTTTTTACAGTACAGTTTTTGATGTCTTAGAATCAACTTCAGATTCAGGATCTGTTCAGGGCAGGATCTGCCCGGTCGAAAACCTGCTTGATATTCACCAATGTTAGGTTCTAACTGTCCCTGTGCTCTGTCTAGTAGACATTGAGATAGAATCTTGTAACAAACTGGGAGAAGAGATATCCCTCTATAGTTGTTTACATCCGTTCTATCTCCTTTCTTATGTAGTGGATGGATTAGAGCATCTTTCCAATCTTCCGGAATCCGTTCGGTTCGCCAAACTTCTTGTAGAATTTTGGTTATTTCCTTGATTGTACCTGGACCAGCGGATTTCAAAAGTTCAGCAGTGATTCCATCTTCACTAGAAGCCTTGTCATTTTTAAGCCGCTTGATTTGCCTTCATCTTCATTCGGTGGTAATGAATCTGGGTTTGTTTGTTTAGGTTTTAGTGTTGCTAATTTGTTTAAGGATTCAGGACAGTTTAGTATTTGTTCAAAATATTTCGCAAGTTCTTTGCAATTGTCTTGGTTATTTAGAGCTAATTGTCCGTTATCCTTTTGGAAGCAAAGACTTTGCGGTTGATAGCCTGTTAATTTAGTTTTAAATGTTTTGTAAAAGTTTCGGGTGTTATTTTTTTGGAAATCTTTTTCTATTTCATTAAGTTGATTGTTTCCATATTTTCTTTTAGTTGGTCTAATTAGCTTCGATGTTTCTTTTCTTACTTCCAAAAAGATGTTATAGTTTATTGCTGTTTTTTGACTGTTCCAATCTTTGAATGCTTTACTTCGGCTTAATACTGCTTGATCGCAAACTTCATCCCACCACGGATGTTTTCTACGTTTTTGTAAAGGGACCTTTAAGGCTGTTTTAATAATTTTTTGTTTCAATTCTTGCCAGTTCTGTGCTGGTTGTTTATCAAGCTCTTCTGTTAGGGCTGGTTTTATTTTCGTTGGGTCAAACTTTAGTATTAGCAGCCTCTTTTGAATAAGTTTTCGAGGTTTTAAACTAAGTTTGATTCTAGTCAAGTAATGATCCGTGTCTATATTTGCTCCTTTCCTGACTTGAACATTCAAAATCTCTTTATAATTGGGGTACGAAATGGCAACATGGTCAATTTGAAATTCACCCATGTACGTGTTTGGGCACCTCCAGGTCTTCTGTTTTGATATTTTCTTCTTAAAATGGGTTGACATTATTTTTAGATTAAACTGCGAACATAGTTCAACCAATCTTCTACCATTATGGTTAGTCCATTTATGAGCGGGAAAACTGCCGACTGTTTTCCTGTACTTTTTTTCTCTCCCTAGTTGGGCGTTGAAATCACCCAATAGGATTATTACATGGTTAGAGGGAATTTTAGAGATAGTCTTTTCCAGAATTTCCCAGGACTTATTTACTTTTTCAGTATTAGATTTATTTTCTTCATTAACTGGGAGGTGTGCATTGATTAATGTATAGTTTTTGTATAGTAAATGAATTTATTTATTTTTATTGTACTAATAAATTTAAAATACACAAACCAATAAACAATATTTTAGTCATACATAATAATAATAATACTAATAATAATTATTATTATGTTAAGCCTAAAGAACTACTTCTAGAGAACTATAGAAAACACTCACATATCTATACATCGAGCAGCTGTAGTATTGGATAAAAAGTACATTCCTCTTCGGCTGGCCGAACCACCGCAACCGGAACCAGAAAATGCATTTGAAATAATGAAAACTAAGTGGCGCCACAAAGCCTTACATGGACGGCACTATGCTACTCTAAACAATCAAGAACAAGTTGACTCCAAGGCTACAAGTACCTATGTAACCTCAGGATATCTCTTTGGCGAAACAGAAGGATTTATAATGGCAATACAGGATCAGGTTGTACCCACGAGAAATTATGTTAGAGTCATTATGAAACAAAACATACCAACATACCGGGTTGCATCTATCTGGCCTCCACCAGCTACCTATCAAGACATGATTCTATGGGTAAAGTTATTCACCAACTTCTATGTCTGAAACATGGATTACTAACAACATTCACTCGATATCATCAATACGCTCCCAAACCAGTTCTAGAAAATCAACACATTAAATTATATTGGGACTTGCAGATTCGATCTGACAGAACGCGTGATTGCAAGCAAATAGACCAGATTTAGTGCTCTACCAAAAAGAAGCTAATCAAGCCACAATAGTTGACTTCTCTCTCCCTTTAGATGAAAATATACACCGAGCATACAGGGAAAAAATTTACAAATATAAAGTTCTGGCTTTTGAAATCAAGGATATATGGCACCTAGATAGAGTTAATATCCTTCCATTTGTGGGGAGCGCTAATGGTCTAGTCCACAAATCCCTAATACAGAACCTCGAACAACTAGGTATCACAAAAAGGGCAGTAGTATGGGTGCAAAAAGCAGTAATATTGGGAACAATCGGAATAGTAGACGCGCCCTTGACCGTCAGTAGACAGCCAAGTATTCTTGGTTACATCCGGGTACTTGGAGAGGTAAGAACTATATATATATATATATATATATATATATATATATATATATATATATATATATATATATATATATATATATATATATGTATATATATATATATATATATATATATATATATATATATATATATATATATATATATATATATATATATATATATATATATATATATATATATATGTATATATATATATATATATATATATATATATATATATATATATATATATATATATATTATTAATAATGATGCTAGGGTGAGAGGAGCTGAATTGCTTTTTTATCTTGGCATTGAAATATCGAACAGCATGAGCTGAGATTCTACATTAAGGATAAGCAGGATAATAATAATAACTCCTAAACTCCTAAACACCAAACTGAATGATGAAAACCTCATTAAAGCCATCAATGGCTGGGCGGTGCCAACTCTGGCATATTCTTTGCATTGTTAAATGGTCTGAAGCAGATCTTGATGAATTGGATAGATTGACACGAAGAACATTGACAAAGTTCCGATGTTTACATCCCAATTCGTCTACAAAAAGTCCAAGAAAGTTGGGAGGCAGAGTCCTTGTGAAAGCCAAGAATCTTTGTCTCAACCAGGAGAATAGGATGAGAGAGCTCTTCATTAGTTCACAATACACACTAATGAAACTGGTTATTAAGAAGCACCATGGTTTCACCCCGCTGAATCTAAATAGACAAAATCGTGTTGATAGTAGAACAGCACTGAAAGATATCGTTCAAGAATGGAAACAACAGACATTACATGGGAGGTATCCTAAATCACTTCAGGATGACTTCATTAACAAACATTTGTCTTAAAAGTGGCTTACCGATAGACTATTATATCCAGAAACAGAAGGCTTCGCGACAACTATTCAAGATAAGGTAGTATAGACAATAAATTATGAAAGACATATACTACATATAGATGTTGTCGACAAGTGCAGGAAGTGTGGTGGTGTGGGAGAAACAATTGAACACCTTATTGGAGGGTGTCTAGTCCTTGCCCCTAATGCTTATCTAGGCAGGCATAATCAGCTGGCGAAAATTATACACCAGCAAATCGCTTTAAAACTTCCGTACTTGAGTACTTGAGCCAGCCGATGCCATTCTTTACATGGATAGACCAATTATAACAGGGATATACCAATAAACCGAACATCGTTACAGAGCTGAAACAGGAGATCATAGTCGGCATAGAACCTGAATGCCGACTATGACCAGCCGCGGCGGTCATTTATATATCATCTTTCATTCATAATTGTAATGAATAACCTCAAAGGGCAAATAAATATTTTTTACATTTTTTAATTTTTCAGTGTTTTTTTTAATATCTTTATGTGGATAGCCAAATTGAATCACCTTTTATATTGCGTGATTTGATTTGTGTGTCTAATTTAGTTTAAAAATAATAATTAGATTTAATTTATTTAATATAGCAGTAGAATTAACATGTCCTAAATTTTTAGATGGGGCAATGCCAAATGATAATTAATTAATATTAAAGTAATAAACAAAATACATATGAAATTATTTAGTGTTATAATAAAATTTAGAAAATGTTACTTTTCCTTTTATACGATATATAAAATAATAAAATTAGTTCACTGTTATTAATTGTATTTGAAATTTAATCGATTATATTTATTCCTTTATTTTACCAGAACCGAATTCTATTCAATTAATAATATGTTGTTAATAATATTTAAAAGTAAATAAACTTATCGTTATGTTAAATATGGATGTGATTTCCCTTGCAAAATTATTTGCATAACTTTTAGTGGGGCATGGCGAAATTAAAATTAGATATAATCTAATATTAACATTTTTATAGGTCATAGTTTTATAAACTTCTAAACTGTTTTGCATTACAACAAACCCTAGATTTTCCGATGAGGCAAAAAGTCCAAAGACTTATGTTGGCTATAAGGAGTATTAATAATTCAATTACATATTTAAAGCAATTTTTCTGCTTCTAAAAAGGAATATCGTGCACATTAGAAGATTCCTCAAACTATAAAGAGACTAAGTTGAGAATTTTTGGAAGAACATTTTGAGTGGAAGTATCTTTAGAGGTCCCCTATATACATCAACTTATACATTATGCCATATATACATCAAATTATACTTATGCATAATTTGTTATCTCTCCCTTGTTCTCAAAAATACTGTAGTGTTTTTGTATCATTTACTGAAAATAATTCTATAGTTAAATATATTAATATTTATCGAAGGTATATTGGGCAAACAAAAAGATAAAAAAAAAGATCATGTATTTGCTCAACATGCAATCGAACATGACCACAATGTAGATATTGGAAATTTAAGAGTGGTAGAAAGTGTAAATAACAATAGGGCTTTGGATGTATATGAAAGCATTCAAATAGAAAAATGTAAGAAAATCATGAACTGAGATAAAGGACCTATTCCGTACAGTCAACTCTTTCAATTATTAATGTAAGGCTCAGTAAACTTCACGGTTCATGATTTTTACACGCTTCATTAGTCGTATATTTATATCAACTTTCATTACGTCGTCTCCAAGATTTTTATTATTTTCGAACCTTATAAGAGGCCAATTATTATGCATAACTTGTTACCCTCTCTTGCTCACAAAAATGCTGTAATGTTTTTTCAAATTGTAAAAATCATTACCATCTACTGAAAATACTTCTCTAGTTAGATATATTATTATTTAGTGTGCTGATTCTATAAATTAAAAAAAAAATATGGTGAGCAGTTTATGAATCGAAGAGTGATGAAAACCAAGATAAAAAGTGTATTCTATACAGCAATTCGCATAAGAAAAAACAATAGTTAACACTACGACAACCACCTTTGACCACTCCAACCAGGTGTTCACCCTAAAAAAGTGTTACTGTCGATGGGATTTTACAGGAATTATTTGGGGTTAGTTGACTGACTATAGGACTAAATGTCAAAAACTCAACCTACACGAAAGTGTTGCATCATCCAACTAGGGGCGAGAAACCGTTGCTGGTGAAGATTGGTTAGAAAGTTTCCTGAAACGTCATTCTGCATTCTCTATACGATCTCAAGCTACATCGTTCAATAAAAACAACTTAAAGTTGTTATTCGACAACTTGAAAACCGTTTACAAACATTTGAATCTTGGCGATATTTGGAAATAGATAAAACAAGATTTACAACGGTACAAAAATTTTGGAAAAATTACTTCTGCTAAATAAGGTCTGCTTGTAACAGGCGGCAATCTCAGCTCTTGGCAATAAGGTTCCTCCATTCTTCCTTTTCCCTCGTGTCCAATATAAAAAACATTTTATTAGAGGTGGATCGGTAGATTCAGATGGCGATGCTAATCCTTCTGGATGGGTGAAAGAAGATAATTTTCAAAAATTCGCAAAACATTTCATAAAATACATTATATAAAGTAAAGAAAAGCCTGTTCTATTACTTCTAAACAGCCACGAAAAAGAAAATCTTAAGGAACTCAAAATAAAACAACAATTTCGTAAGACGCTGAACAAGAAAACAAAGAAACCAAAGATGACTGAAGGCAAATTTAAAGGGACTAGCAAGGGTAAGGTTAAAGGAAAAGGAAGAAGAAACTCTTCATTAGAGAAATAAGAGGAATAATGACGAAGAAGACGAAAGTGATCAGGATTATACGTTTTGTTTAGAGTGCACTGAATCCTATAGTTTGAGAGAGAGAGAGAGAATTTTAGTAGTTAGGTCGCATCGATATCGAGATCATTTAGCGATCATAAAATCAAATTATGAGTCTATTACTCATGGAAAAGATAAGGATTAGATATATATATATATATATATATATATATATATATATATATATATATATATATATATATATATATATATATATATATATATATATATATATATATATATAAGCTAACTATATACAAAGTATAAAAACATAAATATATAAGTATAAATGTATAAAGTGTAAATGCAAAATGAGTCGTAGGTTACTATATCACAGATGGGTTGTATCACGAGTAGGAGAATCACAGATGATAATGTCACAATTGTTGTTATCACAGGAAACTAACTAGTTTGCTCACACTTTGCTACAATTATTTGAGTGAAAGCGAAGCGCTTGAAATGGCTATATCTTGGTAAAATAATTTATTTCTTTTAGGTAAGCAAATGTGTTACACATGTTGGCAGAGCTAAGATTTTTGGTAAGATCTTGACTTAAGCCGAAGAAGGATCTGAGAGGAGATAAGACCGTGCAGTCAGTCAGAATGTGTTTGATTGTTAGAGAATCATTGCAATATTCGCAGAGGGGAGGGCCTTCTCGTTTTAGGAAGAATTCATGAGAAAATCTGCTGTGGCCTATCATGAGTCTTATCCATTTAACTGTGGCTTTTCTATCCCGCAGTAGCTCTGGAGGGATTGAGAGAATGAAGGTTTAAGGACTCTCAGTTTGTTTGGTCTCTCAGGATCATCCCAATATGACTGCATTGAGATTTGTGCAAAAGTTTTTGCATTAGAGAGATGATCTTTTGGGTGGAAGCTGCGCATGTATGGTAGTCCGTGCTCTATTGAGCGCTTTGCGAGCTGGTCAGCTTCCTCATTACCTTTGATGCCCTCATGACCAGGGCACCAAACGAAAAGAATAGAAGAATCCTGAGAGATGATGTCTTCTACAAGATTTGTAATTTATGCAATAACTGGATGAGAAATGAAGCGATTTTGAATCATGAACAGAGCATTTTTGGAATCAGAAAATACAATCCAGGAATTTTCAGGGTTTAATCTGATATATGAGAGATATTTTTCTATTGCCACTAATTTAGCAGTAAGTATACTGGTTGAAGTCGGCAGTTTGAATCCTGAAGTGGTTATATTGTGTACAAAACCGCAGCCAACTCCTTGGTCCATCTTAGATCCGTCTGTAAAAATTGATTGGCATGGGGAATGAGTATCGAGTAAGGTGTTTATAATGGATTTATATATAGAGGAACTCGTGGATTCTTTATCATATTTTAATAGAGAGAAGTCTACCTGAATTGGATGAAGCAACCAAGGAGGAGAAGAAATAGGACGGGTTGGAATAGGGACATGCAGTTGTATATTTGACTCTATTAATAATTGTTGAAAAAGGATTCTGGGGTCGTGGGCCAAGTTGTGAGTAGATGGAAAAGGGAGGATAGGGGGGGCCTATAGTTTGAATATTCCTGGAGAGGAATGGATAGCGTTCGATTTATAGGCCCATGCGAAATGTGTAAACAGTAATCTATTGTTCCATGAATGTAAAAATTGCACCTCTGATATAGAAGATTGATTTGATAGTCTGATCCCAAACATTATCTGTTCCTTTAAAAATATATAATTATATTAGTTACGATTATTTGTTACCAAATGATTAAAGTTAATAAGATTAGTTATATTAGTTAAGATTGTCTGTTACCAAATGATTAAAGTTAAGAAGAAGGTTTCTATTTTTATTTCAGATACTTAATACTAAAAGTATTATTAAGTTTTAAGTATTTAGTTTGTCAAATGTTTAAATGTCTGATTGTTGATTCTAATTTGAAGTTAATTATGTTTATTTAAATTGTCAGTATTGACAATTTTGTTTCAATAAAAAAAATGATAATTGCCAATACTTCTTGTAATTTTTATTCTATTTGTCCCCAGATTTTGTACTAATTACTTCATAGGTCAACTTACCCATAGTAAGTCAACCAATCCCAGGCATGGGGTAGGTTGAGTCGTATTTCGTGTTGTTGTGTTAGAGATGTTTATATTTTTTTCAAAGCTTATCTATCAGATGTACTGATTCTTATGATAATATACACTAAAACAAGTATAAAAATACAAGCATCTAAACTGAAATTTGACCAACCATCCCCAGTCTCCCCTATCATTTAAATATGTTGAAGACGACAGCTTTTTTCTTCACAATTAATAATAATGATGCTCTATGTCATTCAGTAATGAATTCTGAAGGTCAACGCTTGAATGCTTGAATACGTTCTCTGCATTATTTCAAAGCATTACATTATACCAGAATTTTAAAGTGAGGCCCAACGATAACTACAAGTGACATATCGTAACTTGGTATTTTATCTTGAAGAACAAATAACGGTATTATATTGTCATCCAAATGTATTCCTCGCCTTTTTTCCATTTCAACGGCCAATTTTTCGATTGCTCTTTTATGCATATCGCGTGGTATATGTGTTTTCATTGGTAGCCTGAATGTTTCGTTTAGGTCAAGAATTGTTCGTGGTTTATATCTGTAAGCAAGTGATTTAACACAACCCAAAACAAAATCCAAGGGCAGGAGATCGCAAGATCTTGATGGCAAGTTACCAAGTTACCATTTCGCGAAATAACGAGGCCTGAAAAATTTTCTTGCAACAAATCAATTGCAAGAATAATCGACTGTAAGAATTCATATCCATATTTACCACTTCAGGCCAAAGATATTCTGTTAGCATATTTCTATAATGTTCGAGGACGAAGAGTCGATTCTGAATCACTTAAGGATTTTCGTCGGCCAAAATACTGCAGTTATGCTTGTTCACAAACCCATTAAGTCAGATGTGTGCTTCGTCAGAAAAGATTATTTTTCTCCAAAGTGGGGGTCTGCCCGATGTAGATAATGATGTAACGCAATGTACTGAACACAGTAATCTATATCCATATCAGAAATTATTGCGACTATTACGTTTCAAAGTTCTAACAGTCTTATTAGAAAACCGTTTACATTACTTGTAATATATCATTATAAGGCAGTGATTATTGAATACTTATCGTATTTAAAATAAATTTGATGGATACTGAGAGTGGAACAATATTACATACGCCCCAAATTTGGAAAACTTCTTGTTTTAAAAAACCATTAAAAACATTAAACATTAAAAAACCATGTAGTAAAATATAAGCAGGCTATATAAAATATTTATTCCCGACAATTTTTGATTTGAGAAGGACTTAGAATAATATATCTGTAATCAGAATCCAATAAAATGAACGTATAACGTAATAAATTATATTTTTATGTAAAAATAACTCATATGAAGTACCACTTTATTACAATCATGAAATATAGATATTCAAATAATTTTACGCCGCATTGACATGCAATAATGGTTTTAAAGTCAAAGAGGAAGTAGCAATAATTCGAAAATGGCCAGAGCTATATGCGAATGACCAGTTCAATGGCTGGTCAAATTTTGCATATAGATGATGTGTTTATTGGAAATGTAAAAACGAATGATCGAATGAGGAGCAATAACGAGCGGACATTACATTCTCTTAAAATAACCCATTTCCAATAAAAACGAATTTCATTGCAACCTATTTAGATTCGTTTAACATTAACATATCTTATATTTCACTACAATATACCACAGCTGGTGTCAATATATTACTTAATAATTCCAGACTTAAAGAAGGTAGGAATTAAGAAACGGTATAAAATTGTATACAATGTAACAGAAAATAGCATTACTTAATAAAGTAATACGAGGATATGGCGAAAAGTCAAACACGTTTCCAATAGGTGCCATCCCAAATGTGATAGCGTATCTGAAAAATAGGTTCCTTTCTAGTAACGCTCCGTGTATTTCAAGCCGATATGACATTTATTTTTATGGATGAGACTGGCTGAGTGTGAATATATGTACATACAGGGTGTTTTCAAAGTTGAGACATTCATCTTTACAGATTGTAAAACGCATAAAAAAGTAATTTTACCAAAAATCATGTATATAAAACTTGCAAAATAAAGAAGTTATTAATAGTTACAAACAGACCTGACTTTTTGACAGAAAACCTGACTTTTTGATATTCTCGACCACAGCGTTGTAGAATCCACAAAGAGAAGTCAATTTAACAAAAATCATTTATATGAAAGTTGCATAATATCAAAAACAAAAATGTCACATGTTACAAAAATTATTCAAAATTGTCACAATTCGTTCAGTTAGAACAAAATCTTGCTGGCGTACCCATGCGTCACTACATGCGTCAAAATTAAAATCCCGGTGTCCACGAATAAAATCACAAGCGTTTTCGATGCGATAGAACTTCTCGTTTAAAATGTGGCGGAGCTTCATCGTGCAGAAACCACATATTCTCTCTAACATTTAAAGGACCATCTTGTAATAATTGTGGCAGAATAGTTTTAAGAAAGACTAAATAATTTTCACCTGTCTGTCGACCTGGAAGAAAGAAAGGCCCAATAAGCATGCCATTTACTACGCCAGTCTAAACTTTTACTGAAAATCTGTGCTGAAAATGAGTTCTTGTCACAACATGCGGATTTTCTACTGCCCAAACTAGATTGTTGTAGAAATTATTTAATCCATTTCTTTTAAATGTGACCTCGTAGGTAGCCAAAACAAATTTGGTAAAATTTTCATTTCTGTTGAACTGATGTAAAAGCTAGTAACGAAATTTAACTCTTCTAGGATTCTTTCGGGTTGAAATGCTTGTACTCGTTGATAATTATAGGGATAAAAATATTCTTATCGTATAGTCTTCCACACTTTACTGTGGACCAACTTTAACTTGACCTTCTATAGACCTAATGCTCGTTGTTGGCTGTTATAATACATATATATCATCATCATCATCATCATCAGCCCGTATCGATCCACTGCAGGATGAAGGCCTCTTCAGCATGCTTCCAACCTTCACGGTCCTGGGCTTTCTTCTGCCACTCGGGTCCAATATACTTAACGATGTCATCAATCCATCGTGCTTTCGGTCTTCTTCGCGGACGTTTGCGATCAAGCGGTATCTACTCCAGGATTGCTTTGGTCCATCTGTCGTCCCATCGCCTCGCTATATGGCCTGCCCCTCTCCATTTCAATTGTTTTACTCTTCCAATGACGTCACAGACTTTAGTTTGTTCCCTGATCCATGCGCAGGACTTTCTGTCTCGTCTTGTAATACCAAGCATACATCTTTCCATTCCCCTCTGTGCCACCCGAAGTTTTTGAATTGATTGCGATGTGAGTGTCCAGGTTTCACTTCCGTATGTCATAACGGGTAGGACGCACTGATCGAAGACTTTTCTTTTCAGGCAATGTGGGAGTCTGCTCTTAAACACTATGTTGAGCCTACCAAATGCCTGCCAGCCACATTTAACACGCCGTTCCACCTCCCGGGCGGTATTCCCCTCCATTGAAATCCTCTGCCCAAGATATACAAAGCTGTCCACAATCTCTAAATCCCTTCCTAAAACTGAAATTCTTCTGTCCTGAGCGAAGTTATTGAATATAACCTGACTCTTTTTTAGGTTTATTTTCAAGCCAAATGGTTCGCCAGCCCTTTGCAGTTCTTGTATGCGTCTTTGCAGCTCCTCTGGGTCTTGTGAAATGAGAATAATATCATCTGCAAATCTAAGATGGTTTAAGTTTGCACCATTAATCTTTACACCATCCTGTTCCCAATCCAGTTTACGGAATACTTCTTCAAGGTCAGCCGAGAAAAGAACAGGCGATATTGCGTCACCCTGCCGTACACCTCGTTCTATATTAATTCCCACTTCAAGATCATCAAGGTGAATTGTGGCTGTAGCTCCATCATATATCGATTCTAACAGGTTTACATAGGCTCTCTCTACACCTTGACTAAGTAGTGCATCCATTATCGCATGCTTTGAGATGGAATCAAATGCTTTTTCGTAGTCGATAAAAGCCAAGTACAGTGGCATGGTGTATTCGTTGTGCTTTTCTATAACCTGCTGTACAACCTGGATGTGATCCATTGTACTGAAACCACTTCTGAATCCTGCTTGTTCTCTTGGTTGTGCGTCATTCAGTTTTTTTAATATTCCTTTAGAAATTATCTTAGTGAAAACTTTGTACATCACTGATAGGAGGCTTATTGGACGGTAGTTCTTTAAATCTTCCTGTGCTCCTTTTTTATGTAAAAGGATCACTTCTGCATTTTTCCATAAGTCAGGTACTTTTTGTTCTTTGAGGCATTTTGAGTATAATTTTGCCAGTGTTTTATGTAACATCCGACCACCAGCTTTTAGCATTTCGACAGTTACACTATCCTTTCCTGGAGCCTTGCCGTTCTTCATCAATTCTATAGCATTTGTTACTTCCTCCACTAGGATATCTGGCATTATATATTGTTCTTCCGTGGGTATTGCCGTCCCTGACTGCTCTGATCTTCATATGACTGGGAATAAAACCTTCTGACAATCTCTAACATTTGGGTACGCGCCCTGCACACTGTGCCATCTTCACGCTTTAAAGCATATATTTGCGTTATTTTGTTTCTCAGCTTCTGTTTAACTTTGTTAATTCGTTTGTTTTCTTCCAGGGTTTTTTGCACTAGCTGCATATTGAATCGGCGCGTGTCCTCTCTGATACGTTTTCTTATAGTTTTGCAGAGCTCGGTGTACTCGACCCTGCCAAAAGGATTACCTGCATTTCTCATTGCTCGCCGTTTCTTCATTAAATCAATGGTCTCACTGGAGATTTTCGTTTGTTTGAGACATTTTTCTTCTGGTGCTATTGAAGCAGCTGTTTGAAGTACCTTGTTGGCGATTTCTTCATATTGAACTGATATTTCCACCTCCTCTGGATCTTGTAACGCAGCAAACCGGTTTGACAAATCAATCTCAAAATCGCTTCCTCTGTCCAGCAGTTTTCCAGAATCCACCTTGCCCTTCTTTGATCTTACCATTCTTTCGCGCTCTTTTCGACAGTCAATCCGAACCCTTGCTCGTACCATTCGGTGGTCACTTCCAACATTAAAATTGTTGAGGACAGTACAATTGGTAAATATTGTTTTATCGTTGGTCATGAAGTAGTCAATTTCACTTGTGTGCCCAGATGGACTTTTCCATGTCCATTTTCTGCTGATATTTTTCTTATAGAATGAATTCATAATATATAGTTCTTGTCCTTCAGCAAAATCAACTAATCTGTCACCTCTATTGTCTCGCTCACCAGTTCCATATGGGCCAGTTGCATTTTCGTCTGTTCTTGTTGTTCCAATTCTGGCATTAAAATCACCCACCAGGATTTTGTACCTACATTTCTCCTTGTATAAAAGCTGGGCCACATCATCATAAAATTCCTCAATTTCCTCATCTTTATGGCTTATATTTGGTGCATAAGCTTGGACGATTTGAAGCCTAAACTTTTTATTCAGCTGAATGACGCATTGGGCTAATCGGTCGGATGTACTTTCAAATTTTACCTCACTGTCCTTCAGCTTTCGATTGATGAGGAATCCAATTCCGCCACATCGGCCATTTTCCATACCTCCAGTGTAGAGTACGTGTCCAGTTGGTTCCAGTTTGATTAACTCTTCACCCTTTCTTCGTGTTTCACAGAGCCCAATAATATCCCAATGTATGTTGTCAAGTTCGATTAACAGTTCTTGCAATCGGGCCTCTGTTTTCATAGTCCGTATATTTAACGTTGCAATGTCAAAAGTCCAATGGCAGCCTGATCTAACCCGGTGATTCTTAGCACCCTCTGCCTTGGGGCAGGTCTTCCCGCTGCCGTAGGTAGTTGCTCCTTGGCCTCCGGAGAATGAGGGCCGTGTTTGAGGTTGTACTGTCATATTTCAACATATTGAAATACCATGTTGAAGGTATGGACCGTAATCTGCCACGCTGGTCCAATGCGGGTTGGCAGATTTTGGAATACATATATATAATATATATAATATGTTGGAATACATATATATATATATATATATATATATATATATATATATATATATATATATATATATATATATATATATATATATGACAGTTCACCTTGATGACCTTGATGTTAGAATTAATAAAGAGTGGGGTGTACGGAAGGGTGACATAATATCGCCTGTCCTATTCTCAGCCTGCCTTGGAGAAATATTCGTTAGTCTGGATTGGGAGCAGGATGGAATAAATATCGATGGTGCACATTTAGATTTTGTGATAAACCCTGTATATATAAAATTGTTTTTAAATTACGTATATATAGATGCACGCCTTTATAGATGCACAATTGTTATATTTAAACTTTTTCTCTATCTCCAGCCATTATCAAGATATCAACCGATATCACACTATTGGGACGCCCTGTATAAACAGTTCCCCTTAATGATCTTGAAGTTAAAATTAATACAGAGCGGGGTGTACGGCAGGGTGACGCAATGTCGGCTGTTTATTCTCAGCTTGCCTTGAAGAGATATTCCGTAATCTGGAAATAGTAATTGTAATTTGGAATAGGATGGAATAAATATCAATAGTGCAGAGGAGCTGCAAAGACTGGACAAAGACAAAGACAAAGACAGGAGCTGCAAGGTGCTGGAGAACCATTTGGCTTCAAAATAAACCTGAAAAGGAGTCAGGTTCTGTTCAATGAATTTGCCGACGACAGAAAAATTGTATGAAGGGATTTGGAGGTTGAGGATCTCAATGGAGGGAAATCCCGCCCATTAATAAACTACAATTTGTAGTTTCGTATTTTATAAAGAGAATGTGTGTGGAAACAATTGTCATACCATATTTTATATACAGGAAATATAGACAAAAATTTCAGTTCTTTTATTTAAACTGAATTTCCATCAAGTACCTGCTATCTCTGTTAAAAATTCTACAATTAAATCCAAAAAAAAGAAATTCGTCCAAAACACCGACACTGTGCCATTCATCCAACACATTTGTTCGTAAATTTCATCAAACAAAACCAAATTAAGCATACGGTGTAAATTGCAACGTACCGAACTGTACCGATAGTGCCGACTGATTAAAGAGAGTATTAATATTGGACGATAAAAAATGAATCAAAAGGAACGAATATTGCTATATATGAAACACATTATTATCTGGCCTATCTACACCAACCAAAGATATTTCTCACCTACCTTGAAGTCCTCCCTCTTGGTCATCCCCAGCCGGTTCTATTATAGTACCACACCACCATCTTGAGAAATGTTCAAAACTACATCAATAAAATATCTTTCAGAACCACTTAATTAACTTTTAAAAATGCGTAGCCCGTTACTACTGAATAACAAAACTATACTGATGGAATTGAAATAAAGTAGGAATCACAAAAAAAAACAAGATAAAAATTTAAGGTTTTTTATGGATATATTTATCACGTAGTTCTTCGACAATGTATTGATTTTTATTTATTGTGAGCGTATGGGTTTTTTATACATTATATGTAAAATATAAATAATGGCGAAATAAAAATGCAAGATATAAATTACAGGGAAATCACGAAAAGAATAACGCAAGCTAGGAAGAATTGAATCATAGAGTCGAGATTTAGGTAACCACGTAAATATAACATAGTCAGTCACAAAAGTCTACATAAATCATATAAATTAGTCATATTTTTAAAACGGATAATTGCTGTTTTTTTTATTTCTGCAAATAGACAATATACCACACAAACGTAAACATACAGCAAGAAATACATCAACTTGAAGAGATAAAAAATGATTTACTGTTTCTAGTATTGCTATCAGAAATGCAAATTACATTTTTATACATTTTAGGCATCTACCTCAAGGAAATAGTATTATTTAGGTTTTTTTAAAAAGTATATTATTATTATTACAATCGTTAGGAACGGAATTTAAATTCGAATTGGAAATTTAATTGTAAAATTACGAAGTGAAGGAAAATCTTATAATGAAATTGCAAAAACAGTACATTTATGTCGTACTACAATTCAGGCTATAATAAAAAACTTTAATTCACGTGGTACAATGCAGAATAATCCCAGTACTGGTCGTCCAAAAGAAGTGAGTGAACGCGATATCCGTATAATTTTGAAAAAAAAATGGCTAAATCCCAAAACTAATGCTCTCAAATTCGCCGGTTAAATGTGATGGAAAATGCCGGAAAATGTGTCAGTTCCGAAATGGTACGTAGAGTTCTCAGATCAAAATGATTTAATTGCAGGAGACCAAGGAAAAAACCACTTATATCTAAGAAAAACGGACAAAAGCTGTTAGAATTTGCCGGGCAGCACTTAAACAAGGATTTTGATTTTTGGATAACTGTTTTATTTATCGGTGAAAGCAAATATAATACTTTTGAATATGGAGAAAAATATGGAGAAAAGCAAACCAAAAGTTAAACCCAAAAATTTAACGTCAACACTGAAACACGATAGAGGTTATGTGATGGTGTCAGGCTATATCGCAGCGGCTGGGGAGGGAAATTTAGTTTTTATTGAGGGTAACATGGATCAACGCACGTACCTGCAAATTTTGTGTGATAATTTGTTACTCTCAGTTGAATGTTTGAAATTGGAAAATCAATGAATATTTCAACAAGACAACGATCCTAAACACACAGCGGCACTTATCATGGAATGGATTCTATATAATGTTCGTAAGCAATTTCATTTGCCGTTTTAAACGCAATCGAGCATCTATGGGATGAGTTAGAAAGAAGAGTGCGAAAATACATTTTCAATAATTTTAAGTACTTTGAAAAAATGTTTTACAATCGGCTGGGGTTGAAATCACCCCAGACGTCACAGAAAATTTAGTTCTATCAATGCCCAGAAGATTACAAGCGGTCATAAATACTGAAGGTGGACAAACAAAATATTTTTTTTTTGAATTTTTATTTATTAATTTTTGAATGTAATCTGCAATTAAAAATTTGATTCTGTGCCTATTGCTGTATATTTGTATTGTGAAAATTTTTAATTATAACTAATCTGCATGGTGTATGTAGATTTTTGTCTGGCTTTTGTCTGGCTATATAGGGAAAGTTTATCAAAAGCAGCTCGTTGAAAGGTGGAGAATTATAAAAAAATATAGGAGAAAATATGATGTCTCTGAAACTGATGTGTTAGAGGTAGACGAGCATTCGGAATATCTAGAAGAGATAAAATCCGAACAGCAGATAATGGATGCGAGCTAACGGTTCTCTGACAATAGATAATGAGAAAAGGCAATTAATATGGTATGGTTACGCCCAAAGGTTGGATAGAACGAGGTTGCCTAAAATGTTCATGTAATGGGTTCCTCTAAACCGTAGAAAAAGAGGTAGACCTAAAACACTTGGAAAGAAGAAAGTTTAAATAATTAATTTAGAATTTGAGATCTGAAATGGTTTATGAGAAGGGGCTGGACTCCAGTTATTGTTTAAGAACAAACTTCTGCTTTGCCTGAAAACAAATCTTCGATCAGTGCGTCCTGTCCGATATGACATAAGAAAGTAAAACCTGGACATTCACAGTGCAATCAATTAAAAAACGTTGGGTAGCTTAAGGTATATTTAAAAAATGTTCTACAATCAACTTGAGCTGAAATCACTCCAGACCACGGAAAATTTAGTCGTGTCAATGCACAGATTACAAGCAGTCATAAGTACTGAAGGTGGACTAACAAAATATTATAAAAATAATAAGTGCATGTTTACTTTAATTTGCAATTAAAAATTTGGTTCTGTGCCTATTACTGTTTATTTGAGTTGGGAATGGACCTTGTAAAAATAAAAAAGCCAGTAATTAAACCATTTTTAACTAATTAATTACTCACTAATTTACGTGATGTATGCAGACTTTTGTGACTGACTGTATACGAAAAGTTTGTCAAAAGCATTTTGATACATAGTTTCAGAAACGTGAAGAATTATAGAAAAATATAGGAGAAAACATGACGCGACGGAAATGATAAAACCCGAACAGCAGATAATGGATGGGAGCTGACAGTTCTCTGACGGTTCTCTGGGTAGATACTGAAAAAAGACAATTAATATAGTACGGCTACTGGTTTATAAGGTTGGGTTCCTCTAACACGCAAAAAAAGAGGTAGACCTCAAAATCCTGGAAAGAAAGAATGTTAAATAATCAATTTAAAATTTGAAATCGGAGAAGGTTTATGACAAGAGGTTAAATTGACTCCAATTAGCGTTTAAGAACAAACTCCCACTTTGCCTGAAAAGAAGTCAGTGCGTCCTGCCCATTATGACATACGGAGGTAAAACCTGGACACTCACAATGTAATCAATTCAAAAACTTCGGGTAGCACAAAGGGGAAAGATGGGGGTCATATAAAAATTCGCCCTATTTTTGACGCTAGATGGTATTGCATTGCCCGGGCGTAGCCAGGATTTAGTTGTGGGGGGGTTTAGTTTGAAGTAAATAAAACAACAAAAATCGAGAAACAACGCAAAGTTTCCATACGATACAAAATAGTTCGACTACTCTACAAGAGATGGCGTTACTGTGCGCAACGTCCACTAGTTTAGATATATATTCAATTCAAATGTAATAATTTAACTCTCTTCACTCCTCGTATTTTTTCGGTATAATATTAGGTAATATTTGACTTATTTCGGGGGGGTTTGAACCCCCAAAACCCCCCCTTGGCTAGGCCCGTGTTGCATTGCCAAACTGAAGTATTACCTACATGAAGGTGTAAAGTTTTGTGGTTTGATAAAAGGAATTTCATCGATTACTTGGGGGAAAAAAATATGTTATTTGGTTGTGTTTTATAAAATTTCGTGTTTCATTTTTAAATTAACTTTATTTATAAGATTTAATTTGTCAGCAAACTTTATTACTTCAATTAGCGGTATGTAGGGAATGATTTTTGCACAATTTTTCTTACGTTGAAACATTTTTAACATTTTTTTTTTAAGATTCTAAATATCTCTTTATAAAGGTATTTAGAATATTACATTTGAGTATAAAATTAATATATTGTAAAGTGGTATAAATTAGCAATTGCTCTGATAATTTTGTTTTTATTTCAATTATTTAAAGCAAATGTCCATCAAGTATGGACTACCTTAGTTAAATAAACATACTATTAATCAAAAAAGGAATAAAACAATTTTCAGTTTTATTGACTTACATACTACTTTAAAACTAATGTTTTACACCTGTAAAACCCTAGTGTTTGAGAAGGTAAAATCGTTTTACGAAACTATAGTCACACAAATTTAAAAATTACAGTGATAGATAACAAAGTATAAAATTGTTTTATTCCTTTATAAAAAATGAATTATCACAAAGTAACGGACAAATCAATCAAAAAATTATTCATCATTAACGACCATTGCACTGATCCATTTGACTGAAATTTTAGTTGTTTATTATTTTCTAATTTAGATTACAATGTACCAAAACTGAATACAATTTAACAAGAATCTATGACCTATTTAACATTTTTGCCTATGAAAATTAATTTTCCTTAATTTTTCATGTAGTAAACATATCAAACCCTCTCAATATATTGTACAAAATGAACATTGAATCGTATAGAAAATATTTGTAATGTGGTGGTACTCTTATTAAATTCAGGTTCATCTTTATGCTCAATACGTAAATAGCAGTTTCGTTCTATTCTGTTCCATGTTATTACCAAATAATTAAAAACTTTTAAATTTCTGTACATTGGTAGATACAAATATTTATGGCTGGCTTATGGCAGGCTGCGATAGAGAAACGGAAAATTTTCAATATGATTTTCTCGTAGGACTCCCAGTTAAGAGAACGCGATTATCTTCAGTTTTGTAATGGGTGTCTCAGAATGTTTTACGTTTTTGTTTTGGGTGTCACGCGCCAAACACAGATAGCAGAAAGAAGCGAGTAGCGATAGATCATTTCACGGGACCATAACGTGCATATGGCGAAAGAGCTTTTTAAAAAAAACGATTTCTACACTATTGTTCGACATCTGTACAGGACACATTTTAATTTAGCAACCATGAGAAAGGTGCCAACTGCGAGTGTAATCAAGCATTGGGTGCGCAAGTTTGAAGAGACTGGAAACAAGCACGAACGTTGACCGCGTTCGTCAGTCTGTTAGGCTATTCTAATTAGGCGTCATCTACGGCTATCTCCACGACTCCGCGCAGCTTCACTATATTTACACAGATCCGTGATTTTTCAACCCCTACCAAATTGTTATTATGCAAGAGATGAAGCCCGATGATCGAGCTAAATCAGTTGAATTCTGCAGGACAATTAAAAATCGTTTTAGGAGTTTCAATAACATATAGTTTTCTGATGAATCGAATTTCCACATCAAAGGCCACATGAATAAACAAAATTGCAGATATTGGGCTGTCAATAAGCCACTGGAACTGCACCAAAGACCATTATACTTGCCTAAGGTTGTCGTTTGGGTTGCCATATCAAGCGAATGAATTATCGGCCACTACTTTTTTGAGGATGATCGTGGTCGCGGTCAGTTTGTTAATTCCAATCGTTATTGTCATATGATCCGGACTTTTTTGGCTCAGAAATGCAAAATTCGATTGGCTGAATATCCGCAACATATTTTTCCAACAAGATTGAGCAACTTCCTACGTCACGAATGATTCTTTAGCAGCTCTTCATGATTTATTCCCTGAATTAGTCGCCGAGAGGTAATCAACTGGCCACCGAGGAGTCCAGATTTAGCAACTGCTAGTGTTTTTCCTATAGGGCTACTTAAGAAGTAAGGTTTTCAACCCCTTACCACCCAACTTAATTGATTTAAAGCAAAGAATAACAGACGAAATCTACGCGATTCCAAAAGCGATGCTCAAGCGAGTGATTGAAAATTTCAGTTCCAGCCTGAAAACGTGAATGGTGCGCATTTACGGATGGTTGTTTTTTATAAATAAAAAATATAAAACTACTTTGTAATTTAACTTCGATTTTGAATTTTTGAATTTGAATTTTGATATTTTATTTTTTAAGTATCAAAAATGAAAAACATTCTGAGACACCCTTTATTACTATATCTTTATGGGATGGATTTTGAAACATTGTATTCATGTCTGTTGTTTATTATTGTCATTGTTAAATCTAAAAAGTTTATTTTATTATTTTTTATTTTTAACTGCAAATTTAATGCTATTGTGAAGAGAATTTATAAAATTTAAACATTGATTTAGTCTATCAGTACCTATGAAGCAAATTAAAATACCATGAACATATCTGTACCAATAAATAACTGATTTTCCATCAATGTCCAACACCTGATGTCCATCAATCCTGCTTTTTAAGTATACAAATATTTCAGCTAGTAAAGGACTTCAAGGATGTCCTATTATTAAACCATCATTTAAAATAAAGAACGTATCAAATTCAAAATAATTCTGATCCAAACTAACTGAAAGTAACTCTAAAATTGCTTAATTCACTTTGAAATTAACTTCACTTTAAGACGTAATTTGTCAGCTCCGTTACTTCATTTGATGTTATACCAGGAAATAATTTTGTTGATGAGATCGTAGGTATTTAGAATATTATATTTTAGTATAAAATTGGTATATTATAAGATGAAATGAATGAGCTTGCTTGATAATTTCACTGAATGAGCTGTAAAAATTAAACAATCGGTCCAACTGAGTAAATATTTTCTGTAATTCCATTAACGAATACAATTTTGGCGCTTGATAATTCATGATTATTAAATTTTGCTTCTCGTAATAGATAAAATGAAACAAAACCTTTTAACGAAACAATTGTCATACAATTTTCGAATATGGTGGAAATTTAAACATAAGGTTCTTTTAAACATATTCAAAAACAAGTAAATTTCTTCTGAACTCCATGCAAAAATGTTGCCCATTCCTTCAGTCCTTAGTTCTTTTTATATAGTCTTAGTTCTTTTATTTAAAATTAATTTACATGAAGTATCGACTAGCAAAGTTAAATATTTATACGAGGGCTGTATGGTAACTAGCTGGCGTAGACCAAAGATGGCGCTTCTAGTATTTAAAAAATAATATTTTTCGATAATAATTTAATTCGATAATATAATTCGAAATAATAATATAATTAAAAATATAATTCAAATATTACTTTTCACACAATACTGTCAAAGTGTCGCTGCGTGGTTTAGTTTGTGAACGGTAGCCAGTTAAATAAAACAACTTTTGTGATTTTACGACAATGAAAAATATTGAATACCGAGAAGTAATAAAATACTTGTTTTTGAAAAAGAAAATAAATGATGAGATTAAAAAGGAGTTCAGCAAAGTTTATGGGGAATCTGCACCTTTGTCATGAACGATAAAATATTGTGCAGCTGAATTCAAACGTATAGTGCGGTTCAATATATATCCTTGACCCATTGGCTGCAATAAACTCTTAACACCCCCTGTCGTAATAAAACCCGGTAAAGTTGTAACAAAACGTAAACAGGACCGGGCCTAATAAAATAACAGGTAAAAAGATAAAATTAATTTTATACCTGGTTTAGTAGTTTCGAAATATTTTAGTTTAGTTCGCATTATTTTCTTAAACAGTGCAGCTCTCTAATTTCGATCGTATTTTTTGATATTCCAAACGTGCTAAAAATGTGGTGTTCTTGGCAAGATAATGATAATTCTGCCTCCGGTAGTGCTAATTTTAAAAGAAAACATTTATAGCCCGAAGCTAAGCAAAATTGTTAAAAATGTGTATGTTTCTTTATTGAATAGTGGGCTTAATGTAAATGGAGCCGCAGCAGAAACCTCTTCATTAACGAAAACTCCGTTGTCTACAGTTAAAGATATTGTGTCCAAGTCAATTAAAGCTAGAAAGTGACAAAAAAGACTTAATTCGAAGCAAAACTTATGTTATGTATGAAGAGCAAACTGTGCCTGAATTGCATTCATTGCAATAGCGACTAACGAAAGATGAAATCAACATTATTTGCAGCAGAATAGCCTCCGGACAATATTATCTCACATGGGTTTTGCATATCGGCTCATTATCAAAAGACAAATATTAATTGAATTACAATGATTGTGGTGATGTGTGATCTACCTTGATGAAACCTGGTTTCATATACATGAAACGCCAGCAAAAGGATGGGAAGATACATAAAGAAAATGCCAAATCAAAGCCCCAGCGAACAAGGGAAAAATAATTATAATTTTACTTGCTGGTTCCGAGGATGGATGGGTTTCAAATTGTTTACGGTTGTCCTCCAAAAATATTAAAAATTCATCTTGGGACTACTATGACGACACCACAGCAGAACTTTTTGAAGATTGGTTTATAAATAACCTTTTGCCCAATGTGCTTAAGGAAAACGTAATTGTAATGGATAATGCTAATTATCATAACCGCCAAAAAAATAAAGTTCATAATGCAAATAACACTAAATTGGAAATTCAGAGCTATATATTAAAAAAGGATGTATACTTCGAAAATACATATACAAATTTCATCTTTATGGAAATTTATCATGTATGTATGTATCAAAAAATATATGTATGTGATCTTTATAAAAATATTAAAGACATTTAATATTAAAAAGGAATATGTATGTGATACCATTGCTGCCGATATGGGACATTTTACGCCTTCCCGTGGATTGGACACGATTTTACGCCCCCGTATTATTGTATTTTTAATCCAATTGAATATATGTAGAATCAGGTAAAATTCAATGTTAGAGCAAAAAGAATTTCTCCGACTCTAACTGCAAGTGTTGTAACATTAATTAGGAAGTTTGTAGATAGTATTCCCAAAGAAAATTGGATAAATTCGATTAACCATGTTATTCAAATAAAGAGATTCCTTTGTATCATTTACTAATATATAGAACCAGTTATTATTAATGTAGATCAAAGTGACAGTGAAAGCGAAACCGAATTAAATGTATAATTAAATTTAAGTTATAATTTTTATTGTACTAATAAATTCAATATACACAAACCAATAAACAATGTTTTAGCCATACCTAATAATAATAATAATAATTTAACATTTAGTAGTGAAAATTCTTTAATTTTTCAAGCAGTAAATATATCAAAACCGTCTCAATATAGTGTGCAAAATGAACATTGAATGGTATAGAACATATTTGTAATCTGGCGGCACCTTTATTAAATTCGAGTTCATCGTTATGCCGAATACGTAAATAGCGTTTTCGTTTTATTGCATTCCATGTCACTACCAAATGAATATAAACTTTTTATCTTGAGTTTTCAAACGATTTGTTTTTATAACACCTATTTAAACTAGGTCGTTGATATAAATCCTTGTTATTCTCCAGGAATACAATGTTAAAATGATATATTAAACGAAGTAATGTTTTTTTCTCCATGTTTATTGATATTATTTGAAAGATCAGCAAATATAAATTTCTGCATTGGAAGATACAAATATTTATGCTGGTTATAATGGATTATACAAATGTGTGATTTTCAATATCAAATAGAAAGTGACTCCTTTTACCGCATTTGCAGTACCATGTATTAGTGGAATGCCGCACAACGTGCGTTCGTTGTTAAGGCATACAACAATGATTAAAAAATAAGTTGAGTTTTAAAATTAAAGATAAAGTATTTAATTATTCGGATGCCTGACTGCAAGAATTGTTAATCGAACTTGACAACATACATTGGGATATCATTGGGTTATGTGAAACACGAAGAACAGACGAAGAGCTAGTTAAAGTGGATTCAACTGGTCTCGTACTCAGCGAAGTTTATGAAGACTCTGCATCTTCGTTATCAGCCATAAAATATTGGATAGATTAATTCAAACGTGGCCGTACAAGCATTTTTGATGAAGATTATCAAGGTCGTCCAATTGAGGATACCACTTCAGAAATAAATGAAAAAATCCACGATATCGTGATAAATGATCGAAGAGTAAAATTACATGAGATTGCTGACACTGTAGGTATCTCAATTGAGTAGGTGCAGAATAATTTAACAATTGATTTGGAGCCTTCCGTAAGAGTGGTGCTGCGATTGTACACAATTGACAATAAACACACACGTGTGTCAACTTCAAAAGAATGTTTAACGGTGTTCAAAAAGCAATCGGAATGATTTTTGTCATCGGTTCATAAATGTTGACGAAACATGGATTTATCGCAGCACATCAGATATTAAAAAATAGCCCAAACAGTGGGTTTTCCGAGGTGAATCTGTGCTTCAGGTATGGAGAGGATGTGGTGGAATTGAATTGGATTGGAACCAAAAGGTGAAGGACAGTGTCATGAAATCTGAAAATATATTTAAACGACTAGCCCAATGCGTCATTCAGCTGAATAAAAAGTCATTTAAGCGTTAAATCGTCCAAGGTTATGAACCAACTATAAGTTATAAGGATGAGAAAATTGAGGAATTTTATGTTGATGTGGCCCAGCTTATAAACAAAGAGAAGTGTAGGTATAAAATCCTGATGGGTGACTTTAACGCCGGAACTGGAAGAGTAAGAACCGGTGAAAATGCAACTGGCCCACGTGGAAGTGGTGAGCGGGACAATAGAGGCGACAGATTGGTTGATTTTAACAAAGGAAGAACTTTATATTATGAATTTGTTCCACAGAAAAAAATAAGCAGAAAATGGAAAAGTCCATCTGAACCCACAAGAAGATTATACCATGCCCAACGATAAAACAACATTTTGCAATTATACTGCCATTAACAATTTTAATGTAGAATATAACCACCAAACGGTACGAGCAAAAGTTAGGATAAACTGTCGAAGAGAGTGCGAAAGAATGGCAAAGTCAAAGAAGAGCAAAGTGGATTCTAGGAAACTGCTGGAGAGGGGCAACGATTTTGAAATTGCTTTGTTCAATCGCTTTGCGGCGTTACAAGACCCAGATAAGACGGAAGTAACGGATAAATATGAAGAAATCCCCAACAATGTGCTTGAAATGGGTGCTTCAATAGCACCAGAAGAAAAATGTATCAAACAGACAAAAATCGTCAGGGAGACAATTGATTTAATGAAAAAAAGAACGGACAATGAGGAATGCGGGGGGCCCTTTTGACAGAGTCGGGTCAAAAAGGAGCTCATGAGATTTAAAGAACTATCATTTAATAAACCTTCTGTCAGTAATATACAAAATTTTTACCAAGATACCATATTAAAAAAACTGAATAACACAACCAAGGGCGTAAACAGGATTCAGAAGTGGATTCAGTACAATTGTACAATAGGTTGTACAGCAGGTTATAGAAAGAAACAACGAATACATCATGTCACTCTGCTTGTTTTTTAGTGACTACAAAGATGCATTTGACTCAATCTCAAACCAGATCATAATGGATGCATTGGTTAGCCAGGGTGTAGGTAAGGCCTGTGGAAACTTATTAGGATCGATATACGATGAAGATCCAGCGATCTTAGATTCGCAGATGATCTCGTTCTCCATTCACAAGACCTAGATGAGTTGCAAAGATACATACAAGAGTTGCAAAGGACTGGAGAACCATTTGGCTTAAAAATATACCTGAAAAAGAGTCAGGCCATGTTCAATAAATTTTCCGATGATAGAAGAATTTTAGTTTAAGTAGGGATTTGAAGGTTGTGAACTACTTTCATATCTTGGGAAGAGGAGTTCAATGGAAGGGGATACTGTCCAGGAGGTGGAGCGGTATGCTAAATGGGGCTGGCAGGTACTTGGCAGACTTAATATAATTTTTAAGAGTAAACTCCCACTTTGCCTGAAAAGAGAAGTCTTTAATCAGTGCGTTCTGCCTGTTATGGCATGCGGAAGTGAAACATGAACACTCACATCACAATCAATTTTAAAACTTCAGATAGCACACAATAGAATGGAAAGATGTATGCTTGGCATTACAAGATAAAGTAGAAAGCCCTGCACATAGATCAGGGAACAATGGAGAGTCTGTGACACCACTGGAAGAGTAAAGGAATTGTAATGGAGATGGTCAGGCCCTATAGTGAGGCAATAGTTGTGTGTAGTGTTTTGTTACAAAAAAATAAAAACTTACGTCGTCGTCGTCCTTTCATCCTTTAATCGTCCTTTAATGTCAAAGTTGTAATTATTAGCACTAATTTTTCATACTATGATATTTTTTAAACGATTCATGCCACACTAAGAAACACCTGATTAATTGTTTTATTAAATTAACTGTTCAAAATATCCACCATCCCATTTCTGGGGCATCAAGAACCTTCGTTGGTTGATAAAATATTAAACACAAAATTTGGATTCCTTTCGTTTTGCCTAATTCACAATATTAAAAAAAATGCTACGTGGGTTAATAAAATATTTAAAAATGATTTGGATTCATTTGGTTTTAGCCAATAAACTATTCACCATATTTTTGCCTGTATAAAAAATCAATCATCATCAACAAAAGTGACTGCTCTTTTAGTGTTGCATGTGTCTAATCCAATGGGAAACTCCAACTTGTAACGCAACCTTTCTGGTAGAATCTTATTCAAAGAGATGTGAAATTTGTTCTTAAACTTCAGGATTGATTTCTCGCTGTCGACCACATTCTTGAAATTTTAGAACCACACTATCCATATCCAAAAGTCCTTGAGAAACTTGGACAAATTTTGGCTGAGCTGGAAGCGTTTTTTCTGGGTAAGTTCACATTAGTTGCCCTCACACCTAGTTTCTTCGGAATTTTGGAGAGTATCGCCGTAAATAAGAACCATATCATTCTTTGTCGTTGCGATATAGCTCCATCATTCTGGGCTCAAGTAGGAAATGATTCTTAATTTTTAAAAAATTTTCAGTTGTTTAAGTGTGGTTTATTCGTTAAGTAATAATAAACTTAAATGGCTTAAAATGTTAATTATCATTACAGCTTTTCGATTGATGATATAATAACTTTTTTTTAATTTAATAATTTTTTCTCGGGAACACTGATGACCCTGCTTTTTGACTCTTGATGTAAATAATGTTTTTCTTTAAAATAATGTGAAGACTAGTTGGTTTAATTTTACGAAAGTAGTTTCCTTAACACCCGGTTTTTGCAACTGGTACATTTTAGGTGGAAATAGTAAAATATTGTGTCGAAAATTTTAGAACGAAAAATCTAATATCCCTAAATTTAGAAAATCGAATATATTCTGCTATACGGCAGAGAAAACAATTACATCGAACAACGAATACAACAATACGAATTATCTATGGGATTCTGAGTTATTCACGAAAAGCTTGGAAACAATGCAATTATTAAGGAATTTTCATATTTGAATTGATCTTTCATATTGATTGATCTCAAATACGATCAACGATAAAGCAAAACGGCGAACGGATATTGAATGTGGGTGTTTTGGAGCACAAAATGTACGAAAATTCTATTCGGGCAATTCTATATATGGAATTTGTAAATTACCATTTTGAATTAGATTTAAAACTGGATCTGCTCACAACAGTTTGTAACAATTATATCAAAAAATATTGATTTTATAAATAATTTTTAGGCCATCATGTATTTTTTCGACTCCCTTGCATCAACTATAACTATTTTAATATGTTTTTGACAAATAAACAAAGTAATATTTTTAATGTGGTCAAAATTGACCGGAACTGAGTCATTTAAACCGCGCGCGGTTTATGAATCGGCATTTCTTTCTTAGGTTGGAACAACCATATGTGGTATACATGGGAAGTTTGAGCGCGATATGTCAATTAGTGTGTATTTGGCCGATGTTTGTCGGTTGTTATTAAATCAAATAGAGTTTATTTTGAAGGCGATAAGAAAGATTTGTATTATTGTAAAATTGTAAAATTGCAAAAAAAATTTTTTTTTACCAGTCCCGGTCAATTCTGATCGCATAGTACACCTAAATTTCTACTATATTTAAAACTTGTGTTGTTTTAAATTGTTATAATTGTGTTGACACACAGTGCAAGTACTGTCGAAAAAGAATATTGGTTCGCCAAAGTCAAGGTAGGCTTCAAACTGTTAGAGTCGTTTCCGCGGATGTTCGATATAAATGATGATCAGTTGTTAGGTTAATTGAATTTCGCTTCATAAACCTTACAACGAAGATCTTGAGGTAAAATTCTCCACGTAGCCGTCTGAGAAAGGTTGAGTTCTGGGAAATGACGTAGAATAAGTATATATATATATATATATATATATATATATATATATATATATATATATATATATATATATATATATATATATCATCATTCATCATCATCAGCCCGCATCGATCCACTGCAGGATGAAGGCCTCTTCAGCATGCTTCCAACCTTCACGGTCCTGGGCTTTCCTCTGCCACTCGGGTCCCATATACTTAACGATGTCATCAACCCATCGTGCTTTCGGTCTTCTTCGCGGACGTTTGCGATCAAGCGGTATCCACTCCAGGATTGCCTTGGTCCATCTGTCGTCCCATCGCCTCGCTATATGGCCTGCCCATCTCCATTTCAACTGTTTTACTCTTCCAATGATGTCACAGAGTCTTGTTTGTTCCCTGATCCATGCGCAGGACTTTCTGTCTCGTCTTGTAATGCCAAGCATACATCTTTCCATTCCCCTCTGTGCCACCCGAAGTTTTTGAATTGATTGCGATATATATATATATATATATATATATATATATATATATATATATATATATATATATATATATATATATATATATATATTACTTATCTTACACTCCACTTTACTTCAGCGATGTGGTCCAATGATCGGTCATTTTGATCACGCATAGCTAGTGATTCATCTGCAAATGAGCCATTTCCTTCAAATTTTTTGACGAAAGGATAAGTAAACCGTTTGGCTAGTCGATTATTTATTATTTTGACAATCATTTCATGCAATGCTTGAAAAATCTGGCCAATTTATTTTGGTATTTTTACGAATTTTGATGGTAGATACGAATATTCCTACGTGCTATTGAATCGTATATCTTTCTATGATGTATTGATAGAATGTTCTCAATACAGCAGCCTATTGTGTCATTTATATACTGAACAGAGTTGCCGCTATTACGTTTGAAAGTTCTGACTCTCTTATTTGAAAACTCGTTACTATGATCAAAAAGTACAATTAATTTTATTTTTGCGTAATTTACGTATCAATACAATCATTTATTTTTTTAAGTTGGTTTGACTGTCTTCTTTGATCTGACAGAACGGTCATATAATTTTATTTAAGTAAAGTAAAGTAAAAGTAAAGTGTTTGGGTTAGAGGCGCATCAGCAACTAGGCTATTTAGCGACTGGACCTACAACTTAACGTGGGTTCCGAACCACGGTCATCAGCCTGCACCCCCCTCAGGCTATCAACCCTTGGTTATGTGCCTACCCATAAGTCTGTCAGAAAACCTACCGACTGGCGAGTGACCAACGCAGAACACTTCTCAGAAGGCATCCGGCCTTACCCAGCCTTTAACTGGCGTGACTGAGGGGTAATTCGTAGTCGGATTTTACACTCTGGCCTTCATTTAAGTTAAAAATTATAGAGTCTTTTGTAATTGTTCAACATTTTTGCCGTTGATCTTTTTTAAATGGATATATAAAAGAAATTGCATTAATTTTTGCTTAAAAACGGAAATTTCTTGCTGTCAAAATGTTAATAAAGCATTACGACGATGAAGCTAAATACTTTGTGTTTTATGTAAAAAAGCACGTTACTTTGATGAAACAGGTCTGTTTCTGTTCTGAAAGATCGTTGTGTGTGAAAGATAATTATCTTTCAAGATCGGCTTTCGAGCCTCTACTCCTCATTAGAAATGTTCGAATGTATTTCCCAAGACTAATCTAACTGTTCTAGTAAACCTGATACACTAATTTTGTCAAGTATTGAAGAGAATATGTACCTTTTTAAATTAATCACGAGAATTATGTTACAATTAGGTTAATAACTACGATAATGTTAACTACCGACAAAATTAAGCTATTTTTACGGTATAAACATAAAACAATCAGCTATAACGACATTAATTTTGAAAATTTATATAACATGAATTTTGAAATTATAGATTTATGTTTAATTTTCCTTACCTGTTACTTGGTTGCAGGTATATTTAATTTACTCTATAAGGACTACATATATATCTTCCTAAGTTACCTGAAATAAAAAAAAAACGTTATACGTAAATACGTTACAAATAATTTTATTTTTACAATTAGCACTATGATATTTATATATGGTCGGTTCCAGTGGCGGCTCGTGAGGGAGAGCGTTGGGGCTCCGTTCCGCCAGCATTTATCACAGTAAACAATTTTTCAGAACAAAACACTCTCGTTCACCTCCTGTATAGGGTTTCAATAGCACGAAAAGTAAAAAGGAGGAAGGGGAAAGGAAAAAAAATTCTTCAGCAGTGCCATTTTCGTCTGCGTACTCCCACTTTAAAAACCCGCTAGCCGCCACTGGTCGCTTCGGAAAGTAATAATTTTTTTTCTAATAGCTGTTTCGGTTAATAATTTCGATTTTTTCGCAGAATTTGAGAATTTATTTTCATAACAAAATAAATCACCATAATAATTAAAGTATTTGCCATCGTTAGCTGTTCTATCTTTCAGTCAAAAAATGGATTCCGCGCCAAAAGAACTTTTGGTTTGTTGAGGCCAACCATTTATCAAGCCAAATTTGCACATCACATTTTCATTTAACGTAAGAATTTAAGTATTATTCGGAAACTACGTGATGCTTCGTTTTGTTTTCAAATGTTTTCAAAAATTTTAAGGGCAAAGAATATAACAAGAGCAGCAAAAGTAAGAGCGTACCAATCAATACTAAGGCCCACGGTTACCTATGCGTGCGAGACATGGACGATGACGAAGAAGGAAGAAACTAAGCTGGAAGTCTGGGAACGAAAAATATTAAGGAGAATTTTTGGAGGAGTTAAAGTTCTGAATGAATTTAGAAGAAGAACAAACAAAGAAATAGAAGAACTGTGTCAAAAAACCAAACATTGTTCAGGTGGTGAGAGCGCAGCGAGCTAGATGGCTAGGGCACATAGCGAGGATGTCCAGCGGGAGATGGGTTAAAGGAATTCTAATGAGAGGCGAAGGGGGAAGGAGAAGAAGAGGGCGACCGAGGAAGAAATGGCTGGATGAGGTGCTAAATGGTTTGAGGAAAGTAGGAGTGAGGGATTGGAAGACTGATGCTTTGGACAGAAAAAGTTGGAAAAGAAGAGTGAAAGAACTCGAAGCCAAGGGCCACTAGGCCTGTAGAGCTGAATATTATTTACGTGCTGCTTCGATAAAAATAAGTGTTAGTCCGAACGGGTTAAGTTTTGTGAATACGACGGTTGGGGTACGACGGTCCACTTAATGTTTTACTATATATATATATATATATATATATATATATATATATATATATATATATATATATATATATATATATATATATAGTTGCTTGACCGGGAGGAAGCCTCACCCATCCCTTACATTGGACGGCACATGTTTCGTCTGTTGGTGGTTAGACTCATCAGGGTACCGATCTATGCTCTCTCGTTCAAGAATAGGAAGTCCCTCTCCACATTTCTCCAATGTAAAAGATGGGTGGGGCTTCCTCCCGATCAAGCAACTAACCATTGCTCATTATGGCGGAGATACAGGTTGTTGTGCCTTACAAATGAAATTGTGGAACCCAACGATCGGGGGTGTATAACTCCTGACTAGTGTTATCTCGTTGGACGCAGTCCAAAGAAATAAAAAAAAAAAAATATATATATATATATATATATATATATATATATATATATATATATATATATATATATATATATATATATATATATATATTTTCGTCTTTCAATGTCTCTTTCAATCCATATTCAATTTCCTTCCTTCTGGATCTTTCTCAATGCTCGTAGACTTTCGAAAATGGTGGAATGGGCAACATTCAATGCTTCTGCCAATTGTTTCAACGTATGAGTAGAGTCTTCATTCAATAATGCTTACAAAATCTGCATCTTCAAACTTTTTCGGAGTCAAAACCACTTTTAAAGCGTTTAAATCATCGCTCACAAGTCTTTTGAGTTAGAGCATGTTTACCATAAGCTTCAACCAACCGGCGATAACTTTCAGAAGCCGTTTTCTTCAAATGCAAGAAAGTGATTAAATTTCCCCGCAAAAAATCTTTTTTGGTACATAATTCGATGTACCAAAAAAATTTATATTATTTGTAACGCCATCTCTTACCGAAACACTTATTATTAGATTTATCCTTCACATACTTAAAGATGAACTTTTGTAATCTCACTAAGAGTTTCTGAAATATCTTCAGAGTTTGCTTTTCGGTTGTTTTTCACTAATTCAAAATTTAAAAAATAAGAAATCGTAGAGCACAAAATCGAAATTAAAAAGTGGATGAAGTAGCACATAAACTAATTTTTTATAAAGTATGTAACAACCAGTTTAGGTAAAGAGTCATGTGGTACGTTGTCATACTGAAAGGTATATGGTGGCAATTCTGAAACAACGCGAAACCTTTTTCCTCAAATGCTACAAAACCTCCAAAAACAATTTACAGTAATTTATAGTTAATTCTATAGTTTATAGTAATTTAGAGTAATTTACAGTTAATTTATAATTAGTTATAATTATTTATAGTTCATTTCTCTGGTACTAAAGAAAACAATCAATCATTTTTGATAAGTTAATGCAAGAGGTATTTTAAGTTAGGTGTGCGCCAATTAAGATTTGCTTGTTTTGTCTCTCTAGTGTATTAAAAAAAAAATTCTCAAAAAATCTCATGCATGATGTTCCTTTCAATCAATGATAATAGTTTTGAGGAGTGAATTCTGAACGATTAGTTTCTTACGATGATGGATGACTATTAATAAAATAGTATGAAATCTTCCTTAGTTTTTGAGGTGGAAGGATGGTCTAGGCCCTGAAACGTCCTCTTGACATATTCCTGCCGAGTTTTAGACGAGAAGTTAAGGTGAGTTAATAAGTTAACATATTTACTCAAATGACAAAGAAAATAAACAAATGAATTATTATTATTTAACATATTTACCTCCCAGTCCAATAAGCCTTCTTATATTTTGAGGCAAGGTACCTTTTGCGATATATTTTAAATATATACGCAGAAAATTATCCTTTATAACTGCAAGCTCTTTATTTATAACTGCAAAGAAAATTTTTCTTTGCAAAAAGATACCGTAGTGAATATTTCCAACGTAATTGAAAAAACATTCTTTCTAATAATGAAACCGAAATTACTTTTTTTGATTTTGATGGCAAACTGTATGTCAGAAGACGCATAAATGAAGAATTCAATCCACATAACACTTTGGGAACTGTGAAGCATGGTGGTGATAAAATCAAAGTATGGGGGTGCTTTTTTATTCAATTGAATCAGTTTAATATTTTAGATAAAAGAAAATTTGTTAACAAAAATTTATTTAGGAATTTTAGACAATTTTTCTACCTTACGTTGAAGAGATGCCTTTACACCTTTACACTGGGTCTACCAACAAGTAATAAGCCCAAACATAAGGCTCATGTTGTGAAGTAGTGGTGAAGCAGTAATACGAAAATAAATAAAATAAATAAAAAAATAACAAACAAGGCGACATTGTTGTAGCAGTAGCACTATTTTTTTAAACTTTAGGTGGTGACCGTTTCATTGCATTTGCAATAAATGCATAAGATTTGTTTTAGCTTCCCAACTGCAAAATTAAACAATGATGTCAAATAATAATTAAGAACAAGAATCATGCCACAAGGTACAAAGCTTCCGTTTCTGGGCTTAAGCTAAGCATTCGAGGTATTAATCCGGTTGTTCAATGAGAGTTCACGACGTTTTGTCAAAATTACATTTTTGAGGGAGATATATATATATATATATATATATATATATATATATATATATATATATATATATATATATATATATATATGACGTTGCGTTGAGTTAACTGTGTGACATATGGAGCCGTCCTGTGGGAACCACATATCCTCTAGATTAATACCATTCACATTCGGAATTAAATAATATAAGTAGTCGAATAACAAAGCCCAGCTTCCTGCGACCTGAGAGACCTGAGAGACTGATCTGACTTCATGACCTGAGAGATTTTCATCGACACTGCCAGCAATAGCGGCGATATTTTCTTCGGAACGCACAGTTTTTATGTTTTTTATGTTTTATGAATTTGTGGATAATTCGGCGAATACTTCACAAAGTTCAAATTAACGAAGTGCTCTATAAGTTTGGCGCACCGAACACTATTTTAATAATACATTTCGACAATTTGCTAGCGTTGCTCTGGTGATCCATGGTGATCTGGTTGCTCTGATTTTCCAGGCTATTGACACACATACTCTCAGCCTTGCGTGCAAACCCACAGTTTGTTTGACGAAAACAGCAAATATATATAAATCCACATGAGTGCCCTGTTGGCTCCTTCTACTGCAACTAGAATGCCAACAATGTCTCTTGAGGCCGGTTTCTGGCCTTATAACCTTCATTAATCAGGCTTATGTCCACATCTGACACCAGTACATGAGATAGGTTATTCTGACTATTTTAGAAATGCGAGGCAAATCGTACCCCCCAGTGCCATCTAAAGATGAAAGTGCGCAGTATAATTAGCGAATCGTATGCCTTTCGGTCATGGAGGAAATTATTTAAAACATCCTATATATTAAGACAATTCTAATAAATGAATTATTCTGGAAACTTTTTGATTTGAGTAGTACCTGTAATTATAATTAATGTGATACAATATTATTCAACAAAACTAATTTAAAATAGTTTTTCTAGTGTGATTTATATTTTCGACTGAATTTGTATCGTGGAATATTTCATTTTACGTTGTATAGACGGGAACCATTAAAATTTCCAATAATGCGGTCCATTTACATTCCAATATTATACAGCAAGCATTCGCATTGACATCAAATTCTAGTACTAGAAAAGACCCAATAAACCGGAATATTTATGATTTATCGATCCTTCATAAACTAAAACTAACGTCAAAGTTATATTCAAAGAAAAAGGAAGGGCCGTCCGAGAAAACGGCCATCGACTTCCCCTAATCCATAATTCGTAAAATCGAGGCATTGCACGTGGTGATCCGGAAATCTGGATCGGAGACGATTCCGGACCCCTCCGATCTTATTTTATGCCGAAAAAGGGGGTGCACTCGTTCACCCCGGCCGTTAAGACCCACCCTGGGTGTGATGTGTTGACTGTCATTTCCAGAAACAGAGCCAGAGCGCTTTCTTTTGTAATTTGAACAAAAACGAACAGTTGATCAATTTACACACAAGTTATTTTCTTTACTGTTATTCCATTTTCATGCATATTCCGAAAGGGAGAATTTTCTTCAGATCAGTCCATTTCCTTCTTGAATTTATTTGTTGTTCAACTGAAAATTCAGCATATAAATACATATTGGTCGTTTGTAGAATAATGGTAAATAGTTAAGCCTATAATGTTTTTTTATTGCCGTGTTGAGATATTTTTCGTCTGATACCAAGCAATATTTTTGTAATTTTCTTGAAAATTATAAAATGCAACGAGTTTGGTGTATCAAGCATTGAGAATTCTGTTTAATGAAGGTCTTTCAAACGGAACAATACAGTGATAATTAATTATTACATAAGAGGAAACATACAAAGAATATCGAAAACTACCGACCTATCAGTCTCCTATTACACATATACAAGTTGTTTACCAGGATCATCACAAACCGACTATGCAATAAGCTAGACACATACCAGCCGCGGGAACAAACTCGCTTCAAGACAGGCTATGGCACTAATTACCACCTCCAAGTACTGAGAAGCCTAGAAAAGTCGATGGAGTATAATAAACTTCTAGTGCTTATCTTTATAGATTACGAAAAAGCACTCGACACAGTGGACCAGTACACGATGTTAGCAATTCTATCAGATTGCAGAACTGACTACCGCTAAACTGCACTCATCAAACACATTTATAAAAACACCAATGCAAATGTCTGACTCCACGGCAACAGAGACAAATTTGATACAGGAAGATGTGTTCGTCAAGGCAACATGATTTCACCAAAACTTTACTTCAATACAAATGTAAAAACATACGATGGGACGACTTAGGAGTGAACATAAACGGTGAAAACCACAACCACTTGAGATTCGCCTACAACCTAGTCTTAATAGAGGACCGTCTAGATGAGGTACTGTGATGTAAAAAGATCTCAAGAAGTCTTCAAGAAAGTGAGACTTAAAATCAACTTCGCAAAAACCCAAATTAAAACAAATCAGGTACTTGGCGAGGGCGTTTACATCGATAACGAGATTAGTATCAGCAGAGACAATCACACTCGTGAAATCTCCAGAAGAATCCCTGAATCGCTTTCGTAAATCTGAGATGTATTTAAAGTCAGAGTTGTCAGCTTATTTGAGCAGACAAATTTTTAACCAGTGTGTCCTTCCAGCTATCACATATAGTGCAGAGACTTCAACAACGACTAAACAGACTATTAGAAAGGTACGGGAGACAAAACCAGCTATGGAATGAACAATACTGGGAGTTTCTCTCAGATATCGAATACCAATTCAAAAATACGTAACTGAATGAAAGTTATTGATGTAGTAGAAAGAATAGCGATGTTGAAGTGGAACTGGGCGAATCATGTTACGAGAGTGGTTGATGACAGATGGATCAAGCGAATCATCGAATGGAGACCAAGATCGGAAGACCACAGATGGATGAAGGATCAGACCACCAGAGGGGCTAATGACCTAAAACGCATAAAAATAAACTGGATGTAGGCGGCGCAGAACTGAACAAAGTAGAAGCTCTTAAGAGAGGCCTACGTCCAGCAGTATACTTCAATAGGCTGATGATGGATGGATGGAGGTTTAGGTTTCCGTGAAATAGCAAGATTATTGGAGATTGTTGCTTCTATTACTGCAGAAACAGAAATGCTTATTCTTATTTTCTTATTCAGATCCTCGTCGTTATGAGTTTTGAGGTTTGAGGATCAGAATGATGTACGAGTACTAGGTATATGGTCGTCTTAAAAGTCCAAGAAAGTGACGAATGGTATGTTAAGCCTCTTTATATACAGGATTGATATGAAAATATTCTTCAAGTGCGCGTTGACTTTGTTGCAGCTACAGAACGGATTGTCTCGAGGATGAAAATTCATTAGTATTTACTTGCGATAGAGTGGATGGTTTATCGTCCATATTGATTCATTTCTCTTGCAGTGCATCACAAGATGGGTTACTTAATGTGCTTGAGAGGTAAGTTTAGATTTTGTTTGGGTGATCAAAGTGTCAAGATTACTTTTCCAATTTCGAAATGGCAACGGCACGCAGTATAGAAAGAATAATGTGACTATCAAACTAACATATCAGTCAATAAGTCTCCGGTCTGACATATAGATGGCATCCCTTATGAAAAATCCTTACCAGTGGTCGATTTCGCTAACCTTCAAAGGTCACGCGTCAAAATTTGATGATAATCCGTCTATTAGGTTCTGAGTTGTTGTCTTTAAGTGATGCTACTTTTGTTGCCTTAAAAACAAAGAGAGAAAAAGAATATCGTGTGTTGATTAAGCATTACTTTTTGATGAATAAAAATACTATTGAAGCAAACCTACAACCATCGATGATGCTGAAGGCTCTGTATGTCCAAATGAGGAGGTTACACCAGAAACATTCATAAAGTTATTTCACAAAATCGTAAAGCAAAGCTGCAGGAGATGGCTGATGCCATGAAGATATCGAAATGCAGTATTTACACCATTTGCGTGAACATTTGAGAATGCTTAAATTGCTATCGAAATGGGTACCGCGTTTGCTCACAACCGACTAAAAACAACAATGTATTGATGATTCTGGGCAATGTTTGGAGCTGTTTAAGCGAAATAAAAAGGATTTTTCGTGCGGTATGTGACAAGGGCTGAAATCGGCAGCCAGTTGAGTGGACATCAGCTGACGAAAGCCGCCCAAAGCGACCAAAAACACAACCATACGCAAGCAATGTATTCTGTATTTTGAGATGCGCATGGGATATTGCTCATCGATTATCTCTAGAAAGGTAAAACGATTAATAGCGAATATTACATAGAGTTATTGGTGAACCTCAAGGACGAGATCGCACAAAAGGCTCCAAATGAACAAAGAAAGTGATGTTTCACCAAGGACAATGTACCGTGTCACAAATCGTTGGCAACGGTGGCTAAATTGCATGAATTGCACTTAGAGTTGCTTTCTCATCCACCGTATTCTTCATGTTTGGTCCCCAGTGACTATTTCCTGTTCTCAGACCTCAAAAAATGCTTGCTGGAAAGAAATTTCGCACCAATCAAGACGTAAATGTCAAAACTGAAGGATATTCTAAAGGCAGTGAGAAATTGTTCCATAAATAGTTGTAGAAATGTTAGAAAAGCATTAGAATGATTGTATTGCTCTTCTAGGAGAAAATATTGATGAAAAAAGTTGAAATTTGCAACAAAAGTGTGTTTCTTGTCAGACCGGGGCTTACTGACCGATGTGTTACAAACAACTTGATTGTTCTTTGGAACCTTGTGAAACCTGATGTAAAACATTAAATTTAACTACATTTACTACAAAACATTTTTAAAGTTCTTGGTACGCGTTTCGCTAACCATGTTAGTATCATCAGGAGATGATTCAATCTAATTATAAAACTGTACTATGTTCTATTTATAAGATAAGCATGCATATATAAGATAGTCACGTTGGAATTCAATACATTAGAGCTGCTGGGCTTATCGACCCTATTGGATCCTTTAGAAGCGTTCATTAATTTGCTTTAGTGGTCAGTCTAGATTGTTGCAATTTTATAATACTCTAAAATGTCTCAGCTTTGATCTCATCATTTGAAGTAAATCTTCAAATATTTCGAATTCAATACAATCTTCGGAATCACAATCAGGCTCGGCAATAGAAAATTTTCCAGAACCACCCCACCCTTCCAAGTCACTACCTAGACATACGTTTAGAGAACAAGGAGCTTCAAACGATTCCTCGATTCACCTTGTATCTTCAAAACAATTGAGGCTTTGCCCACGTACGGCACAAAATACAAAAAGACAGGTTGGTAAGAGAGGGAAGACTACAATTATTGCTTCATCTCCGTATAAACATAAAGTTGTTGAAAAACAACGTGAAAAATCGACCAGTATGAAGAAAAAGATAATAAACAAAAAAGAGTAAAAAGAGTAGGAAAAGAAAAAGAGGAAGAGGAATCGGAGAGTAACTCTGGAGATACTGAGAGTCTTTAGTGCTTGAGGAAGATGGTTCACTGTAGTTGGGCCGGCGTCGAAGATAACGACGAGGATTCTGTTCATATCTGTCCTTTTTTGTGAAGACTGGAAACAGGAGATTATTACCCCATCTTACCGTTAGGGTAGGGCATGACGAGACAAATGGAATATATTTTTTAATGATTCATTGCGCTAAGAGTTGTTTTTTTTTGTTTCGTTTGACTAGATTATGCAAGAGTAAAGACTATTGATTATATAGGTCAACAAATTCAAACTTTTTTGAGGTAACATTTATGACAATAGGTGTATATGAAGTGTTTTGTAGTCCTAAATCCGAAAAAAATAATAATGATACAGGAGGTTGTTGGAGGCATATTTCTACAATCTAATATTTATTTATTATTAACATGTAAAACGTGTTATACTTTTGCAAAGACATTACTGAGGATTATGTGAATAAAAAATATAAAATATTACATGAGATGTCATAAAGCGACAAAAGACTTTCACTTTTTCCTTTTGTGTTTTCTAGCATAATTTCTTTTTCGCCCGACATAGATGGGATCAAGCGTCACTGGTATTTTGTTTCCATCGTCCTGACGTCCTGGTGAAACCTCCCCTCTTGTTCGTCGCTTTCTGCACCCAAATTTTCCGGCAAAAAATCCAAATGGGAGTGTAAAAATTAATTTTTATTAATTAAAGTAAAAATTCATTTTTACATGCGACGCACTAGTATTTCATAGGCTTTCAAGCGTTCTTTTATGAGGTTTTTATAGTTTTCATCTTTCCTGTTGCTCAGAAATCTTTTCACTTTACTTACAAAACACTTCCGAGCTACCAATTTCTTTGCATTTTTTTTCTTGAAAACGGAAATCACCTAGAAGCTTCCTTATTTGAGGTCTAATGAATCCTCTTTTAGTTTTACATTACTTAATTGAGGAAATATTTCTTTTAGGTATTTCAAATCATTACCTTCTTTATCCATGGCTTTGACAACATTTTTCATTAGTCCAAACTTAATATAGAGAGGCGAAAAAAGCACCTTTTTTGGGTTAACAAAGGGGCATATTTTATGTTTGAAGTACCAGGTTGAAAATAAGTTCTATGAGACCAATCTTTCTTACTGTAATGTTCTTTTGTTGCCCAAAACAGCAATACTTTGTAAAACCTACTTGAAGTTCTAGCAATATACTTATCACTTTTAAATCCCCACAAATATCCCACTGATAGTGTTCATATTTAACGCGATTTAGTATGGTTGCTAAGTTGTCATCGATTTCTTTCATTGTCACTGAATGAACTAAAGAAATAGATAGGGTTTTGTTTCCATTATGAACCAAGAGTACTTTTAGGCTGTATTTCGATGAATCTATGAAAATACGCTACTCGGAATGTTCCATATTAAGCTCATTCATTAAACCATCAATATCACAATAGACACATAGCGATCCATGTTACATTCCGTTTTCGGTAAAATGAAGTACTTAATTTTTATCAAACAGGTTGTACTGTTGAAGTCTGAGACCAAGAAGTTCCGATTTTTGTTTTGAAAATCCCAATTCACGTACTAAATCATTTAATTCATTCTGAGTTATAAAATAAGGTCTACCGTAGTTGGTACCGTAGTTGTTAAAAATGTTGGGTTACAACTGGTATTCTCACGAAGTTGTGGATCTGATCCTGATGCAGAATTAGAATCACCGGGAAACATGTCCAGGTTTAAAGGCGCGATTGGTACCGGTAGTTCTTGGCTATGAGGAACTGGCCTAAGTGCAGAAGGCAAATTTGGATACTGAATTTTGCCCCGTTGCATTTTTGAAATCCCTTCTGTTTTAGTGATCACTTACATGGCCAGTAGGTTCTCTCCACACCATAGAAACACCAAACGGCATAGAATTTTTCTTGCGATGCATCCACTACACTAAATTTACGTGACCACTCACAAAGCAAACATGAGAAGCCCAACTTTTATCTTAATCTCCAATTTGGCACTTAAAATATGTTAAAGCTCCGATAACCTTTTTTGACTTCCTCGGATATAGATCTAGCTTGTGACTTTAAAATAAATCGTCCGAATATATAACAAAACTTATCCGCTGGATTTTTGCAAAATCGACGATTAGAATTTGCCATTTTATATAAAATCGACTTAATCACTTGTCTGTACTGTAATCGAGACAGAAACAAACTAAACTATAATAAACAATAAAACTGCATTTAAAGGTTTTTAGAATACTGTGGAAATACTCTCTGGTCTTATCGTAATTTCTACATTGTCCAGTCCAAAGTCAAGTACAAATAATTTCAATAGCGCCATGATATAAAGGATAAACAGGTACTTGAAAATGGGACGTGCTAGGCCATTTCTGTGAAAAGGTGTTTAACCTAACTACCTAAATGAAATGCAAAAAGAGCAAAAAACGCAAAAAGCATTCTTATCAATGTTACAAAAATCATATCGACCTGTGTAATTTAAATAAAACTTCATAATTTCTAGAATTTCATTACGTCGTTTTTCTAACCGATAAACCTTAAAAGCTCCATCTTACCCCACCTTCCCCTAAATATATTTTTAATAAATAAACTGTTTATTCACTTCTCAATAAAATGAGACAAACTTTTGCATTAATAAATATATTGTTAATAAAACTACAGCATCAAAGTTAGAGTAATATCCTTTAAATTCCCAATAAATTAAATTAAAAAAAAATATATTTATTATAAATAAAAAAGGCTCGACCTGGAATAGATAATTAAAAAATAAATAACAAAAGTCGATCAGTTTGAGAAATTAACACCTGATATCAAAGTAATATTTTTAAAAGCGTGAAACAAAAAGAGCAATGAACTTTAATCTCTAAAGTGTAAAAGTGACATAAAAAGTTATCAGATTACAAAATCCCTTTATATGGTGTACAGCCATTTTCTGGATTACTTGAAATTTATTTACATAAAAAAAAACATGCTGGAGCTACATAAATACACCATATGAAGATACATGAGGCCGTTTGGAATTTCATTACTTAGACTTTTTTAAAAGCTTGTCTCAAATTCATTTTTGCCAAATTGCTGTTACGAAAACTTCATTTATTTTTTTTCGGTTCATTTTTCTTTCTATATCTATCTGCTAACGTCTGCTCAAATTACGGTTGCCAATGGTAATAAAAAATATACATTTAAATTTCAACAACAGTTTCGAATTACACAAAATATAATGGTTTTTGTATTTGGTTAATGCATTTTGGTTATATACTGATCCATCGAAGTGGGCAGAAAATAGATATCGAAATTGAATACTTATATGCCAATAGATTTAGTATTACTTTTGCCCAAAGCTGAATTATACATTCAAGATTGATTTAGATACTATAAAAACATTTTGATAAATCAAATGTGTTTCTTGGTTTTCTTTACATTTTAAACATTGTTTTTCCTGCGCATACCTAGATACATTCAATAAGGGCTTTTTGAAACATTATATTGGATTAAATCCAACGTTTAGTTTAAATATTGAGTTTTGAAAAAAAATACCATTCAGTATAAAGAATTTTCCAATAAGAATGTCAAAACTTTAAAACGTAAAGCGGCAACAGTGTTTGAAACGTAAACGTCACTTATAGAACTGCGTTCGGTATATCATGTCAATTCGTTATGCAAAGATACCAGGTATGTAACAGGTAAATATAAAACCTAAATTTTAGTATAGAAAATACACGTTTATTGTATGAAAATGATAAAAAATATTTTATTTAAAGTATTGCCTATCGCTAGCTATAGACTTTTACCTCCTGCCTGACAATTTGTGGATTCCATGCCAAAAAAACTTGCTCGTTGCTCTTTTGAGGCAAACCAATCATCGAGTCATTTTCGTACATTTTATACAAACAGTACATACAAATAAGTAGTAATCAGACGGAGCCAAGTCTGGTGAGTAAGCCGCATATGAAAGTATTTTCCAACTAAACGCTTCAATAGTTTCTTTGACCAGTTTTGCTGTGTGTGATGGTGCATAATCATAATGTAAAATCACTTTGTGTAGCCTTTTTCATATTCTGGTCGTTTTTCACGCAAGCTTGATTTAAATCGATCATTTGTTGTCAGTAGCGCTCAGTATTAAGGGTTTTGCTAGATTTTAGCAGCTCATAATAGATCACGTCCTTCTGATCCCACCAAACACAGAACATTGTATTCCGTCTATCGCAATTTAGCCTTGCAGTCGATGTAGATGGTTCGCCTAACGTTACCCATGATTTTTACGCATAGGATTCTCAAAATATATCTAATTTTCACCGCCAGTCATAATTCCATGGAGAAATTATTTTCTTTTGTACCTGGTAAGCAGCATTTCTCAATTGGTTTTTCGGTTTTCCTGCTTTTTTCCATTCAATTCAAGTTTAACCCATTTCCCTATCTTCTGAATCTTTCCTATGGCTTTCAAAAGTACAGAGATGGCTTCTCATCCAACAATGAGAGTTGGAGAGAGTCATTCTCATCCAACAATGCTAGCAACTCGCTGTCTTCACACTTTTTTGGTGGTCTTCCATGTTCTTCGTTCTCACGCCAAAATCGCCACTTTTACATTTATTAAACCACTCAAAGCACTGTGATTTATCAAGAGCATGCTCACCGTAAGCTTCGACAAGCATTCGATGCGATTCTGCAGCAGTTTTCATCAAATGGTAACAGAAAATCAATGCTGTCCGCAAATTGTAGTTTCCAGGCACAAAATTCAACATGTTTAGCGCTTTCAGAAACTATGCTGTTGTATGAAACTTGTATTGTTGTAAGTTGAAAATCTTTGTCAGATGTCAGCAAGGAAATGGCGCCAATGACGCGGTTTGACTACAATGAAACTGCATTGACAGCTAGGGCTATCTATGGGCAAATTGCGGTTTGATATTTACAGACCTAGTAAACGATACATAAATTGGGCTCTACAGCACTTAGAAGGCGTCTCCCATAATGACAAAAAACATTTTTTTTTCAATCAAGCGCAAACTATTTTGGTTGACTCTTGGTAATTATAAATGAACCATTTATAAATTAAATCTCCAATTAGTAAGGTCTTATTCCACTATGCATAAAACTATACTGAGCCGTATGAGCATAGCATTGTAACACATTTGGTTTGGTTGTATTCGTATTTGATGAAAGTATATTTTTTACAAAATGATATTCAATTTTATTTATTACAATTTATCTTTTTCAAACACTAAACTTGAAGAGATTTACCACTAAACACCAAAACACTTTTTTGAACTGCCCGACGCACGTTTCACTGATGATTTCATAAAAATTAAATAGTCTCCTGTAGATGCTAACATGGTTAGCGAAACGTGCGTCGAGCAGTTAAAAAAAGTGTTTTGGTGTTTAGTGGTAAATCTCTTCAAGTTTAGTGTTTCACACCAAAGGTTCCAATAGAAGAATTTTTCAAACAGTCTATTCATATCTATTCTCTGTTGCATCTATTAGTACTTAATTAATGACGCTCTTAAGACTGGGCTCAAGTTTTAAAATTATAAGAGGGTTGCTATTTATGTATCCGGAATTGATAACAATGGTGTTTGCTAAGCGTCATCTGACATATACATCTGTATATCTCTGATATAAATCAGACATTATTGACCGTATACGTACTTAGAACGTTTTGACATACGGACGCTAGTTGTGTTGTTTAGTGACTTGAAAATTTACCAACCTCAGTTAAAAAATGAAATTAACTCGTGAGAATTTTCGTGCGATGTTTTAATATGACTTTCGACGTGGATTACCTCATCAATAGTGCATCGATCAACTCACTTTCACTTTAGCGATGAACCACCATCTAAAACCACTGTATATTACTAGTTTAGTGGATTCAATCGTGGCCGTCGTTCGCTCACAGACAAATTTAAAGAAGATTGTCCTAAATCGGTTGTTGTACATCGATACTGTGCGCGAACTGATAAAGCAAGATCGTCAAGTGACATACCGTAAGATTGAGGCATCCCTGGGCATCAGCATGACAAACATACACAAGATTTTACATAAATATTTAGCAGTGGAAAAGGTTTGTGTACGTTGGATTCCGCATAATTCGACGATATGTGTATTCGTGCAAAGAAATGCTAAAAAAATAAAATCGTTGTACATTGCCAATAGACAATCGTCCTACATTGCCCTACATTGCCAACGGACAATCGTAGAATGGTCAATTCTGAATGGTACATAATCATTTGTTTGCCAGAACTATTTGAAGAAATAAGAAAAAAAACCAGCGATGCAGGATCATCCTCACCGTGACGGATCCTCAACGCGAGATTTCACACATTGGACCGAACAACTCAATATTTGATTTCAATGATTTCTTTTTGTTCCTGCCCGTGAAGAATAAACTACGTGATCAACGATTTTCGACGTCAAAAGAAGCAGTTGATGCGTTCAAAATGAATGTTTTAGAGATACCTCAATCGAAATGAAAAAAGTTTTATGAAAATTGGTTCAAACGTATGCAAAAGTGTATCGATCATAGCGGAGAATATTTTGAATAACAATAAAACCATTTTCAACAATAATTATTTGTTTTTATTTATTATTCCGGATACATAAATAGCAACCCTTGTATGATCTACATTCTGATGATATTTCGCATCTATATGGTAAACGCTTCACATAGAGAAATATTCGATGAAGTCTACGGAGATTCCAGAAGCAAAGTCGATAATATTAATATACAATAATTAGTACGATCAAGTAGATAGAATTCTGTTTCTCTTCGATAACATTACCGCAATTACAGTCACCTACAAAGCTTTTTGCACTTCATTCTTAACTATACCTAGTACATAACCATTAACTATACCTAGTAAGTAACATATTTAAATCAGATACATTAGACACATAGACACAATTCCTACAACCACTCCAGATATTTTATAAAGTTCTTGTATAGATTATATATTTTTGGATACAATTCTATTGTAACTTCCAGACATCTTATTTTCGAATTAAATAAAGTTTCCCAACTTTATAATTTCTAGTTTCGAAAATGTTTAACGAACAAAAGCTTAATTCATAATGTTAATCTCATTGTATTATTAAGACTAAATTAATTATGCTACGGCTTTGGCACTTAAGTTCAAAAAGTGAAAGTTTTCCAGTGGAAATTCATCACTTGTTTAAGCAATTTTTAAATCAAATTTCCGAACTTTACAATTTAAAGATTCCAAAGCTTATGGTTTGCTTTTATCTAGTTATCAAATAACTAGATCGTTCTAGCAAAAAGTCCGAACAATATTTCGAAATGTTTATATGAATCACATTTTCTCAGAATTACAAATAACTCCATTAAACATAATTATTGACAATGGATTTGTCAACAAACAACCACAGGATTTGGGTTGATAAAAATGCTCAAGCTATTCAGTAGTTACCTCCAAATCCTTCAAAGTCTCTGTTTGGTGTGATTTTTGGACTGAAGGAGTGATAGGATCATATTTTTTTGAACACGATGTTGGAAATCGTGTTACTGTTAATAAAGAACAGAATATTGTTGGCCTGAACTGAAAAATGTGGATATAAACAATAAAAAGTTACATAGTGGGCTCATGGGGAATATTAAAAATATTCAAAAACTGTGAAATTTATTCCATTCTCTTCATAAAAATTAACCCATTCCTTCAGTCACGCATTCAAACGTCAGTAAGCGTCTCCCGAGACCGGTTTCTTACTTTAAGACGTCATCAGTCGGGCCTGAGCTGAACGTTTTAAAGTAACTGACGGAATAACCAAGGTTACGACCATATACATCGATCATGTCTGATGTAGATAAAAATATTCAAAACTAGGACATTTCTTCGGTGTTCCTCGTAAAAATTTGCCCATTCCTTTAGTCGCCATCAAACGTTAGTAAGGATATCCCGACACCGGTCTCAGGTCTTACGCCGTCATCAGTCGGGCTCAAGCTCAACATTCGAATGCAACTGAGGGAATGTCCTAAATTATCACCATATATATCGGCCATGTCGGATGTAGGTTGTAATCAAATGCAGCTCACGCCATCTAGTGGTTTATAATAGTACAACTGTGTGAATACGTTCGTGGCCCCAGGTCAGGCCTCATCTAGGTACCAGGTATGCATGAAAAGCTGCATGTGGGCTCGTGGAGAATATTGAAAATATTCAAAGACAAGGGAAAGTTCTTCTATGCTGACAGCTTAAGACCAGAAACCGGTGTCGGTTTTTTTTTTTTCGATCTCGATCACTTGGAACGGCAGTTTTATTTAGTAAGTGGATTTCATCGGTCGCATTTGTTTACATAGTGATTGAAGTCCTCTATCATAATGTATACAAACGCCGCGATCACTGACATGCACTTCATGTATGGACTTGCTGATGACAATGCATTACAAGCTAGGCGATGTAAAGTAAATGATTTCCAGCCCGTAATGTTCCCGACCGAAAAATCTTCGAAAACATTCATCGACGTCTTCGTGAAACAGGCACATTGAAACGAACTGAAGGGTCAGGAAGATCACTGACTGTAAGAACGGTACGTACAATTGGAACAGAATGTGCTGGACATGATAGCGGAAGACCCTGGTAGTTCTACGCATTGCAAATACTTTGAATGTGAGTCACTGGACAGTTTGGAAAATTCTTAAGGACAATTTGTTGTATCCATACCACATTCAACACGTTCAGGCACTACTACCTGTTGTTTTTCCTCCACGTATTACATTATGTCAATGGATATTGCAAAGTTTACTTCACATCCCTCTATTCCTGACACAAATTCTTTTCACCGATGAAGCCACTTTCGCAAGAAACGCAATAAGGAATTTTCATAATAACCATGTGTGCGCAGTTGAAAATCGGCATGAGGTATGCGAAGATAGTTTTCAACATCAGTTCTCGTTGAATGTTTGGGTTGGAATTGTAGGTGACTATCTAATTGGACCGGTATTTCTATCACAAAGACTTACTGGCGAGGTGTATCGCAACTTTTTGGAAGCAACGCTGCCTGAGTTTCTGGAAGATGTACCATTGGCAACAAGGCATGAAATGTGGTTTATGTACGATGGTGCACCACCACATTTCAGTTTGGTTGCTCGTGATTTTTTAACAGTAACATACGGATATCGCTGGATTGGTCGAAGTGGGCCACACGCATGGCCTGCTCGATCCCCGGACTTAAGCCTCCTGGATTATTTCTTCTGGGGATATCTGAAGTCATTAGTTTACGCTACTCCATTGAAGAATTTGGATGATTTGCGAAATCGGATAATTGCTGGGTGTAACTCAATTAGAAACGGCCCTGGTGTGTTTGAAAGAGTTCGGCAGTCAATGACGAGAAGATTGAATGCTTGTATCAAGGCTGGAGGAAGTCATTTACATTTATTGTAGATTGAGCAACTTTACATGTACTTTTTGATAATAAAATGTTGTTAATGTCGTAAATTTTGTTCACCCTGTATCTTCGAAACAAAGGGGTTTTTCAAAAATCACCATACAACAACATATTCTTAGAATAAGTCAAGGAATAACCCCTTTAATTTTTGCCGCATGTTTACCTAACACCCTGTATAATTTTTATATTATAAATATATATATATATATATATATATATATATATATATATATATATATATATATATATATATATATATATATATATATACACCCACCAGCGTGGCAGATTACGGTCCAATCCCCAACATGGCTTTACAATTTCAAACAGGGCCTACGCAACCTACGACTGCGGGAAGACCTGTCCCAAGGTAGAGGGTACTAAGAATCACGGTTTTAGACCAAGTTGCCAGTGGACTTTGGACATTGCAACGCTTAATATTCGGACAATGAAAACGGATGAATGACTGCAAGAACTGTTGATCGAGCTCGACAACATACATTAAGATCATAAGGCTATGTGAATCGGAAATGGTTTGTTTTTAGTAAGCATCATTATTTATTGGATAGCTGTCAAAGTCTCAGTTATATTAATCACATGGTTTCATTTTTATTGTCAATTGAAGCAAGAAACTTTTATTTATTTAGAAAAATGGAAAAAGTGAGTTTCGAGTGGTGATTAAACACTTATATTATATTTTAAAAGCTTAACACCGAAATAGATCAAAGCTGAGTTGGATGAAGTCCCGGCACGACTGCTCCTGTGTTTGCAACTGTTTATAGTTGGGTAAATGAGTTTAAACGTGGCCGTACATACACAAAAGATGCACATCGTTCGGGACTTCCAGTGAAAGTGACTGCTCCCGAAATGATTGACAAAATCCACTACATGGTTTTAAGTGATCGACGAATCAAAGTGCACAAAATAGTTGAGGCCACAAGCTTATCGCAAGGGTCCGTGTTTTCAATTTTGCACGAAAAATTGAGTGTGAAAAAAATTTCTGCAAGATGGGTGGCACGTTTGCTCTCAGTGAAGTATAAACGCAATCGTGTCATCGACTGTGAGGCTGTTTTGGCGCTTTTTCGTCGCAATCCTGATGAGTTGCTGCATCAATGCATAACTGTGGACGAAGCTTGGATACACAATACTATACTCCAGTGATAAAGGAACGATGAAAACAGTTTGATTGTTCTTTTATCTTTTGTTTTTGAAGGCGAATGGGCCCCGAAGAAGGCGTAGACGGTGAAATCGGCCGGCAAGGTTATGGCCACTGTTTTTTGGGATGCATGCGGAATCATCTACACCGATTACTTGGAAAAATAATAACTGCAGAGTATTATGCGTCGTTATTGCTCAGGTTGAGCGAACAACTATAAAAAATCCTCCTCATTTGAAAAAGAAAAAGATTCTCTTCCACCAAAATAATGCGCGGGTGTACAACTGTACTGTTTCAATGGCCAAAATCACGGAATTAAAGTCTGAATTATTACAACATACACCGTATTCACCGGATTTGGCCCCCAGTAATTTTTTTTATTTTCGAACTTTTAAAAATGGCTCAGCGAAAAACGGTTCACAACGAATGACGAGGTCCGAAGGCTTTCTTTTTAAACGATTTAAAAAAGTTGGAAAAAAGCTTGGAAAAGCTTTTTTTTAAATTTATTTAAAGTAATTTGTTTTTTTATTTTTTTCTAAGGGCTTATTGAACGACCACCGTATCACATTTTTGATATTGTTAAAGATAATTCGATAAGAGATATCTATACATGCAAAAACATTATACAAATGGTAAATCTACTTGTTTTTTGTAACAGTTTTTTTTTCTTGATAATTTATTAAGTGAGCATGTCATCACAAGTCATAAGGTTATAATATCGAAAATTTATGAAACAAGTTTACATTGGTGAACCTGATAGATATGCCTGGGAGAGTCTCTTCCTCCCGGAGTTTCGGATTTCGACGTCCCAAGAAATATGAAAGATACAAAAAGCATATAGTGCAGTGAAAATAATAGAGAAGATACAAGTGTAGTGAAAGTATGTCCAACATATACAGCACTTAGTGATATATTCACGTTACTCGGTTTTGAATTTCACGTTACTCGGTATTAAAACAAAATCAAGGCCTTGTGCGTTTCGAAGAAAATATCGCCGCTACTGCTGGCAGTATTTATGAAGATCAAAATTTATCAATTCGTCGCCGTTCGAGGGAAGTTCGACTTTGTTATTCTATGGGAATTATTACAGAACGATGATCAATGATTATTTAATTCCAAATCTGAAAGGTATCGATCTGGAAGAGATATGCTTCCCCACATGTCATACAGCCAATGCAACATTCAATTTATTGAGGGAACAATTCAGTGAAAAAAGAGTATTTGAAGAACGGATCAAAATCATGTGATTTAACGCATTTAGATTATTTTCTTTGAGGCTATGTTAAATCTTTGACCTATGCCGATAAAGTATTGACGTCTTACAAACCAACATAACTACCACAATAACCAAAATTGTTTTTAAACATTAATCCAAGTGAATGTTATTTCTCATAAAATAAATAGTTTCAAGGCATCTAATTTGGTTGTTGTTTAATTTAAACTTTAAATTCAGATGCACTCAAAAATCACCCTATATTAATGTTCAGTGACATCAGTGACATCAGTGACAGTTCAGTCTCATCAGTGACAAAAATCATGGTAATTTTTGTCCATCTACCAGAATGGGGCGGGATTCTTGTAGTCACGAATCCCGGATGCGGTGAGAAGGGTGCAGTACGGAGGTTGTGCAACAATATAATACAGATAGAGGAAACTGAGCCTGGCGTTTTACCAAAATAGTGCACCAGCTCAGAAAAGCTGTATTTCATTTGCTGTTTTTACTACGGCTCATTTCGAAATTTACAGCTTCGTTCTTTCCAGGGATAATTTTCTCCTAAATATAGATTTTCTAATAGCGAATATATAATCGCTGTCGTGCTTGGGCATTAATTAGGATTTATTCTCCACATCCATTGAAATTTAGAATTTATCCTTAAGTAATTGATTTATTCCAAACATTCATTGAAGTTTTTATGTCATAGAACTGGTAATCATATTAAGATTTTTTGAGAATTTGTTGACAAATACAATCAAAGGTCCCAGATATTTCCGTCCATAAATAGAGACAATAATTTGTCAATCAATCTTAATTAAAAAATTAAAACTATAAACAAGTTTATCATTTAGTATTTTAATAGAATTTATTTTTATTCCTTAAAGAATTTCATGATTTTCTATTTTATCCCTAATAAAACTCACCATTATTATTTCAGCAGTATTATTCTTTTCCATGCTGGGGAAAAATATATGACTATTTTATTTGTGTTTTTTATATACATTTTCTTAGGGGCTCGATATGTTATTCCATCGAATTTCAATGCTACGTTTAAAATTTTACGTCTGCTTAAATGTGAAATATGACTACACTTGTTTTTTTTCTAAACATATAATTGCTATTCGACCCTCGTAAACGAGCTTTTCCTGCATGACAAAGACATTTTCATTAAGTTAAGGGTCCGCAGGGACAAAAACTTTATGATCGTTACGGTCAATAAGCAGCGTTTCGTTAACATCGTGTCCTTTTCTGGCTTTTATAGGGTCGGTCAGGAAGCCGATGAGGGAAGCGGCGGTGATATAGTGCTGAAATATAGTTTGGTTAACTCAAGTTTCTTCGGATGACTTCATTAACTTGAGGATATTGCCTATAAAATACGCCTTATGTACAGAAATAGGTTTCTGTTTATTTATAAGTGTCTTGTATTGTGAAACTTTTATACTTAAGTAGGCTGCGTGAAAAATTTACTTTATTTAATTAAAATTTATTTATTTTAAAATAATGAAGTGGGCTCGTGGAGAAAGATATTGTTTTTAATAATTCGCGTTTTCAAAGGCGACAAATGCGAATTTGGTACTAGCTTGAGCCTAGTGCCCAGAGGGCGCTTACTACCTACTTTGTGAGGAATTAACTCGCTCATTTTTTTTTACCCTGTAAAGCTGGAAATATTTTGCCTTCAAAATAGAGAAGAGTAATAATTTCCACATAAAAAAGTTACCCTTGTTCAATATCGATATCCCACGTTGTTTGCGAGATATTCGTGTTCGAATATTCGATTGCACATTTTGTCGATGGCTGAAAAATATGGAATTCACAAAGTGTGCATTGAATGTTATGTACAAATTATTACGTCTCGATGAGAACTGTCATTGTTTTCTATCGATCCTATTAAACATAGGTGGAAACAAGTTTCTCCAATCTTGAGTTGGTATTAAATAATTTGCAAATAATTCCCAGACTTAATTAGTTTCCTAGTCGTGATTTAAGGGAAATGTTCTGCGTTTATACGCAAGTAAATTACAACAGTCGCGCTGCAGTTACAATGTATGAAGAGTTCTACCCAACCAGAATCATCTCAAATCGACAAATTTTTGAAAGAATTTTCTTTTAAATTAGGTAGGTGATACTTGATGGAAATTCATTTTAAATAAATAAGCAATGATGAATATCTAAAAATTTCCACTATATTTAAAATTGTATGTATAACAATTATTTCGACACATCGTGCCTCTTTTAAATACAAACTATACTAAACTAACAGTAAGAAAAGTAATTACAACCTAAAGAGTCCATCGACCGAATAGTCAATCGACCATTATTAGGTCGATGGACACTTAAAGTTGTAAATACTTTTCTCACTGATAGTTTAGTATAGTTTGTATTTAAAAGAGGCACTATGTGTGGAAATAATTGTTATACATACAATTTTAAATATAGTGGAACTTTTTATATATTAATATTTGCTTATTTATTCAAAGAATTTTCAATCAGTTAGGCGAAACAGGTTCGTTTTATTACAACAATCCTGGTGGACGACCGAAACATATAACAATAGAACAAGAAGGGGACATTTTGGTTAGTATCACGGAAAATCCTGAACTAAGCACTAGGCGTTTAGAGGCATCTAAAGGAATTAGCAAATATACCGGGAGGTCTCCATAAAGAAAAATTGTTTCCCTACCATTTTTCGCCTATTCAAAGTTTATTGCCACAAGATTTGCCGGCTAGATAATAATTTTGTCAAAATCTACTACATAAAAAACGAAGACCCCACGTTCTTGAAAAATATATTGTTTACTGACGAGGCAACTTTTACTAGACGCGAAATTGTTAACTTATTAAATTAAACTTATTTATTAAATAACTAATCATTATTTTTTCACATTTCAGCACAAATTTTCAATTAACATTTGGTGCGGCATTATCGACAATTTTTTAATTAGCCCATTTGTTTTGTGTTTGTTTCTGCAAATACTGAATGGAGATCAATATGTGCACTTTTTAGAAAATGATTTATTAGATCTTTTGGACGGTATACCTCTAAACTTAACAATAGTTTTGATTGATTGCGCGGTTGGCTCTTGGTGAAACATAGTAACAATGATAATAATTAAAACACTTGGTATTTGTTTCACAATATATTCAAGATATTCTCTAACATGTTTCGGCCTCGCGACCATTCTCAAAGAGAGTTATGTATAAACTAAACTAAAGTTTCAAAGTGCTGTCTAATGGAAGTCGGTTTTTTCATCTCGTTAAATTTATTACACTATCAATAATTGGAGTATTTCCGAAGTCTAGCTGGGTGTTTGTTAGGTTTTTGCCGTCGTATATGGCTTTTTTAATTTCGAAAATTTCCAGGTAATTTAACAGCCTGCTTTTATTGCAGCTATGTATTAATTTGCTATTATTAATGTTAAAAAAATGGTTCTGGTCTATACAATGTTCGGCAAAGCCCGTCTTTCTCTGATTGTGTAAAATTGAATATTTATGTTCTTTTAGCCTATCATTGAGCGATCGGCCCGTTTGGCCTATATAAATAGCGTCACACATATTACATTTAATTTCGTATACTCATATCATCATCATCATCATCATCAGCCCGTATCGATCCACTGCAGGATGAAGGCCTCTTCAGCATGCTTCCAACCTTCACGGTCCTGGGCTTAAGCAATATACTTAACGATGTCATCAGTCCATCGTGCTTTCGGTCTTCCTCGCGGACGTTTGCGATCAAGCGGTATCCACTCCAGGATTGCCTTGGTCCATCTGCGTCCCATCGCCTCGCTATATGGCCTGCCCATCTCCATTTCAACTGTTTTACTCTTCTTTTGTTTGTTCCCTGATCCATGCGCAGGACTTTCTATCTCGTCTTGTAATGCCAAGCATACATCTTTCCATTCCCCTCTGTGCCACCCGAAGTTTTTGAATTGATTGCGATGTGAGTGTCCAGGTTTCACTTCCGTATGTCATAACGGGTAGAACGCACTGATCGAATACTTTTCTTTTCAGGCAAAGTGGGAGTCTGCTCTTAAACACTATGTTGAGCCTACCAAATGCCTGCCAGCCACATTTAACACGCCGTTCCACCTCCTGGGCGGTATTCTCCTCCATGGAAATCCTCTGCCCAAGATATACAAAGCTGTCCACAATCTCTAAATCCTTTCCTAAAACTGAAATTCTTCTGTCCTGAGCGAAGTTATTGAACATAACCTGACTCTTTTTCAGGTTTATTTTCAAGCCAAATGGTTCGCCAGCCCTTTGCAGTTCTTGTATGCGTCTTTGCAGCTCCTCTGGGTCTTGTGAAATGAGAATAATATCATCTGCAAATCTAAGATGGTTTAAGTTTGCACCATTGATCTTTACCCCATCCTGTTCCCAATCCAGTTTACGGAATACTTCTTCAACGCCAGCCGAGAAAAGAATTGGCGATATTGCGTCACCCTGCCGTACACCTCGTTCTATATTAATTCCCACTTCAAGATCATCAAGGTGAATTGTGGCTGTAGCTCCATCATATATCGATTCTAATAGGTTTACATAGGCTCTCTCTACACCTTGACTAAGCAGTGCATCCATTATCGCATGCTTTGAGATGGAATCAAATGCTTTTTCGTAGTCGATAAAAGCCAAGCACAGTGGCATGGTGTATTCGTTGTGCCTTTCTATGACCTGCCGTACAACCTGGATGTGATCCATTGTACTGAATCCACTTCTGAATATGCTTGCTTGTTCTCTTGGTTGTGCGTCATTCAGTTTTTTTAATATTCTTTTAGAAATTATCTTAGTGAAAACTTTGTACATCACTGAAAGGAGGCTTATTGGACGGTAGTTCTTTAAATCTTCCTGTGCTCCTTTTTTATGTAAAAGGATCACTTCTGGGAGGTATATATATATATATATATATATATATATATATATATATATATATATATATATATATATATATATATATATATATATATATATATATATATATATATATATATATATATATATATATATATATATATATATATATATATCCATTTCATATATATATATATATATATATATATATATATATATATATATATATATATATATATGAAATGGAGATGGGCAGGCCATATAGCGAGGCGATGGGACGACAGATGGACCAAGGCAATCCTGGAGTGGATACCGCTTGATCGCAAACGTCCGCGAAGAAGACCGAAAGCACGATGGATTGATGACATCGTTAAGTATATTGGACCCTAGTGGCAGAGGAAAGCCCAATATATATATATAAATATGACTCAAATAATCCAGCATAGATCTGCATAATCTTCCGCATGCTGGTCATTTAAGGTCAGGAAGCTGTAGAATTGGTACACAATTCTACCATTCTAATTATTTCTTAATTTTGATATAAATGTTTATTTTAAGAATATCATCACAACTTAAGGTTGTATAACTTTTCCGAGCAATTGCATTTAATATATTTAATACATTTAAATGCCCTTTAGTTGGAAGCCGTTTGCGAAAGCAAACGGTCCGTTAAAATTACGGAAATGACTTAAACCTAATTTGAAATTCCGGTTCACATATTTTCTGGATTTTCAATTATCGCAAACCTATAAGACCATCCAATTTTCGCTTTTATTACATTTTGTTATTTTCGATAAGTATTCCATAACAATTAGAAGTAACATGATTAACAGGGAAAAAATTGTTTTCCTCTGTGTTGAATATAGCCACTTCTTCTTGATAAATTTCCATATATTTCAGCTGATAAATGCATATCCACAAAAATGTCATATATGCCATGATGTGCAAGGAAAATGAACGACTGTATTGCATTTTCGTTTTTTTTTCCTTTGTTTATAAATAAAGGATTATAATTCGGAGCGGGAGAACCATTTGGCTTGAAAATAAACCAGAAGAACAGCCAGATCATATTCAATAAATTTCCGGAGGACAAAATAATTTCTATTTTAGGAATATATTTGAAACTTGTGGATCTCTACAGATATCCTAGGCATTTGATTTCAATGGAATGAGATACCGCCCTGAAGGTGTCATACGACGCGTTAAATGGGACTGGCGGGCATTTGGCAAGCTGAAGATAGTGTTTAAGAACAAACTATTTCTTTGACCGAAAATAAAAGTTTTTGATCCAGCCCGTTATGACATACGGAAGTGAAAATTGGTCACTCACATCGCAGTCAGTTCAAAAACTTCGGATGGCACAGAGGGGAATAAAAAGATGTATGCTTGACATTACTAGACGATATAGAAAGCCCTGCTCATGGATAAGAGAACAAACGAAAGTGAGTGACATCATTGGAAGAATAAAGGAACTGAAATGGAAGGTAGTGGACAGGCCATGTAGCGAGGCGATGCGATAGATGTATTTGCATTTTACCTTTGTTTAAAAATTGCACCAACAAATAGACATCCCTTCTTCAGTATTAAAGTGATTCCATTTTTTAACGAAGACGTTAAAATGGGTAAGATAAATTTCGAAATTAGGGCAATTTTAAGACATTATTTTTAAAAATATTTTAAAAAATACTAACGCAGCTCGTGAGATTTGCGAAGTATAGGGGGAAGGTAATATATCAATCTTCACCACTCAGCTCGGGTCAAGATGGAGACATGTTTTGAGGATAGGGGAAGAAAAGGTTGTCCATATTCTCTCGATGCCGACGTTTAAAGAGCAATTGTGGCTGCAGATCCTAGAACAAGCTCTAGGAAAATCTTAGGGGAATTGAGTGTCCCACACTACCGTTAGCCGGAATTTGTAAGGCATAGGAAAGATACCGATACTTTTGTTGTACGATAGCGTCACATATTAATCTAATAACAAGATAATTATAACAGAAATATACATATGTGGATATGCAGAGTGTCTAATAATTTATCCGCCATATAGCAACTGATAATAGTAGAGAACAAAATAAGAGGATTTATTCAATATATATATTGACAAATATTAGTTATTAAAAAGATACAGGGTGTTGAAAGTAAAACTAAATTTTCGAAAAAAATGAGATAATTTAAAAATGATTGAAGATATCAGGTTCAAAATGCGGAAAGTTAGGTTTTCAAAGGCGACAAATGCGAATTTGGTACTAGCTTGAGCCTAGTGCCCAGAGGGCGCTTGCTACCTACTTTGTGAGGAATCAACTCGCTAATTTTATTTTACCCTGTAAAGCTGGAAATATTTTGCCTTCAAAATAGTATGCATTGAATGTTATGTACATTATTACGTCTCGATGAGAACTGTCATTGTTTTCTATCGATCCTAATAAACGTAGGTGGAAACAAGTTTCTCCAACCTTGAGTTGGTACTAAATAATTTGCAAATAATTCCCAGACTTAATCAGTTTCCTAAAAACGGTTGAAGATATCAGGTTCAAAATGGGGGTAGATGAGCTTTCAAATGTGACAATTCCGAGTTTGGTACTAGTTTGAGCCTAGTTCCTAAAAGGAGTTTGCTACCTACTTTGTGAGGAATTAACTCACTCATATTTTTTACCCAATAGAGCTGGGAATATTTTGACATTAAAATAGAGAAGAGTCATAATTCCCACATAAAAAAGGTACCCTTGTTCAATATCGATATCTCACGCCAACTGCGAGATATTCATGTTAGAATATTTGCACATCTTGTCAACGGCTGAAATATTTGCTATTCACAAAGTGTGCCTTGAATACGAGTAAAAAAACATCAAGATGCCAACAATACAACGGACTTTAATTAAAATAACTATTTTTGAAATTTACTTCAATAGGTTTGGTTAGGTAGTCAAGTGTCCACCAGTTACCTCAATACACTTTCGCAGGCTCTTTGTTAAGTGACGCCTCACATTTGAAAAAATATTTTCTTCATTTCTAATAACATTGGCCGTTTGTTGATTTTTTTGTAAAAGTTCATCTCGTGTATTGATTTCATCATGGTAAACTAAAGACTTCATATGGACCTACAAATAAAAGTCTAACGCAATAATGTCTGGACTACGAGGTGGCCAAAGAAACTCACCACCGCGCCTAATCCATCGATGTGAAAAATGTTATTTGAAATGATTTCGCACTGCAATAGTAAAATGCGGTAGCGCCCTATCTTGCATGAACCACATGTTTTGTCTTAAGTTTAGAGGTATACCGTCCAAAAGATCTAATAAATAATTTTCTAAAAACTGCACACATTGATCTCAATTCGGTCTTTGCGCAAACTCAAATGGATCGATTAAAAAATTGTATCTTAATATTTCGCAAGTTAAAAATTCCGCGTCTGGTAAAAGTTGCCTCGTCAGAAAACAATATCGTTTTCAGGAAAATGAGCGATTTTTTAGCAATATTTATAATTATTATCAGGCTTAGTCCAGGTAAGACAGGACCTTTTTAATCTAAAAATAGGACCTTTTTAACCTTTTCCATAGACGAATGAATTTTTATGAAGAAATCACAAAGCTCATTTGCCATTCGTAAACCTTCAATCAGGTTTTTTAAGTTCAATGTCACCTTTTCAGTCCTTTTCAATGGAATTAAAAGCATTTTCTCCAAGTCGATTTCAGTCAAATCTTCATATTGCAATTCAAGTAATTCTTGAATGTCACTTGATTTTATCTGTTTCAAACCATCTCATCCTATGCCATTGACCAATATGTTCAGTTAATGTTTGAATTTGTACGGATTCTTCATCATTACCGACGGTTAGATGAGGCCACAGTTTTGTACCAGCATGATTTCAATGTGTATGGCTTCAGCCCTTGCAGAGATTCTCTTATGTTAACAATGCACTTTACTATGCCAACATTTTTCCAGCATTGCATAACATTCATATCAGGATCACATTTCATGGTATGATTTTAAAGGTTTGTCTAATGTAAGAGAGCTTAAAGGTATGGATTATTCCTTAGTCCATAGGTTGGAGTATAATCGTCATGTTAGGAGGCAAAAATATCACCTTTATATTTGGAAGCATAGCTTCAAGCTTACGAGGGTGGCCCGAAAGATTGTCCAAAAGTAAAACTGCTTAAATATCAAATATAAATATAAATTATTATAAATATTAAATATTAATTATATAAATTCGTCTGGATATATTGCTGCTGCTGAAGTGTCAGCAGATGCAGCTTCTCCAATAATTTTGACATTATATAGTGATTGTTGCAACTTGAATGTATTAAACCAACTTTCGGATACTTGAAATCCTCGATCCGTATGTTCGTCACCAGGTTCTTTAAAATGTGCGTAAAGATGTTTAGCTCACAAATTATAGCACCACTTAGAGACACTCTCTTCTGGCTACAGTCCTCAATCCATAAAGCTAATGCAGCTTCCATTTTTTCTATTGCTGGATCCCGAACTATTTTTGCTGATAGTGTGGTTCAAGCTGTAGAATTTTATATTTTGTCTTCTGATTTTTTGATAGAGATATTTTATCAAAAGCCTTAGCGTCAAATATAACCTGGCGGCGCGTACGCCTGCGGCGAATTATTTGTCAAAGAACTTTCGGCTAAGTGGCAATAAGATCTGTTTGTTTATAAATACTTTGATACTTGCTGGTTTTGAAAGGTAACTGGTAAATAAATACATATTATTTTAACAATACGATATGTATCATTAGTTTTAGATCTATGAATAAAGAAATTTCCAGCCGCGAATACAAGAAGTGGTCACAATTTTTTAATCCGCGAATACTAGAAACGTGAATAACGAAACCGCGAATAAGGAGCTTTGACTGTACATTAATTTAGTCTTGACAAGCGCATCAAATAAAACTCTACAATGCGTTGTGTTATTACAACGCCTAGTGATTCTGAATATAAATCTAGGAGCCCTAGCCTTCTACGCCGAACTCGCCACCTGCTGAATGTAATGATTGAATAATAGTTTTTTTATCGATAAAGGTATCCCTGCAGTCCTCCCAAGTCGATCCCTCGAGTATATAGTTGAAATAATATTTATTTGAAATAAATAAAACAAAAAGCTTTTTTAAGCTTCTTCGTCTAACTGAAAAGACCCTAAAAGGAAGGCATTCCCAAATTTGGCCTTAAGACTATCATGGTATAGTTTCACAAAGTTGTTGCATCTTGACAGTGAAGATTTTTTCACTATGGTTTGAACTCTATGTATTTTTTTATAGTGGTAGTTTCACCTTAAAAAATATTATTGATGTAGTTTGTCACTCATAGTCGACAGTAGTCGACGGGGGTGAACATTTGACATATACGATTATCTAAACAAATAGCAAATACTCAATGCAATAAACAAGCAATAATTTTGTTTTATTCAAAATTAAAATGAAACTCAAGGAACACATATTGCTTGCCAAGACCATTTACATTCAATATCCTATAAATTTGATACAAGCCAATGCAATATTCCAATTCCAAACCAAATTTACCATCCGGTTATAGTTTATGTTTATGACCTAGAGCTTGTTCGATGACGATCAATCCCTAATAATTAATATAAACGACTTTAGCAGTATATTTTATTCTACTTGGCTGCTTGGTCATTGATTTCAGTAGTAAAATGTCTAAAAATCGAAATCTTAAATTGAAAAATCCATCTAATTTATTTTTATGTTGCCATAGATTGGTTTTTTGTTTTATTTTGTTAATTTTCAATTTAAAAAAAAATCTACCAAAATAAACCTGTAACAATGGCAGTTTTGCTTGATTTTTATTGCAACATTGATTATCTTACTACAGAAAATGATCGGAAAGACGAAATTCGTCTTGTTGTACACAGATCCGGAGCCTCGATTTAATGTTGTGTATTACAGTTTTTCGACATTATCAAATGTCATATCTAGAAGTCTTTCATCATTCCGGGTAGCATACCGTTCATTTTGTGAAATGGTACAACGTTAAGCCAAAATAAACAGCATGAAAAATTCGAAGTTCAATTCTTCAATTGAAAAGCTAATAATACTATATATGAGGAGGAGGGGACACCGCCCGGGGAGATGGATCGGCGTGTTAAATGTGGCTGGCAAGTTCAATATAATGTTTAAGAGCAGACTCTCACTTTGCTTGAACAGAAAAGTCTTTGAGCAATGCGTCCTGCCTGGAACATACGGAAGTGAAACCTAGACACACATCGCAATCAATTCAAAAATTTCGGGTAGCACAGAGAGGAATGGAAATATGTATTCTTGGCATTGCATTACAAGACGAGACGGAAAGCCCGACGCATGGGTCAGGGAACAAACGAAAGTGTGTGACATCATTGGAAGAGTAAAGCCATTAAAATGGGGATCGGCAGACCATATAGCGAGGCAATGGGACGACAGCTGGAGCAAAGCAATCCTGGAGTGGATACCGCTTGATCGCAAAAGTCAACGAAGAAGATCGAAAGCACGATGGACTGATGACATCGTTAAGTATATTGGCAGAGGAAAGCCGAGGACCGTGAAAGTTGGAGGGATACTGAAGATGCCTTCATCCTGCATCCTGCAGATCGACACGGGCTGATGATGATAATAATTATGATGATGTGATAAAGTTGTAATAGCATACGTATTTAGTACAATAACTGTACGATATAAATATATAACAAAAAAGAAAAAACATAATGTCAGACTTAGTTTTAAAAAAATTCTGTAAACATAAAATATTTAACAAAAATTTAGAAAAAAAACACGAAAATGTGGTCATAAAGATGTGCCATAAAATGTATAAAGCAGTAAGTTTTGTTTCTTTACATTTTGCGGTTAATTTATCGACATGTTTTGTTTATTTCCAGCGTTGAAATTAAAGAAATAAATAAAAACAAACTTGTTCAAATAATAATTTTGTTAGAAATGGGTCGTAGCGTCCATTGTAGCGATTTTAACAGATTTTAACATTGCGACAATAAGAAAGTCATTAAGGGAAATTTCAAAAATCGTCGGTCGTTCAAAAAAAAAATGGTGGAAAATGTTCTAAGAAAACAAGTAGTTCACGAAAACCGTAAAGCTGGAAGAAAACGACACCTCTTACTGACAGGCAGATTATCCGGATTTCAAAAAACGACCCATTTAAATCGTCTACCGAAATTAAAAGTGAATTGGGGTTAGAAATAAGTTCAAGCACAATTCGAAGAAAGCTTCAGGCAAGTAACTTATATGGTAGAACAGCCAGAGTCCCTTTGTTATCCGTCAATAATGTAAAACAACGTTTAAAGTTTATCCAAGATCAGTTAAATTGGTATGGTTGATAGAGATTCAAGAAATGACGCAATCTTTTATGGAGTGATGAAACAAAAATAAATTTAATAAGTTCTGATGGTAGACCATATGCTAGAAGGACCACCCAACCACAAATTATTACGAAAATATACTATTAAAACTGTAAAGCATGGAGGCAGTAATATAAAGATGTGGGTAGGTTTTTTTGATGGTATAGTGTAGGACCAAATTACTGGATTAAAAAAAACATGGACCAAAATAAGTACATCCATATTCTTTAGGGAGTCAGTTATGCTGCTTTTTGCAGAATAAAATATGCCACTGATGTAGAAATATCAACACGATAATAATCCGAAACATACTGCTAGGAAAACAAAACAGTTCCTTAGTGCAAATAAAGTGGATTTACCATGACCTTCCAAATCGCTGGACCTCAATCCCATTGAGAACTTGTGGACTTTCCTCGAGAATGGCGTGGATAAACACAAAACGAGAAAAAAGCCTGAACTTTGGGACATGTGTCAAAGACTTGTAAACTCTCTTGCTCAAAAGATAATATAAAACACAACATAATAAAATACAAATACACGCCAAAATAATAACGCATAAAGGTCATAAAAATAAGTATTAAATGTTATAAAATGTTTACGTGTATACTGAGTATACTGAAAGTACTGAGTATACTTTTGTTAACTGTTAAATAGTATGTATTGTGCTTGTTTCTTGGTTTGCTCTACTTTTATCACCACATTGTCATATTGTCGAAATTTTTGTTAAATATGTTTATAGTATTTTTTTAAAACCAAATCACATCTGATGTATAAAACAAAAGCAAAAGCTATACTATCTTAAAACTTTATAAAATAGCCTTTTATAAGATGCTAAAACCCTTCTAACTGCCCATATAGACCTAAGCAAATCGCCTTTATTGAATTAGTACAGGCAAGAAATAATCTCTGAGTGGATTTCCTAAAAATATATATTTTTCATTATGTTATTATATATTTTTTTTTATTTAGATCCATTCCAACATTAAAAAATACTTATTTCTGACGAAGTAACGGTGTTAACAAAACGCATCAAATATTCATATTAAAGAGTAAATTTTGACAATAAAGTATTTCATTAAACGAAAGTTCAAAGTTTTAAAACAATATTTTGGTGGTATGTCCCGATAGCGTCGAACCGTTACAGTTAATATTGCATTGGTAACAAAATAACCATTACGCTGTCATAATATAATAATAATTTTTTCATTGTAGCTTAACGAAAAAAGAAGGCTTAGAAGAATATGGCATCAATCTAGATCGCCAGCAGATAAAACTAGATTAAATAATGCAACAAAGCAACTGAAAAGGGATATACAAAAAAATAAAAATTATACTATAAGTAACTACCTAAGTGAACTGTCAAATGACAGTAAAATTGACTATTCACTATGGAAAGCTACCAAAACACTAAAAAGACCAATCCTGCAGAATCCACCAATTAAAAATGCAGATGGAACATGGGCAAAAAGCAATTTACAAAAAGCTAACAGATATTCTGAATATTTAGAAGGGACTTTCCAGCCAAATGAAGGTGAAAACATACTTGACTGGGAAAATCTTGCCCAAGAAGAAAGTGACATAAGACCTGTTACCCCAAAAGAAATTGCATCAGAAATTGAAGAAAACATCAACACAAAAAAAGTTGCCCCAGGGTTTGACTTAATCACGGGAGAAGTCATGAAACAGCTTCCTCGTAAAGCTATAGTAAAACTTACATATCTTATAAATGCATCTTTTAGATTAAAGTATGTACCTAAGATATGGAAAGAAGCAGAAATGATAATGATCCCAAAACCCGGAAAACCACCGAATGAAGTTTCATCTTACAGGCCAATCTCTTTGCTACCTGTTATTTCAAAACTGTTTGAAAAAATATTCCTTAAAAGATTGAAGCCAATCATTGAAGATAAAAACATAATTCCAGGCCATCAGTTTGAATTTAGAGAAAGCCACTCAACTATAGACCAGGTCCATAGGATAACAAACATAATTGAAAAGTCACTGGAAGAAAAAAAAAAATGTTCTACCGTATTTCTCGATGTGGCCCAAGCCTTCGATAAAGTGTGGCATGAGGGCCTCAACTACAAATTAAACACGCTTTTGCCTAAACAGTTTGCGCAATTATTAAAGTCTTATATCTCAGATAGATATTTCAGAGTTAAACAGGAAGATGCATACTCTGAACTAAAAAATATTAAAGCAGGAGTACCGCAAGGTAGTGTATTGGGACCAGTCCTTTACCTATTATATACCAGTGATATTCCTGAATTAGACCCAGATAGCAACATTTGCTGACGATACTGCTATTATGGCTGTAGGCGTAGACCACGAAAAAGCGGCAATAAACCTGAAAACCTCAGTTAATAAAATTAACAACTGGACTAAGCAATGGCGAATCAAATTAAATGAGTCTAAATCCGCCCATATTAATTTCACGAACAAAAGAAATCAACATATCCCCGTTAGTATAAATAACATCCAAGTACCATATGCTAATACAGCAAAATATTTGGGTATAACATTAGATGCCAAGCTACGCTGGAGGGCTCATGTCAAAAAGAAAAAAGAAGAACTTGACATCAAATTTAGAAAAATGTATTGGCTGCTTGGACGAAATTCCCCTCTATCAGTCTACAACAAAGTACTCTTGTACAAACAAATTCTAAAGCCCGTATGGACATATGGCATCCAGCTGTGGGGTTGTGCCAAAAAGAACAACTTGGAAATAATCCAGCGATTCCAAAACAAAGTACTAAGGAACATTGCAAATGCCCCTTGGTATTTCAGAAACAGTGACCTCCATAGGGACTTGGAAATGGACACCGTTACCCAGACCATTAGCAGATTTGCCCAGAGTCACGAGCAGCGACTTCTTCAGCACGTCAATGTCGAGGCCATCCAGCTCCTTGATAATGCAAGTCAAATCAGAAGACTTAAGAGGACCAAACCCTTTGAGTTGGTTTGAACGTTTGTGTTAGTAAAAAAGCAGAGCATAGTGCTGGTGTATACGTTAATATTGGTGTAATTAAGTTATTGGATTTAATTTAAGGGATACTAGTGAGTAAGTTCTTAAAATCATCTTTTCTTTTGTAGTAACTTAGGTTTGTACAACATTACTCATTGATCAACTTTGGTCAGATTGTAATTTTGGAAAACTTCCTCAGGGATGTTTTATAAATAAAAAAAAAAAAAAATTGTAGCTTAACGTCGAACGTACCTTGTTCACCATTACACTGATGTATATTGGCTACTGATGTTATGATGCTGTAAATAGAGTGAAGATAGTCGCTTTAGCCCTATCTGAGAGATTTGCGAGTAATTTAATCCTGAAAATCGCCCGTTTCTTTGTGACATCCTATATAATATGAACACCCTTTTCCAAAAGATTTTATCTGAACGTTAAAACTAATAAAATTTGCTATCAGAAGTACAATATTATAATTATTTAATAAAATTCTGTACTATTCAACATAGCATTTAAAAATATGTTATTAAAATGTTATCTTTTAATTGAACATGAGTATAATAAAAACTGATTTTATTGATGGATCTATACGGCCACAAACGAGTCGACGGCTTGATAAAAATAATTGTCATACCAGGGATCAACCCTTGTCGTTGTAATGGATCCTCGGTTGGCCTTCCGAAATGACATTCCTGCATATCCGTCCGCTTTTATGGATTTTATTAAAATTTTCTCAGACGATATGCAATGTCAGTCTCTAACTATCATGATATATAAAATATGAATATAAAATATTAAATAAAGTTTGCACGTCTCTAGTGTCAAAATTACTTAGGATAGTCTGGCAAATCATTGTAGAACGTTTAACATCACAGCAGCGCTTGCAAATTGTCGAAATTTATTATCGAAATCATTGTTTTGTGCGCCAAACTTATAGAACACTTCGTAACGTATTCGCTGAATTATCGACAAATCCCGAACGCATTTAACTCTGCTCGATATGATAACAAAAACACGATGAAAAAAACTGCGCGTTCGGCAAAAAATATCGCCGCTGTTGATGGAAGTGTTGATGAAGATCCAAATTTATCAATTCGTCGCCGTTCACAGGAAGTTGGGCTTTGTTATTTGACTGTGTGGATTATTTAACTGCCAATTTGAATGGTGTTGATCTTGAGATGTGTTTCCAACAGAATGGCGCTACGTGTTATACATCTGACGCAACAATCCATTTATTGAGAGAACTATTCGATGAGATAATTATTTCGAAGAACGGACATGTTAATTGGTTAGCTAGTATCAAAATTACTTAGGATAGTCTGGCAAATCATTGTGGAATGTTTAACATCACAACAGAAGAACGGACCTATTAATTGGCCACCAAAGTCACGTGTTAACGCCTCTCGAATATTTTCTTTGGGGTTATGTCAAATCTTTGGTCTATGACGATAAACCAATAGAAAAAGTCTAGTCTGAGCCTTCAGAGAGTGCACATCTCTCCGAGAGCAAGTATAAGTGTGATAAATGGCAAGTGAACGTAACGAACCTAGTATGGAATCCTGTACTACTTTCGACGAGGACATGGCTGCGCAAGGCCTAGTTCCAATGACTTTCGAGGTATTGAAGGAAAATCACCTACACTGCCTCCAGAACCACAACCATTCATTGACGAACTGCAACAGGAAATCATTGAAATGGAAGAAGAAATCGCCAAACTTAAAAAAGAAGCCAAAGAAGCAAAAGCTATCATCAAGAAATTGATGAAGAACACCAATGACGGCAAAGCAAGTGCTGATGCTTCTGCTAAAAAAACAAACAAACCACAAAAATCACGCCACCAACAAAAGTAGATAAAGGAACGCAAAGATCGTTCAAAATACCAACCTCAGTAAAAGGATCACAGACAGTAGTGACTCAAACAGAAAGCTCGGAGGTCGGTACGCAAACTACAGCACCAAAAGAGCTACCGAAAACAGTCGCGATCCAGAAGGAACCCGAAGAAGGAAACAACACTCAAGTTTCCGATCAAGATGGGTACCAACAGGTGTCCAATCCAACAACGAAAAGGAGGAGGAAAATAACGTCAGCTTCCGTGGCAAGTCAACCCATGGAAGAATCGATCATCAATCCTCCATCCGCATCGTCAACCAGAAACAAAGAACAGCCAACAACAACGGCACCAAAACCAATAAAGAAAGCGACAACTTCAGCAACTGTCGCCACCACCAGACCAAAGCCGATAGTCCTGAAAGACAAATCAGCTTTCCAAGAGGTAATGTGGATCCTCAAGAAAACAAACGTAGCTGTCGGGCCAGCCATGACCGTAAGAAACGGAGTCCTCATGGCCCCCGTTACCCAAACTCTGATAGAGCTTTTCGAGAAGAAAAGGTACCCGTACTCCACAACAGAATCAAGCAACAGGAATCTACACGTCCTAGGCTATCACCCCATTGCCGTCACAAGATGGCAAAACAAGGAAAGAAAACCCATTGCAATCGTACACGTAAGTGTGCCACGCAATGAAAAATCCATCCTGAATGAAAAACATCTCTACTACCAGCCCGTCAAGGTAGAGAAACAAATCAATAGAAGATCAGCTGCGAATAATCCAATTCCGCAACGCCAAACCAAAGAAAAAAGAACCGAACCAAAACCAGTAACAGTTTCCGATCAAGTCGAAAGAAACATCCGAAACATCCCACCAGGCGGAGCCAAGTCAACAGCAAGTCGAGTTCTCACCGGATTTTACTAGTCATCTGCAGAGAATAGTGGAACAATTGCGAGGGCAATTGGAACCAGTAGTCCAACAACAATGCCAGTGAAAACTTGTACCAAAGAAACGCCGCCAGCGGAACCCAAACAGAAGAATCGCGATTTCTATCGTTTTATCCACCGTTTTCGGGTCTTGAGGCCCGAATCCGGAGCAGAGAATTAAACTCATCATCCAATTAACAGAGGTCACAACACAGCGTACTTGCCGACACCGAAATAGAGAAGATTTCGGACCTACTTGGGCTAGATAAAAGCCCCCTAAAAACCAAAACAAACTTCAACACCACGGAAGTCAACCTGATTAGAAACATGTAGGAGCCTTAGGGCTAACATAAAACTCTGGCTGAGGAAATAGGAAAATAGGACAAACCAACAGCTATTGACGCCTTGGAAGCCGATATATCTCGGACAATTAGGGGCATAAAACCCCAATTGCTTGAAAAAGTGATCGCAAACCGGATTGACAGAATGCGCTTTGTTAGAATTAGCCACGACCGACATTTGTCCGAAATTGTTTTCAGACATTAATACCATTGAATGTAATTTCTTATAAAATAAATATTTTTTAGGTATCTAATTTGTTTGTTGTTTTATTTGAATGGATATTTCGGACGCACTAAAAAATCACCCTGTACTATATAAAGCTGGGCACAGAAATTTAACATTTTTGCTGGTGCTCTAAATAAATACGCAAAATATTTTTAAAACAGATATAATGTTTGTAATGTTGAACGTGTAAATAAAATCAAAATAAACAAAAAAAACAATATTAACTTTAGTAAAACCTCATAGGAGTTTATTATTCCTTTGTTAAAAACAGTAATCTGATATTTAAACATCAACTCACTATAGCCATTGGACTAGCCCACGATATTAATTGAAAATTTAACACAATTATTAAATGAAATCCATAGACCTAGTTGTCGGATAGAAAGAAAAACGCTAACCGATATTTATTGAAATCGACGCATTATAACTTTGTACGTTTAGAATAAACCATATTAAAATATTAATTTTTATAAAAAAAAATTCAAAAATAGTATATTAATTTAATTGTTGAATGACTGAATGAATACGTGCTATTCGTATTTTACTTACATTTTTGTTTACATTCCGATGATAAACAAAATGAATTTCAGAAAAATGGGTTATAAATGTCAGTATTAAAAAGCTACAGAAAGTGATTCCTAAAAAATGTTAGTTGTACTTACCACACTGTAAATAATCGCCATCACAGTGCACTCACGGATAATTTTCGCGTTAATAACCACCGAAAATTTAACTTCTATTGAACAAAATATGAGACTTGTCAAACGCGTGGCAGAAGCTTCGTACAGCCACCTACGATAGAAACGAGACTGTTCGGAGTGCACATCAACAAAGCATTGTTTATATCGATAACAGAGATTTTTTATACCGTCGTTTTTGCACTTTCTTTGAGATAGTAAAGAAACATTTATGCTATTTATATTTTTTGGATTTATAGACGAAATATAATTTTAATATTAATTCAGATATAATTTATTTTAATTCATTTAGTTTTTTTAACGTTATATGAACACATACTACAACTTAATGTCAACAAAACTATGACATAATTAAAATAGAATACAAAATTCAATACATAATATAAAATATTTTTTTTTAGTGTGTGGGACCTTTTTAAATTTTTTGTTTATACATTTCAGGAAGTATAGTTATAGATAAGATGTTATTAAAAGGAAAAATGAGTGGAAATATATTTGTAGAGAATAATCTAAATGTTTATATTTTTTGGTAGTCAAAATGAAACTCGTACAGTATAGCTCTAGTGTACGAGAGCTTTTTGCTATCTCCTCAGTCTCCATAAAGCATTATTGGGCGCACAGGTTTTTTTATGTTAATTATTTAATTCTAAAAATTACAAAAGTTAGCATTGAAACTTAAATTAAAGAAAAAGTTATTGATCTAGCCTCCAAATTATTTTTTTATCTTAATGTGTAATGTTGTAGGGTTCTATGAAAATTAGATGCAAGCAACATCTGGTTTTCGAATTCTTTAAAAAAAATCTCTGGTTTATTGTCTTTCTAACGGTATGCATTCATGTCATAATAAGTTTTACTAACTTCATTAATTTGCTAACTTTGTGTATCGGGACGCATTAGGCTAATACTCGATATTACTTATTTACGTAAATAACATACGCTAAGTAGGTAGAAAATGTTATCTCATTCTTCCACAGTGAAGTCTGACTGCTATCTCTTTCTTACATAAGGTATCAACGTTCCTTGGACTTGAAGTAAAAATAAAATCTTAACAATCAATGTTTTAATTAATCACAAATCTTGCTCGCACTGGGGACTTCCGTTGCGTATGCACGCGCACATTTCTACCGTAGTAGTACGTAAAAGAATATCTTCTTTAATTATGACGAAAGCCAGCTCTGTGGGTTGGAATAAATCTTCTCTAGTTTCAACTTCTGTGACGTATACAAGTTTGTAGCCTGTCCCCAGATATAAAAATCCAACGGAGTTAGGTCTGGGGACCATGAAAGTGATGGAATAGGGCCATCCCTTCCAAATTCACGAATTTGGGAAAACATTAATTAAACACTCCCTGATTGTTAAGTTCCAGTGTGCAGGACAACCGTCATTTTGGAACACAACACTCCTGTCTTCATTAAATATTAAAACTTCAGCTAACAATTCAGATAAGGTGTTTTGCAGGAACTCAAGGTAATTATTATCGTTGAGACGATCAGGTAAGTAATATAGTCCAATTATATGGATTTCCAATTTTATCCTGCATATCAAATATCAGCCTAATGTGTCCCAATACACAAAGTTAGCGAATTAGTGAAATTAGAAAAAAGTTTTTATGGCATGAATGCATACCGTTAGAAAGAGGATAAACCAGATTTTTTTTTAAAGAATTCAAAGAACATGATACATTTTAGTATTTTTATATGCAATTTAAAGTCCGAAAACTTTGCGAGTCCATAAAAAAACTAGATGTCGCTATCATGTAATTTTGATTTGATTTTCATAGAACCCTACAATATTACACATTATAAAAAATTATTTGGTGGATATACCAATAGCTTTTATTTTAATTCAAGTTTCAATGGAAATTTTCAAAAAAGATTAAAAAATTTACATAAAAAACCTGTAGCCCCAATAATGCTTTATGAAGGCTGAGATCTGGATATCTATATATATATATATATATATATATATATATATATATATATATATATATATATATATATATATATATATACATTTATATGATACATTCATCTAAAAAACTATTCAAAAAATAAGAATTAATATTTGGTTTGCAATCCTTTATTAATTAAATCATTTAAAGTCAGTTTTAATTGCTCAATATTAGAAACTTGATGATTTCTAAATGCAACCTTTAAATGGCATCATAAATGTTCAATCACATCTAGGTCAGGACTGTGTGGAGGAGTTTCCATAACTTTTAGGCAGTTATAAAGTTTAACAACCAGGTCTTAATATATAGTTCTTCTAATCCCAATTTTTAACCACTATGTTTCAGGTTTTATCTTAAGATGTCATATCATGTTTTATATTAAGATGTCAAGATAAACATTTCAACTTTCAATAAAATGTAAGTTGCCAGGGCCTTTGGGGGACATGCACTCCCATATCATTACGCAGCCGCTACTATTTTTTTAGTGGCTTGAAAATTCTTAGAATTTTAATGCTTCATTAGCATTTCGCCATTATGGACTATGAATTTCTCCACTATGGACATAATTAAGTATATAGTAGACATTGATTGACGGGAATTGAGGATATCGCTAAACATGTTGGTATATTATTTAGATCAGCTCAACCTATATTTCAAGAATAATTTGAAAGAAATTTTGAATATTTATTTTCCTTTGTACATTTAGGAAAGATAGAGATAGAGAGGGAAGATAATAATACCGACAGCGAAAGCCTTTCGGAACATATAACCTGAAAGGAGTTTGAAATTCGAAAATTGACGTGGACAGTTGTCAAGTGTTCAATCAAATAAGCATCCATTGTTTCATAGCCTACTAAATTAAAAATATATTTATCCCAAAATAGAAACACCTTTTAGCCATTTTTTAAAATCTATTTTGAACAAAAACCATACAATATTTACCTCGCTGAATTCAGAAAAAAATCTCTTTTCACAATGCTAAATTAAAGTACTGTTCCTGCAAACATTTCCTTAGGTTTGTGTACAAAACTTCATTACGAAATCGCAAAGCGTTCTCGAGATATTTGACCGTTTCCATGTATAATAACTGTATATAACACATTAAATAATATGTTATTATATAAATGTGTAATCTATTCGTGATCTGATGGGGTTGAGCACCGATAATTAATGATATTCTTGAATTACGTTAATATCAAGCATAATTATGTTTTCATCAATGTTTTCCCAATTTATTTTGGATAAAGTAAATCATTTTGGCATTATAACGAATCGTTTTTTTTTTAACTTAAAATGTTTTAAAATGTTTATAAAAATCTGGCAAGAGGAGAAACTTCTTGAAGACTGGAAGAAGCCAATAATAATCAAATTAGCAATGAAAGGTGACCGGAAGAATTGCAATAATTGGACGAAAATCACCCTACGCAGTACAGTAAAAAAATATTCTGCGCGTGCTCGATGTGCCAGTTACGAAATTTGATGTCGGACATCATGACCATATATATTTGTAATATACATATATATGCAATATACTTAGTTGAACACACATACGGCAAATACCGTCACTGGTCCCAGACTAATGGTTTTGTCGTCGGCGGCAGTGAATATGTTAAATCTATACAAGATCTTTCACTTTTCATTAGTAATTTCATTAGTAAGGTCACCTTTCATTAGTAATTTGATTATTATTCCTTTCTTTGGACGTTGGACGACCTTTTGTCGTTGGACGTCGTTGATTTGCATTTGAAATTAAAACAAGAGTAATGTAGGGAAGCGAACTTTCACCAATATTGTTCACGTTAGTACTGGATGAGATGAAGGTACTTATAAACAACAAAGAAGGGAGTATACCACGAAATTTTATGAAGAGATTCGAGGACTTAGATATTTAAAATCAAAATATTTAACTCAGAATCTTGCACACTGACCAAAGCGGTAGAACAAAAATTAAAAGTATTTATAAACCAATGCTTGAGAAATATATTACAAATTTGATGGCCGGAGAGGATAAGTAATGATGATTTATGGCAACGACGGGGGAAGAACCAATAGGTAAATACTTAAGAAGAAGGAAGATCGGATGGTTGGGTCACACACTACGAGAGGGGAGACATGAAATGCTATATTTTTAATGCTGTGTTCAAAATATGAATAAAATGCTACTTATACTTAAATAAAACACTTCAATCCAATTAGCGGGCCTTCTAAACTACTACATCTATCTACATATATGTCTAAAAGTTTGGAATATTTACAAATAGGATATCTTCGTCTATGATACTCTAAAAATTGTGGTGGCTATTTATTTTAGCTCGTTTTTAAATGAAAATAACAAAAGCATTGCTTTGCTAATAACGCAGGTTTTTCGATTTTTTACCCATTCCGTTGATACTGGTATTTACACATTATTTAAGTTCTTTTTCAATTTTCAATCAATCCAGTTAAAAATGTCTAGAAACATAATATCTCATTTTAACAGATCAAGAGTAATTGCTTTGTTATAACAGGGCTTTAATCAAAGTGACATCACGGAAATTGTTGGTGTTTTCCAAAGTGCTGTATCGACAATTCAAAAAAAAAACTCCAAGAGACAAATGACGTAAAGGATCGCCACAGAAGTGGTAGAAAACGATGTACAACAGCTGCACAAGACCGGCAGATATCAATGATAGCTCGAAGAAATCGTCTGGAATCTACAAGTGGTATATCAAGGGAATTTGTTAGGCTTGAAGGAGTAAATGTTTCACGGCAAACGATAACACGCAGACTGAAAGAGGTAAATTTGAATCGCAGAAGCCCCTTACGTGTTCCCAAACTAAGTCTTCAACAAAAAAAGGAATATTGCAATCGGCTCGAGAAATGGTGGATCATAGTCCTAACTGGAACAACGTGATCTTTTCCGATGAGACGAGAATTCGCTTGGTTTCTGATTCACGAAGAAAATTAGTTTGGAGAGCTCCAGGTCGACATACTCAACTAAAAATAGCTCAACCGCATATACAATTTGAAGATGGAAGCGTGATGTTTTGGGGAGAAGAGTCACAGGTACTGTGTATATCGAGGAAGTTTTATATCCTGTTGTGCGCCTGCTCCGAAGCGCAGTGGGCGATGCATTTGTTTTCATAGTTGATAACGCACCTCCTCATCGAACAGCATCGGTACAAAATTTTCTTGAAGAGGAAGGAATAACCAAGTTAGAGTGGCCAGCAAATTCCGCTGACATGAATGTCATTTAACTTGCTTGGGACATTCTGAAAACACGCATCAAGAAACGAAACAATCCTTCTCTTTCCCTTCGAGAACTCAAATTGGTCATTTAATACACAGTATGCCAAATTGCCTACAGGAATTCATACAGACTCATAAAGGTTCTACTGCTTATTAGTTTTATTGAATGTTGTTCTTTTTATTTTTAAATTATTTTTCAAGGCAATTGGTTTTGAGGCAGTATTGTACTTTTTTGACTACAAAATAATAAATCAATTTATTACACACATTGGAAGAAGCCAATAATAATCAAATTAGCAATGCAAGGTGACCTGAAGAATTGCAATAATTGGACGAAAATAACCCTACGCAGTACAGTAAAAAAATATTCTGCGCGTGCGCGATGTGCGCGATGTGCCAGTTACGAAATTTGCCGTCGGAAATCATGACCATATATATTTGTAATATACATATATATGTAATATACTTAATTGTAATCATAATATAATAGTATGTAATAAATTTTGTAAATCAGATATATTTCTAAAACAAAAGATAATATATAAATAAAAAATACATAAGATATGGTATAATAAATATAAATGTAGACATAACAAAAACTAAATAAATATAATACATGTATCTACAAATATTTACAAAATTATAATGATAATAATAATAATAACAGTAACAAAAAATGTTTATAAAATATAAGACATCAAAAAATTTTTCAGGAAGAAATCACTATTTTCTAAAAAATGGCGCAACTCTTCATCGGTATAATAATGACCTCTTGTTCATTTTTTAAAGCAAAAAAAAACAAAACCGCGCACATAAAACTACACTTTACAAACTATTCGAAGGTATCACAATGAACTAACGTACCTTTACAAAGTGCTGATAGAAATAACAGGCCTATTTACTAACGAAACAGACACGGTAAATACCGTCCCTGGTCCCAGACTAATGCGGTCAGTGACAGGTTTTGTCGTCGGCGGCAGTGAATGTGTTAAATATATACAAGATCTTTCACTTCTGAATCCATATAGATCTTTCCTTGGTACTTTGCCCAACTCTTCTCTACTCCTATTAGTTTTATTGAAAGTTATTTTTTTTATTTTTAAATTATTTTTCAAGGCAATTGGTTTTGAGGCAGTATTGTACTTTTTTGACTCCAAAATAATAAATCAATTTATTACACACATTGATCATTTGGTGTCGAGTTTTATTTGGTACCAATAAGAGTTGTAATAAAATGATGATTACGCAATCAAGTAAAAGAAAAACTTAATCTCAATGAAAAGTGAAATGTTTAAATATTCCAAACTTTTGGACATATGTGTATATAGATATACGAGGGTGAATCAAATATAAACCGGAATTTTGTAATTACTTTCCTCAGCTAATTACGAGCGAGCTGTCAGTGTAGGTCATTGCAGTAGTATTAGGAGTGAGAGAAACGCTCGTTGAGCGTTTGACTCAGTTCTTTTGACAGAACAGTTACAAATAAGCAACAGGTTACACATTTCATTGCGCAATGGGTTATAATAAAGTTCTTAACCAGGGAAGGCGTTAAGCCATCCGAAATATTAACTCGGTTGAATGTTCAGTATGGGGACGACAACCTGTCTAAGACCCAACTGTTTCATTGGGCTAAGAAGTTTAAGAGTAGTCGAGAAAGTATTGTAAATGTAACTCATAATCGACGCCCCCAGGTCAAGTGTCACTGCCGACAACATTAGTGCAGTTCGCGACCTTACCGAAGGTGACTGACGGCTCACTATTCATGAAATTGCTTTAAAGGTGGGTATTAGCTTTGGAAGTACTCAAACAAATCATCGTGGCTTCAATAAAATCTGCCCCCGATGGGTTCGGTTTTGATGAAGAAAAAACTGGAGAATTTGCATTGGGAAACCCTAGAATACCCTCCATACAGCCCAGATTTGTCACCCTGTGATTCTTTTTTATTTGCGTTTGATTTGACAATGTGTTGAGGAATTCGTGCCCAATTGGCTGATAACTCAAACTCAAAGTTTCTACGAGCAAGGAATTCACAAGCTTCCAAACCGCTGGGAAGAATGTGTAGAGCGTGGAGGAGACTATGTCAAGACAGATCAATAGTATTGTTTTATAAATAATAACTATTTATAAAACAATTCCAGTTTATATTCGATTCATCTTCGTATTCTTTCTAAACGACAAATATTTGAAAGTTGCAAATTTCATTTGCTTGAATTTCTTTTCAGTTGGACATTTTAAAACACTCAAGAAGCTAGGAAAAAATGCCCATTAAAAATCAGAACTTTCTATTTTCCAAATGACATAAAATTTTCCTTAGTACCGTAAAACTCGACGAATTCTTTCCAAACAATGCAATTAGATTTTGCAGTTTCGAAAGTAGTTAAATTATCAAATCTTTATAATAAAATTGTAGGGTTAGTTAATTTGTTTATTTTGTTGTTTCTGGATGGAAAATGGTAAAATCTTATTATAATGGATAATTAATTTTTTAGTATGTCTCAACTTCCGATAGCTCATTGTTGGCCAAATAATTACGTTAATAAACAAAATTGCCGCATTTGGAGTGAAAATAACTTGCAAATGATCCAACAATTACCGATGTATCCAGAAAAATGCACCGCATGGTGCGGACTGAATGCCTGTAGAAAATCAAGCTGGAAAGCACTTTACCGTTAATGGGGATCGTTACAGACCGATGATCAATGATTATTTAATTCAATTTTAATAATATTGATCTGAAGATGTAGTTCCAACATGATGGTTCCACATGGCATGCAGCCAATGCAACAATTCAGAGAAATTCATCAATTTGTGTTACAAATATATCACACGGTGAAACCTCTTGTTATAGACCTCTAATAGGCGGACAACTCTCTTAACCAGAGACTTTTTTATTCGTCCTTCATTCATTTCATATTCATTCTTCATACGCTTAATCAACGAATCAACGTTTAATCCATCTGTTGAATGGACTCTAAAACAAAACTTCAACGTGAAAACGCGCTCACAAGCAGATAAAACGGGACTTCATGCACGGAAAAGTTTCGTACACGGCACAATATTGCTTTCAAAGTCATATCTGCAAAGGCTGCGAGTGTAAATTCCGACGTTGTAGCTCCTTTCAGACCAAGATTCCCTTCATTATAAGCAACTATTCGCCCAAAACTATCTATAATGTAACCGAAACTGAGTTATTTTTCTTCCAATAGAACATATTTTGGACGCGAAAAATACACTGCAGGCAAACTTTCGAAAGAAAGGCTTACTATACTGTTTTGTGTAAACATGAGCGGAGAAAAAAAGGCACTAGTAAAGGGAAGAACCGTAAAACCAGGTGTTTGAAAACACATCAAACAGAACGATTTATCTGTTACTTGAAGATGGAACAGAAAAGCATGGATGACTGGTGAACTAAAGACATAATGGCTGGTGAATTTTGATCGAAAGTTTAAACGTGGGGTTTACACCAAGAGACATAAAATAAAAAAATATTGAATCGGTTTTTTAATCTCCCAATTGCACGCCTATGAGCCAACCTCTATACCAGGGCATTATTAAAAGTTATAAAGCTCTTTATAGAACATTTATTGTTAAACAACTTTTATTTTGCCATTAATACTGCGGAATCACCTCCAGATCTCTCAAAGAAAATAAGCGTTTTGGATGAAACTCATCTTTTTATCAAAGAATACAATTCAAAATTGCTTTTCCAACTCAGGAATTACACATAGTATCTGAAAATTTAATGGAATACATGGCAGTATCGGGGACTTTTTTACAATTCTAAACATTGTGTTGTGTACATTTCTGTTTTAGCATCTATAGCTCTATCTTGAGGCCCCGGTATGTTGTTTATGATAGTGTGTGAACGAATTTTCTCATTTTTTCCGGGTGGTTTTTTACTCCACTTAGATGTTTTGTCACTTCCTACAAATTCATCTGAATCACTGGCCTGGCCACTCTCTTAATTATCAGTTACTTCCTGTTCTGTCTCTGAATTTTGATTAGCTGATTCTAAATTATTGTAGTCACATTCACTGAGGTCACTATCGCCATCGAAAGGCACATCTTCTGAATTTCCCTCTTCCAGCCACTGTTTCCAGACAGAAGGGTCTAAACTATTTTCCGTCATAATGAAAATTACAATAATCTCTGCCCCTGTAGACAATGATTTAATATTGGAAGAAAGTGATGACTCGGTTTGTTTGGAGGTTCCTATGCAAGAAATAATGTCTGATGGAACAGATGATGAACACACACAGGAAGAAGTGATTATTGATACGTGACGCAGAAATTAAAATGCTTTGTTACAGCTCGTCGGGACCTGCCAGATTTGGATTTGATGTCTAAGTCGGATCTTCACTTCAAGATATTTTAATTGTCAAGAAAACCCGACAAATAACTCTGCTAGTATATTTTAATCATTAGTCAATACTTACTTTAATATTTTTTATATGTTTGTATATGAATAATACGTTTATTATATTATATATGTATTTGTAGTTTCTAATAAATAATATAATGTATATTTATTATTAAATGTTTATTAAATTCACTCTTATGCATTGTCTCTTTTGGACGGACAACTCTCTTAAACGGGCACCCCGTAAGGGTCATTAGTTTAGTCATAGTTTTTTTCCTTGGGGAAATTGGTTGTTTTCGGGCTTGCGGTCAGCAGTAAAACAAGTGTTTAATCGTCTCAATATTTCGTCATTGTTTTGATGACTTCATCAGGAGACTCTAAAATTATTTTTTTCCTTTTATTATTTAATAAACAATGAAATAGTATAGAACACCAACATGTTAAAATATAAATTCACATAACAATAAATATATAAACTTACAATTAATGACTATAGTTTAAAATGTGTGTATCTAAATAACGTTCTTGAATGATACGGGCCCAACCAGGAATTAACAATCTTTTTTAAACACTAAGGTATTTCAACCTACAACCATCGCGGTTGAAAAGACTGGAGCACTTTCAACACGAACATCCATTGTTTGGTGTTATTTGAGAATATGGCAATAAATACTGCTAAGACCACTCGTATCTGATTTAAAATTCATCGTGGTCTTATTTTGTCTTATATGACACATCTCCAAAAACAGTCTTTTTTTGTAGTTATTCATCTGTTGTATGACTTTTACATTGTCGAAATCCATATTATGTCCAGTATTGAGGAAATGATCAACCACAGCACATCTGTTGTTGTGATTACGGCAGTCACTCTTGTGCAATGTCATTCTCTGTTTAAGCCACTGACTGGTCTGTCCTATATAAGACTGTTCACAATCTTTGCAGGTCAGTATATAAATTACATTTGATTGTAGACCGATTGGAATGGTATCTTTGATTTTGGTGAACAGATTCGCGATCGTTAGTTGATTGTATTGACTGATTTTTATATGAGGAAAGTCCTTGAATACTTTTGTCACCCCTTGGGATAGACCATTCACTTTTGGGATTTTTTTGTAAACTAATTCTGGCCCGTTGTCTTCTAAAGGGCCATCATAGAATTGGGTGCTGTATATCAATCGTTTCAATATATTTTTCGGGTAACCATTGTTCAGAAACAATTCGTATAGAATTTTTAAATTTTTTTGTTGGTATTTTCAAGTGCTGTCCGCTTCGACTTCGACTTCGACTTCGACTTCGTTAGACTCTTCAGTCTATATATATACAAAGGCTTTCAATTATTTCAATAAAAGAATTTCTTCAATAGTATAACATAAACGAAATTATAAAATACATATTATAATGTCTGCGAATTGATTTCCACATCTAATATGTATTACTATTAAATTTATTATTTTAAAGACATATTTATAGCTTTATTTTGACTAAATCTCGACGACAAAAAAATAAATTAACACGAACAAGTTAAATAGTACGAATATATTGAAGTTCCCATTAATTTATTATTTAAAATTTTAACGATGTAAACCAGCAACAATAATTTCAATTATTTACATTCCGTTCAATTCAATTGTGAGATTTCAAACAGATTAATTATTATAATAATTATTTATAATTTTATCAATCTATAAGGTCATTATTGTAAAATTACATTATGCAAGGTTTTGTATAAATGAAATATCCATGTGGGAAATTGCATTGCATATATGTTTATATCTATTGAATTTTACACTTTAAGGTTCCCTCTATAAAATGATAATAATTATCATAATTAAAAATTATATACCCTTTGAAGGCTTATGGCGTAATGTGGTTGGGCCCTTGCCTAAATTATATACCTGGTGTCATCTTCCCAAGTTCCCACCTTCAGACGTTCCATCGCAATGAAAACACGCCCAAATAATAGTAATCCTTAAAAAAGGAACATCCGCCCAAGGGCCCGGCAGCTACAGACCGATTAGCTTGCTCAGCGCCCTCGGCAAGATCGTCGAGAGAGCAAGCCTCCATGCTCTTAACGAAGTTCTTGTCGAGAAGAATATTCTCCCTCCCGATCGAACAGTTTGGTTTCCGGAAAGGCCACGCCACTATACATCAGTCGGCGAGGTTGGCTTTCGGAGATCAGACGGGGGTTCGACAGAGGACGTCACACGAGAGCAGTCTTTCTAGACCTCTCGCAAGCTTTTTTGACAGAGTCTGGCACCCTGGAACTCTTAGTCAAAATGCTCAAATTAGACATTCCAACTGACCTAGTCAAGCTCTTGACATCTTTTCTGACTGGACGCACTTTCCAAGTGCTCGTCGATGGTGCTCTCTCATCAGTCCAGCATATCGAGGCGGGTGTCACGCAAGGTTCCCCTCTCGCCTCCGTAATTTTCAATGTCTACATGGCGGACTTTCCAAAAATTCCGCACGTGGAGACCGCATTTTATATTTCGGCTCACTAGCCCTGGTTGATCGCTTCCAGGCTCCAAAAGCAGATGTCGAAAGCCAGGAGATGGTTGACCGAGTGGAGATTAGCGGTCAACCGCAGCAAAACCCAGACCGTCTTCTTTACCAGAAGGCCTTGAGTACGACAAGGCCCTGACGTGGGTATCGCACATCAAGAAGGTAACCGGGAAATCATACGAAATGCTCCGTCTGCTATACCCCCTCTTCAATCGCAGAAGTAAGCTCTCGCTTAATAAGAAAATAACCTTGTATAAAACCATGGTCCGAGCAGTCCTCACCTACGGATATCAGGCCTGGTTTCCTTTCTTACCAACTTCATCGATTCAAAGACTTCAGTCTTTCCAATCACGTACGATTCGCACTTTAGTCGACGCCCCATGGTTTGTAAGGAATGCGCAAATCCATCGGGAAACAGACATACCAGAGCTTCAGCCGTTCTTGTCCAGGTCCTTGGACAAATTCCTAGCGGCGGCGTCCTTTTCGGACAATCCGCTAATCAGAGCTGCCGCAGCTTCATTGCTGGCCGTTGCCCCAGATTGACCATTCCCTTCGGTCATAACCCTGCCTAAAGGACGGCAAATAAACCTCTCCGGATAAACGACATTGTCGCGACATCCAGAACAAACTCAGTCAATACAAATCAGGGCCTCCGGGTCAACTTCCCAGGAAGAATAAGTAAGTAAAGTCCCAAGTTCCCCTTGGTCTTCCTTTTTTCTAAAATTGCTGCCTCTTGATTCATGCCATTTATCACCCTTTTATATGTATATATGTATATATGTATATATGTATATATATATATATATATATATATATATATATATATATATATATATATATATATATATATATATATATATATATATATATATATGTTACATCTAATATTTTCACGGATGGTAGATAATATTTCTAAATCATTCCGGGTGTCGATCCGTTGATTCTGTGAAGAATCACGACGTTTCGTCAAAATCGCATTTGACATTTTCAAGTTTCAAGTTTTCCGCTTCGACTTCAAGTTGGACTTTTCAGTCCAATCTTTTCGGTAGGGTAATATTGATAAAAATAGGTGTATAATGAAGCATGTTATAGTCGCAAATCCGAAAATGATAAGCTAATTACTGTAACACGTACAGTTTTGTTTTGTTACAGAGAGACGATGGTGGGAAAAAAAGGAGATGACATATTTTTATAATCAAATATTTATTTAATATAACCATGTAACAAGTAATATAACCGTGTAAAACCATGTAAATCTCTGCAAAGACATTACTGAGGATTATGTGAATAATAAATATATTACATAAGATTGTCATACAGCGACAAAAACTTTTACTCTTGTGCTGTTAGACGTTTTACTCTTGTGTTCTGTAGCATCATTCTCTTTTTAAAAACAAGCAATAGTCGCTCGACATAGATGGGTTCCAGCGCCCTTGATATTTGCTTCCATCGTCCTGATGTCCCGGTGAAACCTCTCTCCTTGTTCGTTGCTTACTGCACCCAAATTTTCCGGAAAAAAAATTCAAATTGGAGTGTAAAAAATGCATTTTTAAGAACAAGCAACACTTTAGTATTTCATAGGTTTTCAAGAGTTCATCCATGTGGCTTTTATAGTTTTCATCTTTCTTATTGCCCACAAATCCTTTCACTATGTACAAAACACACTTCCAAGCTGGGAATTCCTTTTCATTTAATTTTTCTTGAAAACGAAAATCACCTAGAAGATTATTTGAGGTCCAATAAATATCCTTCTTTCAGTTTCGCATCAGTTAATTGAGAAAATATTTCTTTTAGATTCTTGAACCCATTACCTTCTTTCTCCATGGCTTTGACAACGTTTTTCATTAGCCCAAGTTTAATATGGAGAGGCAGATAAGCCCCTTTTTGCGTATATTTTATGTTTGAAATACCCGGTTCAAAAGAAGTTCTATAAAGCCAATTTTTCGAACTGCAATGTTCTTTTGTTGCCCTACTGTACTATATACACAAAAAACAACGATACATTGTAAAACCCCTTTGAAGGCCTAGTAATATACCTATCACCACAAGTATCCCATTGATACTTTTCATATTTAACGCGATTTAGTATGCTTGCTAAGTTGTCATAGGTTTTTGCATTGTCACTCAATGGTCTAAAAGAATAGATTTGGATAGGATTTTTGTTTCCATTATTAATCAAGACTAATTTTATTAATTTACATGTTCCATATTAAGCTCATTCATTAAACCATCAATATCACAACATTGAAGTTCGCTGGTAGTTGTTAAAAATCTTGGGTTACAACTGGTGTTCTTAGGAAGCTGTAGATCAAATTCTGATGAAAAATTAGAATTTTACTAAAAATATAATATATTAATTATTCAGGGGGTTCTCTTCAGGTCATAGGAATACCAAACGGCATAGAATTATTCTTGCGATGCATCCACTGCGATGCATCCACAAAACTCACACAGCAAATATGAGGAGCCCAACTTATATATTAATATGCACTATTAATATCACTTAAAATATAAAAGATAGGCTTTTTTGACTTCCTCAGATATAGATCTAGCTTGTGACTTTAAAATAAATCGTCCGCATATTAACAAACTTACCGCATATTAGTAAAACTCCGCTGGATTTTTACAAAATCGATCACTAGAGCTTGCCATTTTATATGAAATCGACTTAAGCACTTGACTGTACTGTTAACGAGACAGAAAAAAACTAAACCATAAAAAGCAATAACACTAGCCTTAAAGGTTCGTAAAATATTGTAGAAATACCCTCTCTATGGTATTGTGGTAATTCTTACATTAATTCCATCCAGTTGAAAATGAGTTATATATAATTCCAATCAGGCCATGATACATAGGAGAAGCAAGTGTTTGAAAATGAAACTTGCTAGGCCATTTCTGTGAAAAGGTCAACTACCTAAATGAAATGAAAAAAGAGCTTTGACATCAATGTTACAAAAATCATATCGACCCGTGTAATTTAAAGTAATACTTAAAGATAACCTATATTCTAGTTAATTATATTGATATTTGTGTGACGAAACTCATTTTTGGCTAAATGGTTACGTTACTAAACAAAATTGCCGCATTTGGAGTGAAAGTAATCTGCAAATAATCCAATAATTGCCGTTGTATTCAGAAAAATGTAACGTATTGTGCGGATTGTACATGCCGGTGGCATCACTGGACCGTATTTCTTTAAAAACCAAGCTGGAATGCACGTTACCATTAATGGGCATCCTTACAGAGCGATGATCAATGATTATTTAATTAGGTGTTAGTCAAAATAAAAACTGTTCCTTTAGCTTTTTTTTTTGAAACCCTAAAGTAAACTGTATGAAAATAAATACTGATTTTAGAACCAGTCAAAGTGTGTGTACATTTTTTTGGATAACCTGTATTTGATTACTGGAGGCACTATTAATAATATACTGAATACATACAAGTATTAAAATCAAATTACCACTTTAATAACAAACAAAGAGGTATATGAAATAGTTTACCTGATATAACTTTTTGAATTTCAGTAAATACAAAACGAAATTAATGTGCCAAAATTCAAATTTTATGGATAAATTTATTTTTAAAATATGCCAGTTAATAAACAAATTTTTGTTAGTTAAAAAGTTTAATATTTATGAAAGGTTTGTCTGTCTATCTGAAAAAGTTTGTGTTCATTCTCGTAGAAAATTACCTAGAACATATGGAATATCCCGTTGAGCGACGAAAAGAAATTTAAAAGAAAGTTTTAAATTGCCTTCGACAAAACGAAAAATATTTGACGTAACTGGGGAACTTTAACGTACAACTCACAATAGGATTAAAAACTATTTATATTTTAAAAGGAGTTTTAAATCACGTTAATGTATACATCTAATAATACTCAATATTGCAATTTTAGTAAATGCCTCATTTTCAGAAGGAATTTATAGTTTTTCCAGATCAATTTCGACAAAAAAATTAAATCGCTACATCAATAAAATAAAGCAGTATGAATAGGACATTTTCAAAAATTTATTATTTAAAATTATGACCAATCTACGTGTTGAAATAATTTAAATTATTTATATTTCTTTAAATTAAACTTGATATATCAGATATATTAATATTTACTATTATTTACGAATATTTACGAACTAATATAGACGCATTAATATTACATAACCAAACTATGATTTTTTATTGTAAAATTGCGTTATAAAATCTTATGCCTGGATCAAATATTAATATGTGAAATGAAGGGTCTTTCAAATTGAACGGCTTTTTATTAATTCTTGAATAAAACACCGATGTTTTTTTTTTTTTTTTTTATTTATAAAACATCCCTGAGGAAGTTTTCCAAAATTACAATCTGACCAAAGTTGATCAATGAGTAATGTTGTACAAACCTAAGTTACTACAAAAGAAAAGATGATTTTAAGAACTTACTCACTAGTATCCCTTAAATTAAATCCAATAACTTAATTACACCAATATTAACGTATACACCAGCACTATGCTCTGCTTTTTTACTAACACAAACTTTCAAACCAACTCAAAGGGTTTGGTCCTCTTAAGTCTTCTGATTTGACTTGCATTATCAAGGAGCTGGATGGCCTCGACATTGACGTGCTGAAGAAGTCGCTGCTCGTGACTCTGGGCAAATCTGCTAATGGTCTAGGTAACGGTGTCCATTTCCAAGTCCCTATGGAGGTCACTGTTTCTGAAATACCAAGGGGCATTTGCAATGTTCCTTAGTACTTTGTTTTGGAATCGCTGGATTATTTCCAAGTTGTTCTTTTTGGCACAACCCCACAGCTGGATGCCATATGTCCATACGGGCTTTAGAATTTGTTTGTACAAGAGTACTTTGTTGTAGACTGATAGAGGGGAATTTCGTCCAAGCAGCCAATACTTTTTTCTAAATTTGATATCAAGTTCTTCTTTTTTCTTTTTGACATGAGCCCTCCAGCGTAGCTTGGCATCTAATGTTATACCCAAATATTTTGCTGTATTAGCATATAGTACTTGGATATTATTTATACTAACGGGGATATGTTGATTTCTTTTGTTCGTGAAATTAATATGGGCGGATTTAGACTCATTTAATTTGATTCGCCATTGCTTAGTCCAGTTGTTAATTTTATTAACTGAGGTTTGCAGGTTTATTGCCGCTTCTTCGTGGTCTACGCCTACAGCCATAATAGCAGTATCGTCAGCAAATGTTGCTATCGTGTCTGGGTCTAATTCAGGAATATCACTGGTATATAATAGGTAAAGGACTGGTCCCAATACACTACCTTGCGGTACTCCTGCTTTAATATTTTTTAGTTCAGAATAAAACACAAAAACAACAGAAAAAAACACCGATGTGTTGTGAATAAATTGTCTAGGTCTGGTATTATTTCAGAAGTGTAATGTTTGACATTTATAAAAACAGAGTCGTCCACAATACAGCAACGCGTTAAAATTGTTGAATTATTTTATGAAAATATACGTTCAGTGAAAAATGTTTTTAATAAATTACGTGACATTTACGGTCTACACAATCGTTCATCCGAATTGTTCAAAAATATCAAGAAACTGATTCAGTGGAAGATAAAAGAAGAGCAATATATACTCGTAGTGGTCGTTCACAAGAGCACATTGATTTCAGACATGAAAATGTTGCTGAAGACCCAAAAATAATTTGAACTCGGTGAATTCACAAGATGGCGTATTTTGCGAAAGGATTTAACTCTAAAGGCATATAAGGTTCAAATACCATAGCAACTAAAGCCACTGGATTATTCAAAACCTTGTGGATTTATCAACTGGATAAAAGAACGAACAGATAAAAAAAAAGTATCTTTTCAGGTGAAGCATAACACAAATCACTGCATTTGTGGTGAGGAAATTCCACAATTGATTCATGAGAAACCTCTGCTAATGAACTAATTTATTTATTGAGAGAAAAATTTCCTAAACGAGTTATTGCAAGTGATCTGACACCGTCGGACTATTTTCTTTAGGGTTACGTGAAAAGCCAGGTCTATAAGAACAATCCCCAATCGATTTCTAAACTAACGGATGATTTGAATCATTGGTAAGATAGAACCACGGTTATGCCACAATGTCATTCAAAATTTTGACAAAAGAGTTGACGTCTGTGTAGCTACAAGAAGTGATCATTTGGCAGATATTGTCTTCCATGTTTAAAAGTTATATACTATGCATTAATTATCAGTCACTCAATTTGAAAGACTCTTTATTATGTAACCATATAGGCGGTGGCCAAGAATATATTAAGAATATATTTTTTTAACTCATTTTTACGTTGTTAGGATCATATTTTCCAAAATTAATTTACCGAGCGCTTAAAAGGCACACATGGTATTAATCTGAATAGAAACAATTACTTTATTCATGATTATACGTTGATGCGAGATTTAAAAAAAAAATTACGCGATCAAAAAAATTAGAGTCATTCTGATTACAAATCATAAAAAACTAAAAAGTGTATTCTCTGAAACTGCTTAGTCTAAATAATTACCGAATCTTAGTACTCTGTAGCACAGTCCTTATTCATAATAACTGATTAATATCTTGGCATGGAGTCTATGTTTCAAGAGATAGCATGCTTCTATAAGTATTGAAAACTAAGGTGTCTGAATTTATTGCCACAATATCTTCTAGTTTGCTATATTTTTATCAGTAAGACGTCGCTTTAACTCTTTCCAAAATATTCTCGAACAGATTTAGATCCAGGGATTGTGAAGGTCACGCAAACACTTTGATATGTTACCTCTCGAACCACTGCTTCACCACATAAGCAGTATGTTTGGAATCATTGTCTTGTTGGTAGACCCACAATAAAGGTATACTCTGTAAGGTAATATAATTGCCCATAATCTATTCCGTTATATGAAAAGCATCCACATACTTTAACCACCATTACCACCACCATGCTTTACTGAACCCAAAGTGAATTCAATTCTTCATTAATACGTCTTATCATATACAATTTTGGTATAGAATTTTGAATTTTTTAGGGCCGCGTCAGCAACTGAGGTCATTTGGCAGCCCATAAAGTGTGTATAACAGATAAGAACTAAAGTAAAGTAAAGTGTTTGGGTTAGAGGCGCATCAGCAACTAGGCTATTTAGCGACTGGACCTACAGCTTAACGTGGGTTCCGAACCACGGTCATCAGCTTCCGACAAACCCAGGCCAGCACCCCCCTCAGGCTATAAACCCTTGGTTATGTGCCTACCCATAAGTCTATCAGGAAACCTACCGACTGGCGAGTGACCAATGTAGAACACTTCTCAGAAGGCATCCGGCCTTACCCAGCCTTTAACTGGCGTGACTGAGGGGTAATTCGTAGTCGGATTTTACACTCTTGCCTAGAAACAATCACAAACATTTAGGAAAGATAAACGGACAGAAGAAAGAAAAATAACCATCCGAGCGCTGGAATCGAACCAGCTATCGCTCCAGCGCGGATTCGGCAAAGCAGGCGCTCTTACCGCCGCACCAACGCGACCGGCGGATAAGAACTAATAAAACTTAAATATAGTAAATATTGTATATAAAGTGTAAATGACAGTAATATGGATTAAATAGCGTATGGTTATATTCCAATGGATATAATTTTGGTTTCATAGTGAAAGATTTTTTTCCAGTTACGTTAAAAATCTTTTTGCAAATTTTAACTGCTTCTTTATATGATGTTTACTTAAAAATTAAAATTTCCCAGTTACTATACCGTATAAGTATAGACATGTGCCTATTGTAAATATCATCTTATGGTTCTGGTACTGATAGTTAGGTCAATATTTATGTATAACGAGAGATGTAGCAAAAGGATCTTCAAAGACTAGCGTATAATACGATTGTCCATATATTTAGCTGTTTTTCTTGAACGGCCTCTCTTTTCTAGCCATTTTTGGATCATATATGATTCTTTCAAAATTTTAACAATTACATACACCATTTACATGCTGCTATACACAAACTAAACCACGCAGCGACTTAACAGTATTGTTGTGAAAGGTTATATTTTCGACAAATATCACTATACTGGCAACGCGATCTCTGGCCTAGGCGAGGTACATACATTTAACAATGTTGAACATCGTGTTATTACTACTTAAATCCCATTTCTGTAAGCTTTAGTGTCTGGAGCTAGAAATTTTATGATGGAATGTGTGATAGGTTTTACAACCTAATTAAAGCAAGTATACCAAACACGAATCAGAACGAAGCTGTAACTGTGAATAGTGGATTTTTAATGGACTGAATTTTGAAAAAAATTTTTGAATTGAACATTTGAATTTAAAAAAAAACTATTGATTGCATCAAACATGGTGGTGACAACATTAAAATTTGAGGTTCATTTTCATACGCCGGAGTTGGTCCGATGCATTGGATGAAACAAAACAAAACCAAAGAAATTTACTTAAACATCTTACAGAATATTATGTTGCCTTATGCCATTACGGTAGAACTTACAGCACGACAATGATCCCAAACACATCACCAAAAGTATGAAAACTTGGTTGGATACCCACAATATTAATAATTTACCTTGGCCATCTCAGTTACCGGACATGAATCCTATAGAAAATTGGTGGAAAATTTTGAAGACGCGTGCAACTTTAAGGTAAACGTCAAATACCAAAAAAATTAGGGGAGGCCGTTCAAGAAATCATTCCGGTTGAAGTTTGCCGCAATCTTATAAACTCCATGCCATATATATTTATTATTATTATTCACGTATGGGCCCGGGTGGACCACGCGAAGTATAATTAAAGGCGTTTGTTGTTGTTAGCCTTCCTTTGCGCCCATACTAATTTCATTCTTTCGCTATGAGCTTTTTTCCTTTCGTCAGACCAAGTTGTTCCAGTCTTCCTACATTTTTCTCTCTGACCAACCTTCCAAACGTCAACCTTGTGTCTGAAACAGCCTCTATCCTGAATTTCACTTTGTGTAATATTTGCTGATCTTAGGTCCTCTTTAATTGCAGCAATCCATTTAATTATTTCTACTTTAACTCTACTCCTATTTTCATAAAATTCGACTATTTGTCTAGTTAGCCGTTAGTCATCCGTTTTATGTGTCCGTAAAACGTAAGTCTTCTTTTTCTTATATCGCTATGTATATCTGTGTATTGTTTGATTTCTTGGATTTCTCGAAGTCGGTATGTTGTTGTATTTATTTGTTTGGGGCCTAGGATTTTTCTTATGATTTTTCTTTCCTTCTTTTCAATGTCCTCGATGTCTCTCGTTCTATTCAAAATGAGCGTTTCTGCCCCATATAGACATTCTGGCTTAATAACTGTGTTGTAATGTCTCAGTTTTGTGTTTTTAGATAGGCATTTTTTGTTGTAAATATTTTGTGTAAGTCTCAATGCCGTTTCCATTTTTTGACATCTACCCTTATTGGCCGCTTTTTCCAACCCATTTTCCATGATTATTTCACCCAAATATTTGAATTGAGAGATTCGTCTGATGTTACCATATTTTGTTTTTAGAAATGGTGTTCTTAGTCTGTTGCAGGTCATGTATTGTGTCTTTTCAAAGGAAATTTGGAGTCCTACCTTTTCTGCTGTTTCTTTTAGGATTTCAATCTGTTTTTGAGCCGTTATTACATCCTGAGCTAAAATTGCTAGATCATCAGCAAATGCCAGACAATCAATTTTGATGTTGGTTCTCCCCAGTTTAATGGGCTGGCCAATATTCAGTGCCGACTTTTTTTCACGCCACTCCTGTATTGCTTTTTCTAGAACACAGTTAAATAAGAGTGGCGAGAGTCCATCCCCTTGTCTCACTCCAGTTTTAATTTCGAAGGGCTCTGAGATGTCACCCATGAATTTAACTTTTGACCTTGTGTTAGTTAATGTTGCTTTAATAATTGCCAGCGTTTTCAGATCTAGTCCTTGTTCTTTCAAGATTCGGAATAAAGATTTGCGGTCTATAGAATCATATGCTTTCTTGAAATCCACAAATGTACAGACGAGATTTTTATTGTACAGTTTTTGATGTCTTAGGATCAACTTTAGATTCAGGATCTGTTCAGGGCAGGAACTAACCGGTCGAAAACCTGCTTGATATTCACCAATTTTAGGTTCCAACTGTTCCAACAAGTAGACATTGAGATAGAATCTTGTAACAAACTGGGAGAAGAGATATCCCTCTATAGTTGTTTACATCCGTTCTATCTCCTTTCTTGTGTAGTGGATAGATTAGAGCATCTTTCCAATCTTCCGGTATCCGTTCGGTTCGCCAAACTTCTTGTAGAATTTTGGTTATTTCCTTGATTGTGCCTGGACCAGCGGATTTCAAAAGTTCAGCAGTGATTCCATCTTCACCAGATATTTTGTTATTTTTAAGCCGCTTGATTTGTCTAATTATTTCATCTTCATTCGGTGGTAATGAATCTGGGTTTGTTTGTTTAGAGTTTAGTGTTGGTAATTTGTTTAAAAGCTCAGGACAGTTTAGTATTTGTTCAAAATATTTTGCAAGTTATTTGCAATTGTCTTGTTTATTTAGAGCTAATTGACCGTTTTCCTTTTGGAAGCAAAGACTTTGGGATTGATAGCCTGTTAATTTAGTTTTAAATGTTTTGTAAAAGTTTCGGGTGTTATTTTTTGGAAATCTTTTTGTATTTCATTAAGTTGATTGTTTTCATATTTTCTTTTAGTTTGTCTAATTAGCTTCGATGTTTCTTTTCTATATATATATATATATATATATATATATATATATATATATATATATATATATATATATATATATATATATATATATATATATATATATATTTGTGCATACTGTGCGTACAAGTATTATGTTTTTTCCGGGTGTACATCCGGTTGTTGAGTTGGTCCCTGTTGGGAGCTTGCAGACGTTTCGCCAAAATCTCATTTGGTATATTCGGTGCTTAGTGTCGCGAGGTTCATGATTTTCTGAGAGATTTATTTCTGCCTTTGGCTGATGATGATGATGATAAAGACGTGACATTATTTAAACGTATAATACAACACTGTATAATACAACAATGTATAATACAACAAACGTATAATACACATCATAGGCGGCACGCAATACCTTTGGGCATCTTGTAAACATAACCCCATAGCACCAGTAGTAGATTTGTGTATACATCATAAAGTTATTCGCGGTTAAAAATGTTAATTTATGAACCAAATTGTCGTCACTTGCGGGAGATGTTAATGTATTTCTTTAATATGAAGAAATCTGCTGCCGTGACTCACCGATCTGAGACACTTATGGCGAAGCCATTATGAGTGAAAGAATCTGTCGTGAATGGTCTCAAGGCTTCAAGGACGGCGATTTTCACGTCAATGATGATGCGAAAATGTATGAAGATGAAGAATTAGAGGCATTGCTTAATAAAGACTCGTGTCAAAGTCAATAAGAGTTGGCAAGATCATTAGGAGTGACTCAACAAGCAATTTTAAAACGCCTCAAAGACCTGGGAATGACCCAGAAGCAAGGATACTGAGTACCAAGAGTTAAAACCGATATATGTTGAATGCCGTTTGTTTGCTTGTGAACAGTTGCTTGTAAGGCAAAAACGGAAGGGATTTTTGCATCGCACTGTGACTGAGGACGAAAAATGGGTTTATTACGATGATCCCAAGGGTCGAAAATCATGGGGATATCCCAGCCACGCTTCCACACCGACGGCCAAACCGAATATTCCAGGCTCCAAGGTTATGCTCTGTATTTGGTGGGACCAGCACGGTGTAGAGTATTATGAGCTATTACAACCATCTGACACAATCACAGGGTATCCTTAAGGAATGGAATTAATGCGTTTGAGTCGAGCATTGAAAAATAAACGGCCGCAATACAGCGAAAAGCACGATAAAGTGATTTTGCAGCATGACAATGCTCGGCCCCATGGTGCGAAAGTGGTCAAAACATACTCGGAAACGTTGAAATGGGAAGTCCTACCCCACTCGTCGTATTCTCAAGACGTTTTTCGTCGGACTATAACCTATTTCTATCGACGGCAATCGGCCTGGTAGACCAGCACTTCCGGTCTTATGGAGAAGTCAAAAATTGGATCGATTCATGGATCGCTTCAAAAGATAACTAGTTTTTTCAACGCATGATTCGTATGCTGGCAGAAAGATGGGAGACGGTAGTGGCCAACGATGGACACTACATTGAATCATAAATGCATAACCAGTTTTTTACAATAAAGCCTTGAATTTTGAAAAAATAACGGCTGGAGCAAAGTTGTATACCTTTTATATAATACTTATATATTTATATACTTATTTAAATATATACGTATTTTTTGAAATGTAGTTTATAATATTTTTTTGTTTATATTTATTTGATGTGTGAGTCGATTATTTCATTTTATGTTTATATAAACTGTTCTGTTCTAGTTTATTCGTTGATACAAAATATAGCCTGTACAAAACTAAAACCGTTGCCTGTCATCGATGACGCTATTAAACTACAGCAAAAATACCTCTACAAAAATTAAATAATAAAAGAATCTAATGGAACGTATTCAATAAATTTAAAATTTAGTGACTATGTTCGGTTGGCAGCATATACGACATTGTCGGGTTTAAAATTTGTCTTGTTGATATTTATTGACACGTTTAGAGATTATCCCATTTGTATCTAAACATTTATTTTCATTTTTACCTTGCGATCGAAAACAGTTTCTTTAAGAACTTAAGTCGCGCCGGTAAAATGCCAAATCATTTAAATAGTCGTCAAAAGTTAGTGGCATCTTTGATACACTATTTTAAATAAAAACGAGACAATAATGGTCCATTGTTACCATTTGCAGCTGTTAGAGAGGTATGTTAAGAGACTGCAGGAGAGGTTTATTTGTTTAGCGCGTTGCAGCAGCTTTATGGTTGTGTATCTCCACTGTTAGTACTATTTCACAAAAAGTGAAAAACAATGAAGTTTTAAAATCACCTAGAAAACGTAACTTTACAAAAAGGGTTACCAATACTGCAGCTTTGGATACAAGTTCTATCCGTGACATGGACTAAAGCTGTCATTCAAAATTGATTAACTAATAATAATATAGCCTTTTCAATCGCAAGGCTTAAAACTGAACTATTAAGAATTGTAGGAAAGTATGTACCACAACCAAATGTAAAATACTGCATATGATAGTAGTGATTCCAGCAATCAGATTCCTATTAATGAAAATAAGTGCATGAGGATATTTCATTGCTTTTTCTGTTTAGTACTTTTAGAATATATATATCAATAAATGTCACTGATAATTATATAATCTTTTTATTTTAATAACCATTCAAATATTAAAAAATGTTGTCGATTTTTGAACGAAGCATTTTACATGTGCTGAAGCTATCTAGAGGTACTAAATCAACGACACTTGCAAGACTTTCAACATTTATTATAATTTTGTTACTTACTTTGTAATTTGGAGAGTTTTTTTAATTGTTATTAAAGTTAAATTGTAAAAATGATTCGCTAAAGTAAGGTTACGATGTTTTAATCGCAATCTGGCAACAGAGCAGCCGAAACTTTGATCGCGTGCTTAATGACGTACAGCGGTTTTAATTTTGTACAAGCTATATATTTATGATTTCTAAATACTTTTACTTTTTGGCCATAACTGTATATTCACACCTAACAGATATACGAGTACTACCTGTTTAAATTGAACAGAATGTATTTATTCTAGTTTACAATATAATCAAAAACTTCCCCAAATTCCTATGCCCATAAAATATCAACTTGTTAAATATCGCAGTGTTTATTTTTCATCTATTGAATTTACAACACTGGGGCCGCTTCTTTATATTAATGGAAAATTTTTCTTCGGCCCAATTTTATGTTTGCCTTTCCGTAACAAGAAAAAGTTCGAAACGTTATTGTCTGGTTTATGAAACAAGAACAATACTTAGGGGACTTAATATAAATTGATATTTATTTTGTTCCGGTATAAAAGTTTTTTCGGAGTAGTAAAATAACGTGAAAAAGTGCCCAACTTTTTTGGTTTTTTTCTCTACAATTTTTTCTAATAAACATGATGTTGACGTAAATAAGTTGCTTTATTGTTTCCAAGATAATTTCAATAAAATCAGCTCTGTCGTTCAATTTACTTGAGAGTTTTATTTGAACATATACGAAATATGTTCAGATTTATCAAATACAGTGAATGTACGAGGTGTGTGAATAAAGTAATGCGACTGATGGTGTAGCAACAGGGTATGTCAACAAGGTTGGCTTCTTCTTTGGAGCGAAGACAGACCAACATCTGATGCGGCTTCAGTACGAATTTAAACTCCCTAGAGTCACTTGGTGGTCCATAAGAATATTTTTCGTGAATTAAAGCTTTCTAGTGCGTTCTGAAAATGAACAACAAACATTTCAAACAACGATGTGCTATCAAGTTGTGTCTCAGACGTGAGCATCTTCATTCTACTCTAAAGCATCAAGATGTTTCCTTTTTATTGTCTTTTTGATTCCGCGAAAGATATTTCGGGGGATTTTACCATAGATTTTCTTCATCCCCAATTCATTGGTTAAAATCTAATTAACGATTCTGAGAGTCAAATTCAACTTTTCCTCGATCATTATAACCGTGAACCGATGATCAAAATGCACAATATCCCGGATATTGTGGACATTTTCATGCAGATAAAGGGTTTCGGTGCGAAGTTCATCTTCAATCTAGTTTCAGCCATCTAAGAACATTTTAAACCATTTGAAAACCTAGGCCCTTGATAAAATACTGTTTTCATAGACCTGTTTATTTTTTTTTTAAAGTTTATGCTGCATTGTGCCCAAGTCTAAAACAAAACTTTATTGCGCCCCGTTAATCGAAATTGTTGTCACTCACGTGCTAGAAAAATCCGGTTCATGAAAACATTTCTGCGGACCACCCAGTAACTCGAGAGTGGCGAGACCGAGACCGATGTCTGTCTAAAGGGAAATCCAACATTATTACAAGATCGAAAGCTACGCCACCAGTCTTATTATTTTATTTACACACCTCGTATTTCAAAGTCCAAAACTTTGGATTCTTAATATAGATATAATATAGATACATGTCTTGAACCTCCGCAGCAACTAAGCAAACTAATTCAACTTATAAAACCTGAAGAAGTGAAAATTATGATTGACTCTGGAAAGAAACTTCCAGGTTTTAACTTAATTATTTGTTATGTTCATTCAACTTAGAACAACATTACGACTTAAATATATACCATCATCATAGAAATTTTCAGTAGTTATACAAGGCGCGTCTCACGGGATACAGGACTTTTATTTCTATTCAAAATCTCAACTCCCTCTCCTTGCGCATCAGTACAACGTTTTGCACGGCAATTAAGTTGACGAATGCATTTTTGATCTAGGGCCAAAGATATGTCCTTCAGGATGTCGGTCGACGCCTTTTGAATGGCTTCCATAGTTGAAATTTTTTTGTACGCATGCCTCAACTTCCGTCATGTTTTTCGGGCACTTTATGCTCGAATATGGTGTGAATATTATATTAATTCATTTTCAATAGTAAAGTTTTAATTTTTATATACTTAAAGTAAAATATTAATACAAGCATTTTAATAAAAATATATAATGTTACCAATAAAAAAAGGAGCAAAAAACGTTGTTGTTATGGGATATATCGCAGCTATACGAGTAGTAAATCATTTTCGGAGCATTTATATTACTTTATAAGTTTTCCAAAGTCTTGTCTTGAATATCGTTGAAAACGTATTAAATCAACGTGGAGGAGGGGATGGTCGATTCCAACTGACTGATCACATTAACAAAGATACGTATATTTGTTGACTTCATTTCAAAGAAAGTGGTCTAACTACAGAACATCCTGACTCCATCAGTTGGGTAAAAAAAATCATGTAATCAGGTAATTTTAATCCATATAATTGTTAATCTCATGCTATAACTTCAAATGATGAATGTTTTTGTAGGTAAAAGTAACAAGTGCAGGTTTGGCTGAAAAATATAAACAAACTCATGGCGCAAGTAAACTATTTTAATTACTGCTAATTGCTTCTACGTAGAGTATAAAAGTATTAAAAGAAATGAAACTTAAAATTTGCTCCAAACTTAATATATAAATAAATGTAAGGTTTAATTGTCATCCTAACCTTTCAACAAGTTTTGCTTTATTTTCATGTTGGGGAAGGCCATGGTATTTTAACCATCCTTGTAATCGAATACAATTATGTGCTTCTATTTTGGGATGCACTAGTAAAGCACGCAAGATAATAATAGTAATGATCATTGTCATCCAGCCATATTTATAAAAAGTGGCCGAAACTTTCTTATTAACACCTCGTTAACATGGCGAGCGCGCTTGCGCACAACTAGTCCTGAAAAAGTCTATGTCTGCATAAGGCTGTCCTTTCATCCGCAAATGAAGTTTTTCGAAGAGGTAGAAATCACAGAGAGCCAAATCAGGCGAGTATGGTGAACGACTGATGGTTAAAATGTCATTTAAAAAAACAGTGATGAGTGTTGAGCGAAGCGCCAGCTGCCTTGTGGCCGCACATGACGAAAACGTGAAAACAGACGCTTCATAATACCAAGATAAAACACAGCAGTGATCGTCTGACTAGGCGGAATGAACTCCTTGTGCACAATTCCCTCCGAATCGTCGATACAAATCAACATTGTTTTGATTTTTAACTTCTCGAGACGGCTTTTCTTCAGATTTAGCTCGCTCGAGTGCTTCCATTCGGCACTTTGGCGTTTAGTTTCTGGATCACATTGAAAACACCTCGCCTCATCACCAGTAACAATGCTGTAATTAAAGCTTTTGTCATTTTTCGACTCTTTAATAAAGTCCTTGCAACGTTGGATTCGGAGTAATTTTTGGTCGTCAATCAATTTGTGTGGAACAAAGCATGCACAAACGTTCCGAAATCCCAAATGATCAAAGTCAAAATGTGATAAATTGAGCCTTTGAACATGCTCAATTCCATTTCCATGTATTTAATAAATTCACGCACAATTTCAAATTTACTTTGAATAACCACCGACTTTTTTGGGGCAGGATGTTCGTCGTCCTTGCTTCTTTGAATCGTTTAAACCACTCGTGGACTCTGCCATAGAATAAACAATCCTGGCCATATAATTGTTTCATTAACTGAAACCTTTTGGTGAATGTTTTACCAAGTTTAAAAGGTAACTTAATATTTCTTCTTTGTTCGATTTTCATTTTTCGACCGATGAGATAAACATACCGACACTTTATGCGCGATAACTTGGCTTCTTATGATCTGAATGTCTTGAAATTTTGTCAGAATGTCAGTGAATGATGCACTCTTCCAACGCTTACGCTCGCCAAAAGATGGCATCATTATAAACAGCTATTTTTAAAACTTCCTGTTTTGCGAGAGACGCAACTTGTACTTATTCAAAACTGGGAAAACCCCGTAACGATGCAATCTCGTATCAACTAATTAGCCTCCTTCCAATAATATTAAGACATTGCGAGTAGCAAGGTTAATGGTGATAAGAACATATACATGGTGAATTCACATTTTATGCTGAATAAAGAAGTTTATGATTGACGTTTACATTTCATTTAGTGTTGCCGCTATTACGTTTCAAATTCCTGACATTCTTATTGGAAAACTCTTTAGAATATTTTCAATTCATTATAAAGGGTTATCCATTTTGTGCTTCGGAAAGTAAAATTAAAAAAGCACACATTTTGATGATTTTTTAATTTTATTACTTTGCCATTAAGTGTGGAATACATCATTTAAATGTTTATCACGTGACCGCTTGCACGATTCAATCGTTTTTTGAAGTTATTGTTGATGATTTTTCTGCACATTTCGACTAGTATCTCGGCCATGATTTAACGAATGTTATTTTCCAATTGCTCAAGACTTTGAGGATTGTCTAAAAATACGATCTTTAATAAATGTCTTTATTACTCAATCAAATGTTAAAGGATAGGGCGAAGTCTAGCTCGACGAGCCACTCATACTCAACCCGTATCCAAAAACCAATTACAATACATAATACTGACTTACATAATGTATATAAACATAAATTAATATTCTGTAGGCAAAAAATACAAATAATAACAACCTATATACGAAACTAAAACATAGAAACAAAACAAGTAATAACAAATAACAAGGGAAATAACTAAAAAGATTCATCAGTAAAAAAAAAAGAAGATAATCATAAAATAACATACAAGGCTCTATCTCCGCGCTGATAGTAGATATTCCCTAAATTTAAATCTGATGTGCTTTCTGTAGAACATTAAGTGACATCTCAACTGACTTCATTAAGTGACAAGTGACTTCGCGTAGTCTCACAAAAATAGGCAAATCTCGGCGACCAATTGACCACTAAATCTCAAAACTATGCGGCTTGGGAATTTCTCGCACAATAAATGTGGCGTCAACTTGTGTGGCTTGGGGCGCCAACAATCTCCAAGTTCTGGTCAAACATAATCGGTTAATATTCGGCTATAGCTCTCAGAATTGACAGTCACTCCTACTTCCTTTCGAAGATGTACGGGCCAAAGACACCACCAGACCATAATGAGCATCAAACAGTTATCTGTTGCATATGCAATTGACTCTCCACAATCACTTGTGGGTTTTCAGAGCCCCATATATGACAATTTTGCTTACTTACGTATCCGCCGAGCTAGAAATAACCCTTATCGCTGAAGAAGTTTTTGTTCGAAAAATCAAGTGAATGTTCAAGCACCCATTCGGCTTATGCTCGGCGCATTCCATGGTCGGCGCGCTCCAGATGTAAAGGATGAATCTACAAGTTCAAATGCACAATACGTCATAATGTGTCGTAAGACAAGACCACATACTGTGAACGCCGAGAAATCGATAAATTTGGGTCTTCAGCCACACATTCACTAACAGCGATATTCTCCACCGAGCCAGCGCATGTACCATATTCGTAACAGACCCAGTATTTTCAAATTTCTTGACCGTATTGAAAATTCTTCTCACATTCTTCTCGTGAGGCGCGAAACGTGAAATTTATTTATTAAAGTGATTTAACAATTTTATTTTGATATGAACAATTTTAACGCATAGTTCGATGTTTAAACGATCTATATTGTAAAATGGCAAACCTTAAACTAAACAAATCACACTTTGGATGACATTTAAGTTTGACAGTTGTCAAAATATAGGGCTGTATTTTCCGAACCACGAAATGGATAACCCTGTATTTTGATAGAATATCCATATATAGAATAATGGGCACTAGGAACTGCCTGGTGTTAGGCAGAGAGATCTACTGTCATGAATTTTATTAGATAAGCTAAGATTTATATTATAATTTTAAAATTATAATAAAATTTTTAAAAACGAAAACACGCACTACATAGAAAGCATTAACAGAAGCTCTCCAATATTTTCATTTATTAGTCAGTCCTTAACTAATCTTGTTAGAAATGCTATTGACAGTAACTCGCGCCCTTAAACTTCCGAATCTCCGGGGATATTTTCCTGGATATTGATATTACATCATTGTCAATTAGGGTCAGACCCCTTCTGCCAACAGGGTTGTAAATTCCCATTAAGTGCACTGATTGCAAGGGATGTTGTGTTTCAATTAGAGGCGATGCATTTCAAGCATGCACTATGATTTTCCAATGGCCCCGCCCTGCTGCTTGTAAATCCCTAGTGAGCCATTTGATGCTAGCGACTGGCTGGCGGATTTACGAAAAGTGTGAGAACACGACTCTATGTAATGTAATTATGTCGATTGGATCAGAAAATAAAAGAAATATCAAGGGGATGCTAATTTAATTTAGTTGTGTACTGATGTAATATTGAAGTATTTTTTAGTAAAAATGGATTTGCTTTCTCGGCATACTCGTGCTGAAATAAACAGTAATTTATTTATATTTTGTTTAACTCTTTAATCTAAATTAGTCTAAATTCCTAATTGTTTCATAGAAGGTGTATAAGAAAAAAAGCATAAAAGGATAAAATCCATATTGCGATTGCCTAATTATTATAATCTGATATTCGAACTAAATTATTTTAATTACGAACTCTCTAAGTTCAGCAAATTTCCATATACAAAGTATGAGGAGTTACAAACTGATATAAAACGTATGCTTAACTTTTCACTACATTTGAAAAATTGTATGACAATTCTTTGGGTACACAGTACCTTTTTCAAATATGAAACTATAATGTTAAGATGTTAAGTAAGAAAAGTACATACAGGGTAGTATATGGGGTGTTTACAGTGGTTTTATACAGTAGTATACAGGGTGTTTTCAAAGTTGAGTCATTTATTTTAACAGGTTGTAGAACTCGTAAAAATAAGTAATTTTACTACGAATGGTTTAATTTCTGAATAATTTTGGAAAAAATAAAATATTCTTAAATTATTATTATTCTGCTCATCCTTTCTGTAGAATCTCAGCTCATGCTGGCCGATATTCCAATGCCAAGATGAAAAAGCAATTCAGCTCATCTCACCCTAGCATAATATCTTACGAACAATGTGACACGTCTGCAAGAGCACGGCACGGTGTCCCACTATGGCAATCGATCTCGAGATACCGAGGCTCTCGAGGTTCTTTGAAAATCTCTTACTTATCAGGCCTTCGGCGGACATAACGAAGGGCACTGCATCTACCTTACTCAGTTTCCACTGCTTCTTTAAGTCGTATGCCAGATTTTCATACTTTGTGGATTTTTCTATCTCAGTTTTTCTAATGTTGTGAGATAGTGGCACTGCGATGTCGATTATAAAAGCCCTCTTGTCCTTTTTGTTGATTAGAACAATATCCGACCTGTTATAATCAACCGTTCGATCAGTAGTGATTGATCTGTCCCAGTAAAGAACGGTATCGGATGATTCAAGTACAGGAGAAGGCGAGGACTTATAATATGGAGGAGGTGCAATTTCTAATAGCGAGTATTTTTTTGCAATTTGTTGATGTATTATGCCGTCCTAAATAAGCATTAGGAGCAAGGACCGGGCAACCGCCAATAAGGTGCTCAATTGTTTCCCCCAAAGTACCGCACTTCTTGCACTTATCGACTACGTCCAAATGCAGTATGTGCTTTTCATAGTTTTTTGTTCTTGTTACCCTATCTTGAATAGATATCGCGAAACCTTCTGTTTCTGGGTACAAGAGTCCATCAGTCAGCCACTTCAGAGACAATTGTTCGTCAATGGTGTCATCTTCGAGTGACTTAGGAAACCTTCCGTGCACTGTTTGTCCTTTCCATTCTCGAACGCAGTCCGTGAGTGTTGTTCTGCTATCAATACGATTTTGTTTATTTAGGTTCAGTGGGGTGAAACCCCGATCCCCATTTACAACCAATTTCATTAACGTACTGTTTGAATCAATGAAGTGTTTTCTCATTCTATTGTCTTGATTGAGACAGAGATTTTTGACGGGGCCTCTACCCCCCAACTTTCTTGGGATGTATAGTCTTTTTGTAGATGAGTTTGGATGCAGGCATCGGAACTTTGTCAATGTTCGGCGCGTCAACCTATCAAGTTCATCAAGGTCAGTTTCTGACCATTTAACTATGCCAAAAGGATATGTCAGAGTTGGCACCGCCCAACCGTTGATCGCTCTAATGAGGTTTCCTGCGTTCAGTTTGGTGTTTAAAAGTTTTGTAAGTCTCTTTTGGTATAGAGTGGAAAAATCCTTCTTTAACTGGTTATGATCAAGTTTATGCTTTTGGGGTATTCCTAAATATTTGTAGGATTCTTCTGGTGCTAGTTGTTGTATGTTACAAAATGTTGAACGTTGACTCTGAACCTTTCCCTTCTGTAGACTAATGGTAGAACATTTGTCCAGTCCGAATGACATTCTGATAGCCCTACTGAATGTTTCAACCGTTTTTATCAATGAGTTTAATTTTTCTCTAGTTTCTCCATATAATTTAAGGTCATCCATATATAGTAGATGAGAGAGCATTCTTGGATTCCTCATGTTAAGTTTATATCCAATATTGCTGTTGTTGAGTAGTGTGGACAAAGGGTTCAATGCTAGACAGAACCAAATTGGAGAAAGGGAATCTCCTTGAAAAATTCCCCTCTCGATATTTGTAGCAACAATGCATTGTTGGCCGACAAAAACATTCGTTTTCCACTACCCCATCAGGCACTTTAAAGAATTAATAATCTGTGGGCTAATTTTATAGAAATTCAGAACCTCAACCAGCCAATCGTGAGGGACACTATCGAATGCTTTCTTGTAGTCTATATAGCAGATATTTAAGTTGCGTTTTCTTTTTCGCGCTTGCTCAAGAACTACAGCATCGATCGTCAATTGTTCCTTGCAGCCCATACTTGCTCTTATACATCCTTTCTGTTCGTCTTCAAAAATGTTGTTTTTATCACAATGTTGGCAGATGTTTTCATTGAGTAGGGCTGTGAACAGTTTATATAACACTGACAGACATGTGATTGGTCTGTAGTTATTGGGTTGCTTAACGTCCCCTTTTTTGAACAGTAGGTATGTATTGCCCTCCATTAGAAAGTCAGGGAAAGTGTCTGGATTTATTAAAACCTCTTTAAATGCATTTGCAAGTACGGGATAGGCGGCTGTAAAGCTTTTAATCCAGAAGTTATGCAATCCATCTGGTCCAGACGCCTTCCAGTTGTGAGTCTTCCTGACAGCAGTGCAAATGTCAATCTCTGTGAAATCGTTAGACTCCATATCTGGGAGAGCATTTGTCTGTTCTTGAATGGTTTTAACCCAAGGAGCCAATTTTTCGTAGCCGTCTGATTTTTTCCAAGCCGATCTCCAATATTCCGCAAAGGAAGACACATCGATATTCTTAAGTTCTGACTTGCTGTTACCTTCTGCTTCGACTTGTCTATAAAATTTCTTTTGGCTATTTGCAAATACTGAATTTTGATGTTTTCGCTTTTCTAGTTCATTATATCTTGCTAGCCTGGCTCCTTTCGAGTTAGCTTTTTGCCTAAACCGATCTTTTAGATCCAACAATTTTTCTGTCAGGTTTGAATCATCGAAATCAATGCCAGATTTATTAGCAATTATTTTTGCTTTTCTCGCTACTTTATTTGACTGATTACCAGAAAGATACACTGAGATAATGTCAACTTTCCTCCGGAACTCATTGATATTGTTTTCGAGGCGCGTTTTCCATACAGGTGTATTTTTCTGGATACTACGGCCAGCCGCATTATAGGTGTAAGTCTTTTAATCTGAAATTTCGATGGCAATCACTGCTGCACACTATAATGCAAGATGTATATCGCTTAAATTTGTCATCCCAGATAGATGTGATTCCAAAACTCTATTAATCTGCGTTAGAGTAATACGTGATTTTGCAATATTACGCAGTACTGGAATTTTTGGTCTATTCAATGGGTTTGAGCCAGTAAAACTGGCCAAATTACTGTAAAACTTCTCTCGTATGTTAGAAAAGTTACGTTGCGAGATTGATTCTTCATTTTCAGACGATGATGCTTCTGGTGATACATTTTGAGTTTGTTCTACTTGTTTCTCCTCTGTATTCGAGTTAAGAACGTCTATAGTATCTTCTTTATGTTGTTGATATGTAATGTTTTGATGTAGTTCATTACCGATTTCTCTCTTATGTTCATTAATTCCGATTCGGTTAGATAGTTTTTCCTTAGAATTACATTTTTACGGTCGGCTAAGTTTTGTTCCGACAGCTGAGTTTCAGGGAACCTCTTTTTATATTCTTGGTGGAGTGCATGCCTCCATCCAGGGAGCGGATTATCTCCGCACTGGTTTACGTAGTAATAGGCACGCATTACATCAATATTCATTTCGCGTGTCCATCTGAGATTTTTTTTTCAGAGGTTTACTCCTCTCAGCTCGGGAACGTGGTGTTATTATTATTATTATGTATATTTATTATTATTATTATTATGTATGACTAAAACATTGTTTATTGGTTTGTGTATTTTGAATTTATTAGTACAATAAAAATAAATAAATAAATAAATAAATTTATCTATTAGTACAATATTTCCTCTCACTGTCACTTTGATCTACAATAATAATAAGTGGTTCTATATTATTATTAATGATACAAAGAAATCTTCTATTTTATTTTTCTGCTGCGGCTGCATATGCATTAAGTCCCGTATTCAATAAAGAAACATACCCATTTTTAACAATTTGCTTAGCATCGGACGATAAATATTTTCTTTTAAAATTAGTAGTTTCAAAATATCGAACGAACTCCAACGAACTCGATTAATTTCATCTTTTTACTTGTTATTTTCTTAGGCAGGCCCTGTTTACTTTTTTTAGAATTTTGCCGGGTTTCATTACGATAGGGGTTGTTAACGGTTTATTGCAGCCATTCGGTCAACGGTATATCTTGAACCGCACTATACAAAATTTGAAAACAGACCTGACTTTATGATGTTCTCGACCACTGCGTTGTAGAACTCGCAAAGAGAAGTCAATTTAGCAAACATCATTTTTATAAAAGTTTCAGAAAAACAAAAATGTTTCATGTTACAACAATTGTTCAAAATTGTCACCATTTGTTCGGTTAGCACAAAATCTTGCTCGGTGTAGCTATGCATCACTACACGCGTCAAAAATATAATCTCGGTGTCCACGAATAACATCACAAGCGTTTTTAGTGCGCTGTTGTAGTTTTTTACAGTATTTACTTCCATATCGTGATAATATATTTTTTTTTAAATAACTCCACAAACAAAAACGTAGGACGTTAAATCCGGGGAACGTGCAAAGCAATAAATAGGTCCATTGTGCCCTATCCAATTGTTAGGAAATTCATTATTTAAATGTTCGTTTAAAATGTGGCGGGGCTAAATTGTGGTAGATTGTTTTGAAGAAAGTTTAAATACTTTTCACCTGTAAGTCAACCTGCATGAAAGAAAGGTCCAATAAGCATGCCATTTACTAGGCCAGCCCAAACTTTTACTTATAATCTGTGCTAAAAATGGGTTCTTTTCACAGCATGCGGATTTTCTACTGTCTAAACATGTTGTGGAAATTATTTATTCCATTTCTTGTAAACCATTTCGCGTGGAGGAGGATTTCCAATGTGACCACCTCGTTGTGTCTTTAAGTACCTTGTGTAGCGAAGTCTTGTAGCAAAATTTACATCTGCGAAGCCGGAGGATTTCTTAAAAGAAACCTTTCCGCATATAAACGACATTCTACGGCTGCATTTTGCTGGCACTCCCCGTAAGTTAATATTAAGCCCACTAGTTCATTGTTTTCATTAACGTGTGGCATTTTAATCGCAGAAAGTACCCAAAAATTAAACACGCACTATTAAGAAATTATAACCGCAGGTCAAATCGAACATCGCACTCAAAAGAAATATCGTATAAAAAAATAGTCATACCCGGTATCAGCAGTAAACAAATACTGTATGTGTTTAGTTTACAGTGCAATGGTCGTGGATATCAAAAAGTCAGGTCTGTTTTCAAATTTTGTAACTATTGATAACTTCTTTATTTTGCAAGTTTTGTATAAATATACAATTTATATAAAATGGTAGGGGGAAGTCCCGTAAGCTCGGACGGCTCCTAAAGCCGGAGAGTATTTGAATCTGTGTAAGAAAGCGCGCCAATTTGTTACTTGTGTCGCGGTTAGCAACTGTCTCCAAAGTAAAGTGCTGACGCTCGCGAGTCAGTGCCGCTTCGTTCGTCGAGGAGATTAGTGCAAATTTTGAGGTTAGTAAAAATTTTGATCGAAATCATTTTTTGGGGTCTGTGAACAGTAATTAAAAGAAGAGATGATATTGATTATTGTTGATAATTATTGCTATGTTATTAATCTGTCATAATTCACAAGATTTTTTATGATTCATAGCACACAATGTGAATAAAGATTTTTCTTGCATGTACCTAAGGGTCCCTAAGATCGGGCACTCTAAAGTCCCCTAATGGCGGACAGTTTTACGATTAGATTTTTATTGTTGTAGTAATTAATTTCGTATTTTGTTTCTTAGATTCAACATGGGTAAACCTAAACCAAGCTGCAAGCATACTCCCAAATGCGAAATATTGAAAAAGCCATCGATAAGGTGATGTCAAAAAAATTGTCTATAAGGAAATCATCTGAAGTCTACAATGTACCAAAAAGTACCCTGTTTGACTACATTAAAAAATTAAAACGAGGAGAAGAAATAACAATTCCATTCAAAAAAGGCCAATTTGACTTAACCTTTACCCACAAGTATGAAGAAGCTTTAATTGCGCACGTGGTGGCTATGTCAAATAGGTGCATGCCTGTGACTAGAAGAGCATTTCTAAAACTGGCATTCGATCTCGCTGAGAAATTCACACTGAACCATCGATTTAACAGGACAAAATAATCTGCTGGTAAACATTTTTATTATGACTTTGTCAAACGCCATCCTGAGCTTAAGAAGGCCGGAGTCAACAAGTCTGATGAGAGCAGTTGGATTTAATAGCCCACAAGTTGAACGTTTCTTTAACAATTTGAAAGATATTTGAGAAAAATATCGTTTTGGCCTATCAGACATCTATAACTGTCAACTCTTCTTCTTTGTTTGATCTATAACTGTGATGAAACGGGGGGGTCAGCACTGTCCAGAAGTAGGCCAAAGTAATAACACTCAAAAGTAATCGCCAAGCTGGCAAGTTGACCGCTGCAGAGAGAGGTAAGAATGTTACAGTTACGTTCTGTATGAGTGCTGCTAGATATTTTATCTTACCATTATTTATTTTTCTGAGGCAGAGAGTTAATGAAAGGTTAATGATTGGTGCGCCATCTGAAAATATAGCGGTAGCACAGCCAAACGTATGGATGAACGCTGAAATCTTCTTGAAGTGGTTTCAACACTTTGTAGTGGTTTTGTAGTGGTCATAAATTACGCGAAAGAAAATTACGTGCACATGTTAAGCACTCCACCATACACGATTCACAAATTGCAGCCCTTAGACAGGGTTTTTATGAAACCATTCAGAGATGCATATATTGACGCCTGTGGATTATGGATGAAGGCTAACTCCGGTGAAAGAATAACAGAATATGACATTGCTGCAATGGTGACACAAGCTTTCATTCGTGTTGCACGTTTGGATTCTAATCTGATGATGCTAACATGGTGAGAGAAATGCATGTCGAGAAATTAAAAACAAGCGATTTGATGTTTAGTAATGACTCTCTTTGATTTTAACAATATTTTAGGTATATTTAAGAAACTTCTAATTAAAAAGAAAACGTTTAGTTCTACGAAATAGAAAGAGACTATTAAAAGTATAACCTTGAATAATTCAAAGTAATTATATATAATAATTGTAAAAAAAAATTGAAATAATTGCTTACTCGTTTCGTTTTACTTATTTCTACTTTCCGTATGTAATTGTGGGTGATGGAAATATTCCGTTAAATGCAAACCTTCATAGCAAAACATCCATCCAAGAAATATTATACTTTGTAAAAGTAAATATTCAATATAGCCGGGAAACCCTCTTGTAGCTGCTTATTCATTAAAAAATCCCTGAAGCCCTTTGATGTTTACCTGAAATGAGAAAAATGTAAAATTAGTTTGCGGTTCAAAAGTTGTATAACGACATTTTCTGTTTATTTTCTCTTATTTTTTAAAATCAAGCATTAAAAATCATGTTGCCTGATTAAACTATTTCTTAAAAATCAACACCATAACTAAAGTGTACTATAATTACATAAATAAACGTATTATAAACGTACTACGAGTACTACGAAAACGTAAGACGAGACACACCGGTTCAACTTGCAGCTGGTGCAACAAACTATCGAAGAAAACAGGGGAATTAACAATGCTAAACAGAAGCTGAGAAAGAAAAGGACGCAAATTTATGCATTAATGCGTGAGGTTGGTACAGTGTGTAGGGCGCGTATGGAAATGTTAGAGATTGTCAGAAAATTTTATTCAAAAAAGATCAGAACTAGTCAAAGACAAAAATACCCTCGGAAGAACCATGGAAATGCCAGATATCCTAGTGGGGGAAGTGGCAAAGGCTATAGAAGCGATGAAAAACGGCAAGGCTCCAGGAAAGGACAGTGAGAACTTTACACAAACACTTTTCATTAAAACAAACAATATCTAAAAGAATATTAAGAAAACTGAAAGACGCACAACCAAGCCAGCAAGCAGGATTCAAAACTGGATTCAGTACAATAGTTCACAAGGCTATTGAATAAACCATGCCACTGTGCTTGGCTTTTATCGACATTGGGATTGATATACGATAAAGCTATATCGACATCCTTAAGGATCTTGAAGTTGGAATTAATATAGAGCGAGGTGTACGGCAGGGTAACCCATAACGCCTATTATTTTCTGCGCCTGCTTTGAAGAATTATTCTGTAATCTGGATTGGGAACAGGATGGTATAAAATTTAATGGTGCAAACTTAAACCATCTTAGATTTGGAGATGATATCGTTCTCCTTTCACAAGATCAAGAGGAAGCGCAAATACGCATACAAGAGCTGCAAAGGGTTGACAAACAATTTGACTTTGACTTTAATTGAAAAATAAACCTAAAAAAGAGTCAGTTATATATAAAATTTGCTGAGGGCAGAATAATTTCAGTTTTAGGAACGGATTTGGAGAATGAGTATGACTTTATATATCTTGGGCAGAAGATTTCAACGAAAGGGAATACGTTTAAGAGTAAACTCCCACTTTGCCTGATAATAAAAGTATTAAATCAGTGCGTCCTGTCTAGATTTTCACATTGTAATCAATTCAAAAACTTCGGGTAACTCAGAGGGAAACGGAAAGATGTATGTTTGGTATTACAAAACGATACAGAAAGCCCTGCACATGGATCAGGGAACAAACAAAAGTCATTGGAAGAGTAAAGGAATTGAAATGGAGATGGGCAAGCCATATAGCTAGGTGATGAGGCAACAGATGAACCAAGGCAATCCTGGAGTGAATACCGCTTGATTGCAAACCTCTGCGAACAAGAAAGCACGATGGACTGATGACATCGATAACCATATTGGACCCGAGTGGCAGAGAAAAGCCCAGGACCGAGAAAGTTCGAACCATGCTGAATAGCCTTCATTCTGCAGTGGATCGACACGGGCTGATGGTGATGATATTTTTACGAACTCCATATTTTTAAGTGTTTTAATTTCTATAGTTTGAAAACCCCAATACTGCTCAGTACTTAAAAACAATTGTTTCTATATCATTCCGGGTATCGATCCGTTCGTTGTTTAAAGGGTCAAGACGTTTGTGACCGTTGAAATTGGTGATGCAACGTAAGTATTTCCACGGTTTGGGACATTAAGCAGGTTTTGAGGGCAATTCTCAAAAAATTGGTAACAGTAGTAACCGTTAAATGTTTTAACCAGTTTTATGAATGTTCTTAATATTGCACTGGCTTACAAGGAACATATTTTGAATTAAAAATTTAAAAAAACATACATAAATATCATCTTGTATTTTATTTCGCATTAATGACCTTTTCCGTAGGACAGGCTGGACATTAAAGTTATATTAATATAATAAATTTTTCAGAAGAGTGGTAAACCACTCAGAGACGGCCATCTGCTTCCTTACGTACTTCATGAATACAAATCAACGACTGAAAAAATATACTATATATCTCATGTTTTATATTCCTCACGTTTAAGAGAAGGTGGCTGATGCTTGTCAATTGTAAACTGCGTTGACAGACCTATATAGAAATGCTTTATTTTTTCGAGTGACAGGAAAACATTTACATCCTGACATATTCAAATTTATATTTCTTTCAAATATCAAGAATGAGAAAACTAAATTTTATATGAAATTATAAAATATCAAAGCGGTTTTATAAGTTGAATTTGAATTATGCTATGCGACAAAAAAAATTATTGTGTTGTCCTGAAAGTTCGTAGGTATTTTTCATTAGTTGCTATTTTTTAACAAAAATCTTATAAATAAAAATAAAATGCTGTTCGTTGGTAAGCGCATCACTTGAGAACGACTGGGCCGATTTGGCTATTTTTTTTTTAATTTTCGTAATAATCCGAATAAGGTTTTTATGGAAAGAAAAATTGGAAAAGTTACCTGGAAAATTGGAAAATTCGGGAAAAACAGAAAATGCTTTTTTCTATGGGATTTTTGTATGAACTTAAGACCATAACTCACGATTCGAACGACAGATATGCGTAATTCTTTTTTTATATCGTTTGTTATTGTCTTGAAAAAGTTTTCAGGAAAAAAAGTGAAATAATTACAAATGAAAGTGGGAAAATTCGGACAAACTGCAAAAATCATAATTTTTGTATACACTCTTGATCATTATTGACGATAGAAACGACATATTTGGGTGATTATAACTCGATTGAATGTTTTCAATTGAAAAAAAAAGCTGGAAGATCTGAAGAAAAATTTGGAAAAACGCATTCCAGCCGAAATTAAAATAAAATTATATTTGTTTTTACTTTTGTTGTTTCGCGATCTGTCCAACAAATGTAATTATGTTATTTCTATTCCAATTTATAATACCAATATATGATAATAGCTCTCAAAGTGTGAATCAAGCCAATTGGTAACATAGCGACAAAAAAATTTAGTTGTATATTTTGTGTTTTAGTTTAGTTGTATGATTCTGTTGTAAGTTCATCGCAATCGTTTAATGAAATGAATTAAGTTTCGTCATTTTATCTCAAACAAATTTACAGATTTACCTACGAAATACGGTGAGTTTTGAAGTGACAAACGGTTATATACTAACAACAAAGTGAATCAATTTTCCATTTTCAGTTGAATTGTGATTCGTATCGCACATTGTGTCGCAATCGATACAATTGAATTGAATTGGCACAATTTAATCGCATTACAATGCCGCCAATAAGACTCGCTATGTTACAAACCAAACGAATTTTCGATCTAATCTAACTGCAGCGTAACGGGAAAAGGGAAATGAAATTAAACGGAATCGATTATCACAAACACGTTCAGCACGTACACAAGAAGAAAGAGAAAATGCAAACGAAGATGATATGCATCGAATGAGATATCATCGGTCAGTAGAAACCAATCGCGCGACAATAGATTTCAATAATCGTGCAAGATGATAAATAAATGTTGCATTGAATACTCATCGAGCTGCATTCCGTTACAACATGAAAATTGATTACAGTGCAGACCAATCCACTGTTATTGGATCGATGAGCGCTGTGTGCCCACATTGCTAGGCATTGAAATACAGAAATAAAATCCATGGATTGTGTTGAGCAAGTGGTAAAGCCAAATTGGCACCATTGTTTCCGCCACCAGAGCCATTGCGTTCATTGGTTTCTGGAACAGGAAGAGATTCCATACATTTCCTGATACAAATCCAGAAATGCTACAGTTGCTTCCAAATTACTTCATTTGGTGTAATATATGTGGCTCGGGACAATTTGGTTGGAGATTCATTGAGATTTCAAATTTAATGGAAGAAAATAAATCATTTAGTTCATATAAAATGCTGACTTAATTTAATTATAACTTAAAAATTTTGGAACAAAACCGTTTGATTCCAAGTTGATCATATTTCCAGCATTTTAGCCGTGTACTGCCGACATAATTCAACTCGCACGTAAAATTTCCCATTGGCGTACATTCAGAAGTACTTCTCCTCAAATTGAATACCCATGGCCAAAATCGTTACTAGATACAGAAATTCGTTTTTTTTTATTTACACATTTCCAATAGCTTTTCACAAATTTACAAAACGATCACAAACAACTGTATTGAAATTTGGACGGGACAACGTCTGTTGGGACAGCTAGTCTATAATAATTTAAACAAAAATCTCTGTTTAATTAGTAATGTGTATTGATATATTATTAATTCTTATGGTATTTGCAATGTTTACATTCGGATTCTGTTTGATTTACTTTCATTTAAACTTGAAGAGATTCAAAAATTCCTGAATGAGATCAATGGTATCAGCCATTCATTCCACAACATTCAACTTGGCAAAATTGTTAACAAAGGAATTTGAAAATCTACCAAACCAATTACGTTCCTGTTCTGTGATAAACTCAACAAAATTCATAGAAAAATTCTAAAAAGACACATCTACAGAAAGGTGACGTCTAGGTTTCCTTTGACGTATCATCGCTGTTTCCGAGTGACTCGATTCGAGTGAGTTACTGGAGTTAAACGAGTTAAATGGTTAATAACAAGATTGTTTCTGAGTACATCTCCTTAACAAGATTATGTATGAAGAAAACTTGTTTTCAGCTTAATAACAGGTTTTATGAACAACACGGAACGGCAATGGGCAATCCTCTGTCACCGATCTTAGCCAACTTATTCATGAGTAAATTTGAAACCGAGGCGAAAGAAGAATTCAGTTACTTTCCGAAGGTATGTTTAAGATATGTGGATGACGTTTTTGTAATTTTTGATTAAAAAACAAATTTAGAAGATTTTATTAAGAACTTAAACAGTAAATTCGAAAACATAGTATTCGCGCATGAACTCAAAAACAACGATAGTTTAACATTTGTAACTGTAAAACTGTATGGTTTAGTCAGTACAAACAAAAAAAATAGGTTAGATTTTGATATTTTTAGAAAAAACACCACCACTTCGAGATACATTTCTAACGATTCGAATCATAGCTTCCAAAATAAGATAGCTAGTTTAAATTTTAAGGTTAATAGATTAATCAATTTTCCTTTAAATAAAGATAATTATAACAAAGACTTAAAATTCATTAGGGAGGTATCCAAAGTGAACGGTGATAATAAGAACATTGTAGATAAATTCATTAAAAAACATAAGTTTAGAAAATTATTGAAAGAATTTTGGACTATGCAAAAGGATCAGAACAAAAATAAATTCATGGTAATACCGTTTGATGCCTAATTAACACGGGGGCCAGATAACATATTTAAAAAAGTGGATATTAAGGTTAACAGAAGTCCGGGGTAATTCAAAGGATAAAGTAGATCAACATGAAAAGTCGAGGATATGCGAAATTAGCTGTCAAAATTGTAATTGAAGGTATATTGGGCAAACAAAAAGATCCATATTAACGAGATATAATGAACACATTGCCCATATTAGATATCGGAGAAATAAAAAAATCTTGTGTTGCCCAACATGCAATCGAACATGACCACAATATAGATATTAGTAATATAAGACTGGTTAAAAGTGTAAATAACAATAGGGCTTTGGATGCATATGAAAACTTTCAAATAGAAAAATGTAAGAAAATCATGAACCGGGATAAAAAACCCATTCCGTTCAGTCAACTTTTTCAATTTTTAATGTAAGGCTCAATAAACTTCATGGTTCATGATTTTTACACGCTTCATTAGGTAGGGTTATCATATAAACAGAACACAGTTTAGTTTTTGAATCGGATTAGGTCATCTCCTGATGATGCTAACATGGTTAGCGAAACATGCGTCGAGAAGTTTTAAAAAGTGATTTTATGTTTAGTGGTAAATCTCTTCGAGTTTAATGTTTCACACCGAAGGTTTCATAGAAGAATTGACGAGTTCAGTTCGTCGAGTTAACGCAACATTATACTTTTAGCAATTTTTATTTCAAAAAGAGTAAGAACGCTGTCTAAACAAAGACCATTATTTAAAAGGACACTTTTTGGGGCGGATTAAAAATGACCTTCATTTTTTGGAACGTATCATTATTGGAGACGAGTCCTGGATTTTCGAATACGATCCGGATATGAAGGACCCGGAAACAAAGTGCAGCGCCAGGAATGGTACACTCCAACCCCATCACGACACGACGAAGAAAAAACCAGAATTAGCAAATCAAAGATGGACATCATGCTGATTTGCTTTTGATTGCCAATAAGGAATTTGTTCCTTAAGACCGGTACGATAAACCTACATTTTTATCAAAATGTTCTTGAAAGACTTCGCAAATAGGTTATTCGTGTGAGATCAAACATGAAGAACAAGTGGCTGTTGCATTACGACAATGCGCTTTGATATATACCGTCTTTAATTAACGAGTTTTTGAAAACAAAAAATTGTGGCTCCGCAGTCTCCTCATTCACCATATAAGACAACATGTCCTTGTAGTTCTTTGTCTTTTCTAAAAGTGAAAATTCACCACCATTTTTAAAATCGACCAAGCTGAAGGCATTTCCAGTATCTGAGTTTCCGCAAAACAACCACTTGTAATTTCAATTGAATAAAAATAATATAAACAAATCGGTCTCATTACCATATTTATACAACAAGTAAATGTCATTAAAAATGAACAAAGCGGAAAGTTAAGAAAAATGCAAACGCATTTGTAGTGATATACTATGTCATTAGATAAGTGCACAATTAATTAGCTACTATTGTCTGTTGTCCTAAAATAATGCAATTTATTTCTAATTTACGATCCCACTATGCAACTTTTCATGCATACCTGGAACTTGGATGGGGTCTTTAAGGGGTACGAACGGTTTCGCACAGTAGTACTGTTACGGATCACAAGATGACGTGAGCTGCATTGAATTACAGCCTACATCCGATATGGCCGATGTATATGGTCGTATCTTTGATCATTTCTTCACCTGCTGTCGAACGTTCAGCTTGAGCGTAATTGATGACGGTTTAAGGCCAGAAACCGGTCACCGAGAAACGATCGGTGACATCTGATGGCGATTGAAGGAATGAGCAAATTCTTGTATGGAGCACAGTAAAAAATATCCTTGATTTGGAATATTTTTAATAATAGCGATGACCCCACTAAATCATTAATTATTCAATTATCTTGCAATTCAATACATTTATTCATTGTAGTGCCATTAAACCAGTAGCAGATCTCCCAGATGCAGGGATTTTCACAATGGCTCCTTATCATATCACTGTAATATAAGAACGATAATGCAAAATTCAGCAGAAATGAAGGTGTAGTTCAACCGAGAATATTTTGCTTACATTTCTTATTTTCCATGCTAAACTATTTCAAACAATCCCTTGTTTCCGTCGAAGCAGCAAGACTTAGTGGAATATTTAGAAAGTGGTAAATTAAAATAATATTGAGTTAATTGATTCATTCGTTATAAGAACGTACGAAAAAAATCCGTAAAAAGGACATATGACAACTTCGGCGCATATTCAATACGAATGTATTCTTCATTTTATTGATATTTATTTTAATACATTTTATAATAAATAATATATAATGAAATCCGATAATAAAATATTGATACTTATCAGAAATAATACACCGTCTTTAGCACAGTAAACCGAACGAAAGCCCTTTGTCTGAACAAAGCAAATATTGAATGGCAAAAATCCATCAAAATATGATACTCTCGGGGACAAAGATCCCCGAAATGTTTACTTTGGCATATAATATGCTGTAGTTTATGTCACCAGCTCGTCTCACTTCTATGCGATACAGTTGTTTGCTCAGTCACACCAGATTCGTGTTATGGCCTCTCTCGGGGGCTTACTTTCCATAACTATTTTGCATATACTGCAAAACTGTTCACCCTATTTACTGACTTTTTATGAACGTGACACTAAAACCTTACAATGATTACGAGATATTTATTCAGTCTATGCACGTTCCTTTCATTTGCAAGTTGATTAGATTTGACTGAAAAGTTTGGCAAAATACATAATAAATTATACAAAGAATATTTTATATAATATAATACAGCAAAATATTGGATCAAATATATATATATATATATATATATATATATATATATATATATATATATATATATATATATATATATATAATGACATGTATCAAGCGGTTGAGTGGCCAGCGTCTGTTCACCAATGGCGGCTGATATTTAGACTCTGGAAGTAACCCTTCCAGTCTTAACCTCTGAGCCGTCATGTTTCAAACTTGTAATTTCGAGTGGAAGATGAAGCGTTCTAGTAATTACAAAATTACCCCAGGAGGTAAACAATCATCTGACAGCCTTGCAAGAAACCAGGTTGACAGATGATAACACCTTGGACTTCGGAAACAACAGGCTTTTTAAAAGTAAAACGAACAAAAGAATACTCAAAAATACATCACATCTCGGGGTTGCTTTCGCTATCTCAAAAACCATTCTTGGTTCTATAATTAATGTCCAGTCAGTAAATAGGCGATTTATGATACTATCCCTCAATTGTGCTAACAAAAACTGTACATTAATTAATGCACACCTCCAAGTTAACGAAGAAAATAAATCTAATCCTGAAAAAGTAAAAGTCCTGGGAAATTCTGAAAAAGACTATTTCTAAAATTCCTTCTAAACATGTAAAAATCCTATTGGGTGATTTCAACGCCCAACTAAGGAAAGAAGGAAAGTCGGCAGTTTTCCCGCTAATAAATGGACCAACCATAATGACAGAAGATTGGCTGAACTATGTTTGCAGTTTAATCTAAAAATAATGTAAACCGATTTTAAAAAGAAAATAACAAAACAAAAAAACTGGAAATGCCCAAACACGTACGTGGGTGAATTTCAAATTGACCATGTTGCCATTTCGCACCCCGATTATAAAGAGATTCTGAAAGTTCAAGTTGGGAAAGGAGCTAACAGGCACGGATCACTACTTGACTAGAATCAAACTTAGCTTAAAACCTCGAGATCTTATTCAAAAGAGACTAGTAATCCCAAAGTTCGATCATACGAAAATAAAACCAACACTAACAGAAGAGCTTGATAAATAACCAGCGCAGAACTAGGAGAACAAAATATCATTAAAACACCCCTAAAGTTGGTCTCTTTACAAAAACGTTGAAAACATCCGTGGTGGGATGAAGTTTGCGAGCAAGCAGTATTAACCCGATATAAAGCATCCAAAAAGGAGAACAGTCCAAAAAACAGAAATAAACTATAACATCTTTTTGGAAGTAAGAAAAGAAGCATCGAAGATAATTAGACAAACTAAAAGAAAATATGAAAACAAAGAACTTAATAAAATAGAAAAAGATTTCCCGAAAACGAACACCCGAAATTTTTACAAAACATTTAAAACCAAATTAACAGGCTATCAAAGTATTTGTTTCCGAAAGGAAAACGGACAATTAGATCTAAATAACCAAGACAATTGCAGAGAACTTGCCACATATTTTGAAAAACTATTAAACTGTTCTGAACCCTTAAACAGATTACCAACACTAAACCCTAAACAAACCCAGATTCATTACCCCCGAATGAAGATGAAATAATTAGGCAAACCAAACGACTTAAAAATAACAACGCTTCTGGTGACGATGGAATCATTGTTGAACTTTTAAAATCCGCTGATCCAGGTACAATCAAGTAAATAACCAAAATTCTACAAGAAGTTTAGCGAATCGAACGGATTCCGGAAGATTGGAAAGATGCCCTAATCCATTCACTACATAAGAAAGAAGATAGAACAGATGTAAACAACTGCAGAGGGATATCTCTTCTCCCAGTTTGTTACAAAATTCTATCTCAAAGTCTACTAGACAGAGCAGAGGGACAGTTAGAACCTAAAATTGGTGAATATCAAGCAGGTTTTATACAGGTCCATTATACAACTAATGAAAGAGGGTTGATTTTAACATTGCGGAAAGAAGCAAAGTCACTAAGGGAAATTACAAGGATTACAGGTCATTCAAAAAATAATGGTGGAAAATACCCTAAAAACAAGAAGTTCTCGAAAACCATAGAGCTAGAAGAAAAACAACACCTCATAATGACAGGTAAATTGTCCGAATTTCGTAAAACGACCCATTTAAATCGTCTAATTAATACTGAACTGGGGTTAGAGGTTCAAGAACAATTCGAAGAAGATTTCAGGTAAGGAACTTAGATGGTAGAGCACCCAAACAAACCCTTTCTTTGCCACCAAGAATGTAAAACAACGTTTAAAGTTTGCCCAAGATCAGTCAAATTGGGATGGTGAACAGAGAATCAAGAAATCACGCATTTTTTTATGAAGCCATGAAACAAAAATAAATTTAATATTACAAGACAAGACAAGACAAGACAATTACAAGACCACCAAACCAAGAATTATTACCAAAACAGCACCGAGACGGTAATATGAAGCTGTGGGTAGCTTTTTCATATTTCGCCTATATGTATGTTATATATTTGCAAAACAGTGTCTTTTATTGTGACGGCTCTATTTCTCGGACCACCATTGTATGTGGTTGAAACAAAATGCATCAGAATGATGATACACACAGAGAATGCAGCAATGGAACAATTGATTGTTATACACCAAATTTTCTACAGGCTTTCTCCTTAAATAACGATAAACACTTCTAAAAATATATTGAAGAGGATATATTTACTATATATTTACCAAAAATTTTACACGATGCTTCAAAAAAAGACCAATTTGCTAGTGTTCTAGTTATAAAACGGGCACCACAACCTTTGTTAGTTAGTTAGTTAGTTAGTTATATTAGGATGAAGGTCGCATCGGTGACAGAGACCATTTAGCGACCACAGTGTGTCCTTTAATTGAGACCTTTTGAATGACTACGACGGATGTTCGATTACATTAGAGATTTGGGGTTCTGGGTTTGATAAAGAAGGGCGAGTGTTGAAGAAAAGGGGAATGTTTTCGGATGGTGGTGGGGTGAACGCGTAATGGAGAGGATGGATGATGAGAGATGTGGGAGAGGTGGAGCGATAGCGGCGACTAAATGTGATCAATGATGGATATTTCTCTTAGATAGAGGAGGAGAGCATCCAGGGAGCCGGGTCGGAGAAGAGAAGGGAGGTCACTGGGGAGGGAAAGTCTGGTCCTGGCGTTTGATGTGGCGCGACATTCTATAAGAAAATGGCGGACGGTCAGAGGTTCACCGCAAGAGGAGCAGGTAGGAGGAGGGTCGTTCCTCAAGAGGTGCTGGTGAGTGAGAGCGCAATGTCCTGATCTTATCCTGAACCAGATGGTGGAGATTCTTTTACAGGGGAAGTTTGGAAAATTGTTGAGGAAGTAGGTGGTTTTAACTTCTCTGAGCTTATTGTGTCCTTGTAATAGGCTCCAGTGATTCTGTAACTGTCCTCTCACAAGTGATTTGACGAAGGAAGATAGGTCGGTTGAAATTAGAGTGAGACATGGTGATCCATCTGTGGCGGCTATTTTAGCCTCAGAGTCTGCCATCGCGTTTCCGACTATACCGCAGTGGCTAGGGATCCAGAGAAACTGAACGGTGGATCCGATGGCAAGGATATCCTCAATGAGGTCCAGACAGCGGGATATGAGAGGATGATTATCTAATCCCTTTTCCAGAGCTCTAAGAGTATTGGTGGAGTCCGAACATAATGCCCATTTGGATGGTGGTTGGGAGAGTATGAATTGGAGAGATTTTTCAATGGCTAGGGTCTCAGCCGTGTAGGAGCTAGATTGAGGGCTTAGGTGATAGCGGAAGGTTTGGGGAAGGAGAGGATTCCCTAAGGGAAAGAGTATGAATGCAGATCCTACACCAGTTGCAGATTTGGATCCATCAGTGAAAATGATATTGGTTTGAGGAATCGAGTCAAGGATGATATAGAAGTGGTGCTGAAAGGAGAGTGCAGGGGTGGATGATTTGTCAAAGCGGAGCAGGGCGAAGTTAAAAGGCACAGAATGTAGGGCCCATGGGGGATGATTAGGAGGGGTAATTGTATAGCAGTCCTGATAAGGGAGATTGTATTTATTCCTGGATTGATGAAAAATCTGGCCCACGCACTCAAGAGGACTAGTTCTGATAAGATGTGGTGGGATAGATCGAGGATTGAAGAATAAGGAAGCGTGAGGGAGAAATGGTCTGGATGAGAGGCTGTAAGAATAGTTTATAAGCAATTGAAGACGTCGGAGTGTTAGTGGTTCTATCTCAGCCTCACAAAGCAGGCTGGGGATAGGAGTGGTTCCGAAGAGACCCAAGGACAGTCTGATGGCTGTGTTCTGGATTGGATCGATCAAGTTGAGGTAGGAGGTTGGAGCAGAGCGGTATACTATGCTGCCATAGTCTATCTTTGGCCGGATGGCAGTTAGATAAATTGAGCGAAGTGAACGATAGTCAGCTCCCCAAGTGAAGTGAGCGAGGAACTTTATTAGGCTTAAAGATCTAATGCATCTAGATTTTAGATCAATGAGATGAGCCTTCCAGGTTAGGCGGTAGTCAAATGTTAGGCCCAAGAATCTACCGGTGGATTGAGTTAGGATATCCCGATCTAGGAATGTGAAGGATTGGAGTCTAGAGCAAGAATTTTTTCTGTAGAAATGTACGATGTTGGATTTTTCAGGGGAAAAGTTAAAACCGGACCGGGTGGACCAAGTAGAGAGCTCACCGAGGACACTCTGGATTCTTCTCTCGCAGACGCGCGGGCTGTGGGAGGAATAATAAAACAGAACGTCGTCCGCATAGAGGCGAAACTGCACTTTACCTTCGAAGATTTCAGAGATGCTATTAACTGCTATATTGAATAGGGTGGGGCTAAGGACGGATCCCTGCGGTACCCCATTCTCTTGTGGATGATAAGAGGACATGTGACCTCTGATTCTGACAGAGAAGAGGCGGTTGGTCAAGAAGTTGTAAATGAATTTTATTAATGAGCCTCGATAACCCCAAAGGTGCAGAGACTTGATGATTTGGTATCTCCATACAGTATCAAAAGCAGACTTCATGTCCAAAAAGGCGGCTATGAGGTGGTAACCTCGTATAAATGCTTCCTTGATATTCTGGTCGAAAGCAACTAGGTGGTCTAGAGTAGATCTATGCGGGCGAAATCCTAGTTGATGTTTGTCAAGAGGAGAGTTTTTCTCCAAGAGCCAGGATAGCCGTCTGAGCACCATTCGTTCGAGGATTTTGCACAAGTGGTCGGTCAGAGATATTGGGCGGTAGCTTGAGGTAAGAGTACGGGGTTTGCCAGGTTTATAGATAGGTATCAGGATGGAGTTTCGCCATGAAGATGGGAAAGATCCGGTGATCCAGATGTCATTATATATTTCGAGGAGAAATTGGATAGCTGAGGGAGGTAGTTGTCGGATTAGAGGAATGGATATTAGATCGGGGCCTGGAGCCTTGGTCTACATTTGGACAAAGCCCATTGTAGCTCTTTTAGAGTGAAGGGAAGGTTGTAGTGAGAGGGTTGGGGTTCGCTGAAGTTGAGAGGGAACTCATGTTGTTCTTTATATCTGATGAATTCTGGGGAGTGGCCTGAGTTGCTGAAGACTGAAGTGAAGTGGTCGGCAAAACACTCAGCTTGGTCTATGTCAGAAGTGATTCAGGTTCCATTGTGCAGTAAGCCCTGGATGTGACTGGTTGGTCTTCCTTTGATTGTTGAGGACCGATGGAGCTAACGAACGAAGACCAGGAGGCTCGTTTCGCCGCTAGAATTGTTCTTTTGGCAGCAGCCCTAGCTCGTTTGAATTCGATAAAGTTCTCTGGAGAAGGATGGTGTTTGAACCTATTGAGGGAGCTCTTTCTGTGCCTTATAGCTCTAGCAACCTGTGATTTCCACCATGGTACGGGGGGACGATGGCGATTGTGTTCTGAGTGGAGAACAGATTTTTCGGCAGCCGTCTTGATGTTCTGTACTAGGACAGAAATGTTGTGATCAGGGTCTCCGGACATTATATTTTGAAGAGGGAAAGAGGAATGGTGGGTGTCCCAGTTCGCTTTGCGGAAATTGTATAATAGTTTAGGTGGGGATTGACTGTGATGAGAAGGGAAATGTATTAGGAGAGGATAGTGATCGCTGCAGTGTAGATCCCCAATAGGGCTCCACTGTAGATCCGAGAAAAGATTTGGGGAGCAGAGTGAAAGGTCGATGGAGGAAAGTGATCCTGTTGATAAGGACACGTGAGTGAGTACGTGGGTACGTGAGTGGGTACTGGGGACTTCAAGATGGAAGTGGAGATGTTTAGTAAAATGTTTTCTATCCATTGACCGCGAGGATCTGTGTGGGTTGAGCCCCAGGATGGGCTGTGTGCACTGAAGTCTCCGCATAATATAAAATCTCCGCATAATATCTCATATGATATGGGGGAGGCAGGGGGAAGGTAGATGCTGCAAAGTGTGAGAGCCGTCTGGTGTTCTAATCGGATGGCGATTACTTCCAATGAAGAGTTTAAGTGAACTGGAGAGCAGTCTATCGAAGGGTGAGTCAGAATGGCTACTCCGCCGGAGGCCCTAGCAGCATCGGTTCTGTCCTTTCTAAACATATTGTAACTTTTGAACCTGTACGTGTGGTTAGGTTTAAAGTTTGTCTCCTGCAGGAGTAGGACTAGAGGATTGTATTGCGAAGAAATGAGCTTGAGCTCATCGATATGGGTGGCGAAACCTCCAAGATTCCATTGTATTAGGGTGAAGGTAAGTTTGAAAATGTGGAGTAAGATCTAAAGAGATAGGAATGATTATCTAGTTCTTGTTAATGGTTCACTTAGGTGGAAGGTCTCGAATATGCTGATCAGAGAAATCGTCCATCATCATGTCCTGAACAGAGTCAGGAGGTCTTTGTTTGGAAGGATTGATTTCCTTTTTCCCCGATTTTTTATTGGAAAGGGTACTCCTTGCAGAGGAGTCCGAAGAGGATCTGGAGAGGGGGGCTGTATTAGATCGGGCTTTGGAGGGTATTTTGTATTTGTATGGGAGTTTTTTGGCACCCATTGAGTCTGGTGCCTGAGGTGTTTTGTTGGATGATTTTTCAACTCCTGATGATCGACTCCTGTGGGTAGAGAAAGTGGGGTAGTTGAAGTGGTTGGTTTCCTGATGTCATTGTGACTTGGAGATTGTGTATAATGAAGAGAGGATCGTTGTGAGAGAGGTGCAGGGGTGTTGGTTTTCGTGAAAGTGAGGGGGGTGTGAGGAGAAAGGGAGGGGTTTGAGAACTTGTGATAGGGGTTAAGGGATTGGTGAGGGAAGGAATGTCGCACTGCGTGGAGACCGACACGGTGGACCTTGGAATGGCTGCGAGGTGGTTGGTGACAGCATTGCTGTATGAAATGTTGAGGCTTGGGTGGAGTGAGTGGAACTTCCTTTTAGCGTCAGGATAAGGAAGCTTTTCTGTGACCCTTATCTTTTGGATTTCAAATTCTCTGCGGTATGTCTGGCAACCTTTATATCTGGGGGAGTGAGATTCTTGACAGTTAACACAGATAGGTTGAAGAGTGCAAGGAGCTTCGCTATGGCTAGAATGACCACAGGAAGGGCAGATCTCTGGAGAGGAGCAGCGAGTGGCGGTATGTCCAAATTTTTGACAATGGAAGCATCTTAGCGGAGGTGGAATGTATGGTCGGACACGAAGGGAGTACCATCCTGCATTAACCCTTGGTGGAAGGGAATGAGTCTTGAACGAGAGAACTAGCAGTGTTTTAGCTGAAGTCTGATCAGAGCATTTAGGAGAAATGCGATGAATACCGATAACTCCTTGGTCTTGCATATTTTCTATTATTTCTTGATCTGTGCAGTTGGCTAAGTCAGAGCAGGTAACGATGCCCTTGTTGATGTTACGGGAGGAATGCGGAGAGACTTCTACGTCAAAAGTGTGGAGTTTATTAAGTTTAGCTGCCATTAAAGATTGTCTTTCATTCGAAACTTCTATCAATAGTGTGCCATCACTTTGCTTTCTGGTATCAGACAGGGTTCCAAGTTGAGCTAGTAACGCTTTGTGTATTAAAAATGGAGACATTTGTTTAAAAGTTTCAGATTCATTTTTTAGTTTTTTTACAAAAAACTTGTCAAACATAACCGGCGATGCCGGGGTCTCAGTTCTGGGTCTTTTGGACCCGCTAAGGGGAGGAAAGTTAAATTTTGAAGTCATGTGGTTCCCACGAGAATGGAGGAAATACAAGTCGGCCAGAGCAGTGCCCCATACCCTGGCAAACCTAAGTACTCTGGGGGGACGGGAGGTACCCCAGAGGCACCGTTCGCGACACCTGATCCCCTCAGGTGCCATGCAGCCATCACCACGGTGGCTAACTGTTTGGCTTAAGGGCTATGACAGAAAGGAGACAGAACAGGACATACACACGACGTGACTGGGGACCTCGGGGACGTCACACCCCGTGTCCCGGAGGAGCACCTCCAGGACCCCCTGAGGGCAACCTTTGTATCTCTGTCTTTATTTATTTTTTTTCAGTAACACCGCCATATTATGTTTTATTGCCAGATATTTATTATTAATATACTGTATGGTTTGGGGTTTTTTTAAGTAAGCATTTTCCTTCAAAAATTCTCCTAAAATATAATCATTACTGATTATTAATTTTGCATAAAATCGTCAGTTTGATGGAAGTGGTTTATGATGGCATTACAGAATTGCAATCGCTTGAGTGCTTCTCAAGTTACTTTTCAAATTGTGCATCACATTGTCGTGATGGAGTGATGGAGAGTCCTCTATACTTTTAAAGGTTTTTTTTTATTATACTTTGCTTCACAATTGTAATATTTTCTTCGCCTCGTACTATTTTTGGGCCTCCGTTCGGGGCTTATCTTGACAAATCGTTGCGATTAGGATATTTTCGCCTAAATTCACGTTGAGCTGTAATAATTGAATTTTTTATCTAAATTACATCAAATTCGCTACGTTCTTTTAGCATGTATTTTTGTACAGTAAAACTTGCACATCAGCACTAAAAAACTTCCAAACCCAAACAAACACAAATATCACAAAAAAAAAGGCGGTAGCATGATAGTTACCCCATCGGATAAAAAAATTGTATATTTTTATATTCTTGACATGAAAAACTCCACAAAAAATATTTTACTATTCTGAGATCTACTGGTTGTTCATATTTCTGTTATTCATTATATATAAAAATACATGCTGGTGTGTTTAGAGATAAAAGGAGAAAATGCGTATGAATTTTAGTACCAGACAAAAGAACACTGTCCAAATTTTTCCCCGATATGGAATCCATTATCATTGATATATTATTCATTCAAGTTTTTTTTTCAATATAGTATCACGGAATTCTCCCCGCATTTTCTTTTGTTGTCGTAAAAGGCTGCTGAAACATTTTTTGTGTATTTTATCTCCAGAAACATTTCAGTTATTGAGAGAATGTGAAAAATGATTCGTTAATCTAATTAATTTCACAACTATATGAGCAAAAAAAGCGTTAAAGCTAATTTTCATAAATTTTAATTTTTCTTGGAATATTTTTATAAGCTTTAGCATTTAGAATATTTTCTATTTTTTCCATTATTATACCAAATATTTCAGCAACCTGACTGCTTTTCATACTTCATAAATTCTTGTAAATATCTCAACCTATATACTATTTATTAAGCTTGTATTTAATAATTTTTATTATAATTTTTTTTTTAGAAATTTATATGAGATAAAGTTTGTAGGGATATTCCATTAGTTGTTATTTTAACGCTTGTAAACAAAAAATACATGATACAATCCGCACCATATGGTACATTTTTCTGGATACAACTGTAATTGTTGGATAATTTGCGGATTATTTTCTCTCCAAATGCGGCATTTTTGTTTATTAACGTAATCATTTAGCCCAAAAGGAGCTTTGTCGCTGAACAAAATTTTGCGGTGAAATTCTGGGTCATTCTGGATCACATATGTGTGTGTGTGTGTGTGTGGCAATGAGACATAATATGCTGTCATTACTGAAAAAACTAAATAAACACTGACTTAGATACAGAGAAAGACGTTGGGGTGCCAATTTTATAACCAAAACAGTAGCAAATCCATTTTTTTTTGAAGCATTTGAAAATTTTTGAAAATAATAATCCTTTTACCATAAAAAGTGCGTCTTCAATATGCTTTGTTGACCGTTACAGCATCGTTTTTGCGACATTTACAATTTTTGATAACTCTATATATATTAGGGGGACCGAAAAGTAATTTTTCGAATTTTCTTCGACGAGTTCATTCATAGTCAATTTGTATCGAGACACGGCCCCGCAAACACGGACGTTTTGTTGTTACGTCCAAGTTTGGTTATAAATTTTATTTTTCGGTTAAAAAGTTTTTGTTCTACCAAGGAGAAAAGATGTCAAGGTCAACAATAGAAGAAGCACACTTACATCATTGTATGCTATTTTTGTTCGATCAAGGAATGAAGGCAAATGAAGCAGTGAAAAAAATTACCAATACTTACGGGTATGTTCTAAAACTAAACAAGTGTAATGGATGGTTTAAAAAGTTTTAAAATAGAAATCTTAAAGATGCCGCATGAAAAGGACGACCACAAAAATTAGATGATGATATCCTGAAGGCGATGATGGATTCAGATCATCGTCAAACAATTGAGAATTTATCATTAAAGATTCGTACGCATTCGTCGCATTGTACAGCCAAGGAATTTGGATTCTTCATAAATTGACGGAGTTCAATTGACATGCTCGATCTGCGCGTCTCTTTTGAAGCGTCTCGGTATGAAGCCGATCCGTTTTTACGACGAATTGTAACTAGAGATGAGAAGTGGGTGCTATTCAATAATCCTGTACGAAAAACACAATGACTTTCTTCCAGAGACGCACCTGTTCCGACACCTCAACCATCACTAACAATAGAGAAGGTCCTTGTTTGCGTCTGATGGGATTTTTCTGGAATCATACACTATGAATTGCTTGAACCTGGTCAGACCGTTACAGCGACAGTTTATTGTGAACAACTAGAGTGATGAAGCAAGAGCTCATAAAAAACGACCTGTTTTGGTCAATACCAAAAAAGGAACCTTCAACATGATAACGCGAAAAATAAGGGAGCTTAGATAGGAACTTTTATCTCCTTCACCCTATTAATTCGTATCACGCGCCGTCGGATTATCACCTATTCAGATCGTTAGAGCATACATTAAGAGGTAAAAAATTTAACAATGTTGGAGAAGTGAAAACGCATTTGGAAAAGGTTTTCAATGAAGAATCGAAGGACTTTTTTAAAAAGGGAATCGAACAACTGCCTTTATGCTAGCAAAAAGTGTTAGAAAATGATGGAAATAATTTTGTTGACTAGTATTTAAGATTTCTTTAATAAAAAATATGTTTTTCGCCAGCAAAAAAAAAATGATTACTTTTCGGTCCCCCTAACATATATATGAAGTTTGCGAGCAAGCAGTATTAAGCAGAAGTAAAGCATTCAAAGAGTGGAACAGTAAAAAAACAGCAATAAACTATAACACCTTTTTGGAAATAAGAAAGGAAACATCGAAGCTGATTATACAAACTAATAGAAAATATGAAAACAATTAACTTAACGAAACAGAAAAAGACTTCCAAAAAAAAAACACCCGAAATTTTTATAAAACATTTAAAACTAAATTAACAGTACTAAACTATCCTGAGCCCTTAAACAGATTACCAACAGTAAACCCTAAACAAACAAACCAGATTGAAAACCAGTTTCCTTTACCACCGAATGAAGATGAAATAATTAGGCAAATCAAGCCACTTCAAAATAACAAAGCTTCTAGTGAAGATGGAATCACTGCCGAACTTGGTCCAGATACAATAAAGGATATTATCAAATGCTACTAGAAGTTTGGCGAACCGAACGGATTCCGGAAGATTGGAAAGATGCTTTAATCCATCCACTATATAAGAAAGGAGATAGAACATATATAAACAACTACAGAGGGATATCTCTTGGGCTAGTTTGTTACAAGATTCTATCTCAGTGTCTACTAGACAGAGCACCTAGCAGTTAGAACCTAATATTGATGAATATCAAGCAGGTTTTCGACCGGGTAAATCCTGCCCTGAACAGATCCTGAATCTAAAGTTGATCCTAAGACATCAAAAACTGTGCAATAAAAATATCGTCTGTACATTCGTGGATTTCAAAAAAAGCATAGGATTCTATTGACCGCGAATATTTATTCCACATCTTGAACGAACAAGGACTAGATCTGAAAACGCTGGCAATTATTAAAGCAACACTAACTAACACAAGGTCAAAAGTTAAATTCATGGGTGACATCTCAGAGCCTTTAGAAATTAAAACTGGAGTGAGACAAGGAGATGAACTCTCGCCTCTCTTATTTAACTGTATTCTAGAAAAAGTAATACAGGAGTGGGGTGAAAAAAAGTTGGCCCTGAATATTGACCAGCCCATTAAAGTGAGGAGAACCAACATCAAAATTGATTGTCTGGCGTTTGCTCATGATCTAGCAATTTTGGCTCAAGATATATTAACGACACAAAAACAGATTGAAATCTTAAAAGAAACAGCAGAAAAAGTAGGACTCCAAATTTCCTTTGAGAAAACACAATACATGACCTGCAACAGACTAAGAACACCATTTCTAAAAACAAAGTATGATAACATCAGACGAGTCTCTCAATTCAAATATTTGGGCGAAATAATCATGGAAAACGGGTTGGAAAAAGAGGCCAATAAGGGTAGATGTCAAAAAATGGAAAGTGCATTGAAACTTACAGAAAATATATACAACAAAAAAATGCATATCTAAAAACATAAAACTGAGACATTACCACACAGTTATTAAGCCCATTTTCCATATGGGAAAGAAACGCTCATTTTGAATAGAAAGATAGACATCGAGGAGATTGAAAAGATGGAAAAATCATAGGCCCCAAACAAATAAATACATACCGAATTCGAGAAAACCAACAAATCAAACATTACACAGATATACATAGCGATATGAGAAAAAGAAAACTTAAATTTTATGGACACATAAAACGGATGAATCCGAGTAGGATAACTAGACAAATAGTCGAATTTTATGAAAATGGGAGTAGAGCTAAAGTAGAAATAATTAAATGGATTGCTGCAATTAAAGAGGACCTAAGATCAGCAAATATTATACAAAGTGAAATTCAGGATAGAGGGTATTTTAGATACAAGGTTAACGTTTGGAAGGTTGGGCAGAGCGAAAAATGTAAGAACGGAACAGCTTGGTCTGACGAAAGGAAAAAATCTCATGGTGAAAGAATGAAAGCAGTATGGACGCAAAGGAGGAGTAACAACAACAAACGCCTCTAACTGCACTTCGCGAGGTCCACCAGGGCCCATACGTGAATAATAACAAATATATATATATATATATATATATATATATATATATATATATATATATATATATATATATATATATTTATATATATTATACGACAATTATTATTGATTATAACTGAGAACATCAAAAGTGGATTCTGAAGTTATGAATATTATTTCTATCTAGTTCTAATAACTCAATTTTTCTATTGAAATCTTCCGTGTGAAACGTTCAACTCGAAAAGATTTGCCGCTAAACACAAAAACACTTAATCTTCTTAACGCACATCCCCCTAACCATGTTAATATCATCAGGAGATGTTTCAATCTAATTGAATATAGTGGTAAATTTCTTCGAGTTCATTTCGTTCACTTCGGATAGTTTAATATCGGTAGAAATATTTCGCTAAAAAATCATTTAAATGAATCGATCTGAATGAATGTTTTTTTTTAAATCGCATTTCCTTATTCCCTACATCTTACAGAAAACTACGTCGGCACGTATTTTCATAAACTATATGAGTGCGACTTTTTTAAGTTATTCATTCTAGTAGTATAAGCAGTAAAACAGTAGCATTGGCGGGGAAGTTTTCGCGCAAAATTCCATTCCACAGTCTAACAAGAAATTTAACGGTCATCTAAATGCATTACACACCAGATAACCATACTAATAATTTTCCCGAGACAGAACAAACTATTCGGAGCAGCGAAATATATTATGTGAAATTATGTGCTTAGCTCTAAATAGAATATGTCATTGTAAAATATACAAATAAATTTAATATAAACTGGAAACAAAATAATGCAATATTTTGAATAATATATTTAGTAATGATTAATTTTGAATTTTTGGCAAAATGACAAAAAATCAAGAAATTCCACATACATTTTGTAAAAAATTAATAATCAGTAGCTCCACCACAGTTATTCTACTAATATTAAACTCTGCAAGGCATGAACCGGATCAGATAATCAATGCCTTCTTGTGGTAAGGTTCTTATGTACCTCAAGTTCGTTTAAGGTTTTTTTGCGGCCAGAGTAACCGTTGAAGAATTCAAGTCCACTGTTATCCCATTCATGTTTTATCAGTGAAAGTACAGTGTTTATCGAGCTATATGTGGTATGCTGTTTCTTTTTTCTCAAAGATGAGATTTGAACAAGATGGTACACGACCTAATGACGAGTTTCAATATATCGGTTAAATAACAGCCCCTCATACCATATATCCTGGAGTAACAGCTCTGTACCTTATTATTTATGCAAATGTATTGCATCGTCTTCAAAGTAGGCCCCTTCCGAAATAATACACTTATGTCAACGGATAATCCAATTCTCAAAACATTTTTTAAATGCATTTTCCGGAATAGACTTTCGTTTTCCCCGCGAAAATAAAATTGGTAGAATAAAAATTCTTTTCTAGTTTATTTACATATATTATATATATATATATATATATATATATATATATATATATATATATATATATATATATATATATATATATATATATATATATATATATCAGGTACACACCTGATAAAATAGGTATATATTTTGTTGATGCAGCAAAAGTTAGTCCCTTTCCCCACTGTACACAGTGTACTGCTCAAGAAAGGCTTTTAATTTTTAAATTAAAAAGCATTTGCATTGCAAATCTTATGCATTTATTACGACTGCAATCAAATGGCCAACCATGTGTAATTGCTAAAGTTTTGAAATAATCATGTGGCCCAAAAGCAACCGGAAAAGAGAGGCCGTCAAGAAAAACGATTAAAAATGGATAATCGTATAATACACGAGGAGACTTTGACAGATCCTTTTGATGCCTCTGTCATTATAAAAGAAATCTTGAAAAAAGTATTTTGGATGAAAGAAAATATAACAAATTAAATTTAATTAGGGATCTTAGAGACAACCACCACGTTTGTAAATATGAAACCGCAATTTGCCCATAGATGGCCCTAGCTGTCAATGTGGTTACCGTTAAACCGCGTTATTGACGCCATTTCCTTGTTGACATCTGGCAATGATTTTCAACTCACAACAATACAAGTTTCATATAGTACCATCATTTGTAATAACGTTGAACATGTCGAATTTTATGCTTGGAAACATCGATTTGCGGACAGCATTGATTTTCAGTTACATTTTGAAGAAAAGTGCTGCAGAATCGCATCAAATGCTTGTTGAAGCATACAGTAAGCACGCTCTTGTTAAATCACAATGCTTTGAAAGGTTTAAAAAACTCAAAAGCTGTAATTTTGACGTGAAAAACGAAGAACGTGGAAGGCCACCGAAAAAAGTTTGCTGACAGCGAATTGCATTGGATGAGGATGATAATTGTTGGATGAGTATGGCGCTCAAATGCAACAACAACTCGCAGATCATTTAAATATGACACGAGAAGCCATCTCTATACGTTTGAAAGCCATGGTAAAGATCTAGAAGGTGGGAAAATGGGTACCACATCAATTAAATAAAAGCCAGCTGAAAAACCGAAAAACGACTTATGAAATGCTGCTCGCCAAGTACAAAATAATGTTATTTCTCCCTCGAATTGTGACTGGTGATAAAAAGTGGATATATTTTGAAAATCCCAAGCGTAAAAGATCATGGGTAACACCAGGCAAACCGTCGACATCTACTGCAAGGCCAAATCGCTATGGACGGAAGACAGTGCTCTGTGTTTGGTGGGATCGAAAGGGTGTGATATATTATGAGCTGCTAAAACCTGTCTAAACCATTAATACTGAACGCTACCGACAACAAATGACCGATTTGAATCAAGCTTTGCTTGAAAAATGACATGAATATCAAAAAAGGCAACATGAAGTAATTTTGCTTCATGATAAAGCACCATTACACACAGCAAAACTGGTTAAGGAAACGATTGAGGTGTTTAGTTGGGACATATTTTCGCATGTGGCTTAGTCACAAGACTTGGCACCATCCAATTAATACTTATTTACATCGATGAAACACGCATTTGCTGAGCAGCGGTTCACTCCTTGCGAAACTGTAGGAAAATGGCTCGTTGAGTCGTTTGCCTCAAAAGAGCAACGGTTTTCTTGGCGTGGTATCCACCAATTGTCAGACAGGTGAGAAAAATGTATAGTTAGCGATGGGCAGTACTTCGAATAAAATATTTTTTATAATTTTCAAACGATAAACGTGTATTTTCAACAAAAATTCAGGTTTCATATTTACATACCTATGCTATCTTACCCGAAAGAAAATATGCCTTTACAGTGGGTCTACCAACAAAGCAATGATCCAAACAGACGGGTCCTCTGATGAATCCGATTGAGAAACTTTGGAGAGAGTTAAAACGACGTCTTACTGGTAAAAAAATAGCGAACAAGAAGACATCGTAGCGAGAAATTCAGAGTCCTTAGTTTTCAATACCTGTAGAAGAATGCCGAGTCTGATCGACTCCATGCCAAGAAGATGTCAATCAGTAATTTAGAATAAGAACCATGCTATAAAGTACTGAGATTCGATTTTTATTATAAAGACTAAACTGTTTTAGAGAAGTTCTCCTAGATTTATAATGAAAGTTACTCTTTTTTTTATCACGAAATTTTTCCAAAAACATTTCATCAACGTATAATTATGAATAACGGTAACGTGCTTTCCAGCTTGATTTTTAAAGAAAATTTTGATTTTTAAATGATTTTTAAACTTGATTTTTAAACCCGCACCATACGGTGAATTTTTCTGGATACAACGGTAATTGTTGGATCATTTGAGGATTATTTTCCTGCTAAATGCGGCAATTGTGTTTACTAACGTAACCATTTAGCCAAAGATGAGGGTGGTTGCGGAACAAATGTTGCGGTTAAATTCTGGGTCAAGTTGCAATTGATTTTGAGCCCATTCACCGAACGTACGACGCAAAATTTTCCACGAAGTCAAACAATAAAGCCTAACTTCCAAGGAATGGTGACGAATTGGTCAATTTGGATCATCATCAACAGTGCTTGCAACAGCGGCATTTTTTTTCGGAACGCATAATTTTGTTGTCTTACGGAATTTGTTGATAATTCGCCGAATACATTGCTCGGGTTGCACAAAACACTGATTCTGATAATAAATTTCAACCATTTGCAAGCGTTGTTATGATGTTAAAGAATCCATGATGATTTGCAGGATTATATTGAATAATATTGACCCTAGGGGCGCGCAAACTCACACTATGATTGACAGTGACAACTAAAAAATCACCCTATATATATATATATATATATATATATATATATATATATATATATATATATATATATATACAGACGAGACAAATCTCCATTGGTTCGTAAGAGTTAAGCTCGCCAGAGACGATGGAATGACAACCTTAATATGCGGTAGGTAAGCTGGCGAAATATAAACAGGTAATTCACCTACTTTCATAATGAGATTGGTGGTATAGCATTCGATCTATCAACATCGAGGAGAGGTAGGCCAACATAAAATGCGCATTCAGTATGATGTTGAATTCCCTAGAGTTACTTGGTAGCCTGTAGCAATTCTTTTCGAGAACAGGATTTTTCTAGTGCGTTTTGAAAATGATTGATAACAATTTCGAGCAACAATGCACTATCAAGTTTTGTTTCAGACTCAGGTGGTTTAAGGCATTCTCAGAAGGTCGATATTTGATCGAAGATGATCCTCGAAATGGAAGGCCACGATGTTCACAAAATCCGGGATTTCCTGCATTCTGCTCGTCGGTTGACGGTTGAAATGATCGGGGAATAGTAGAATTGGACTCATATAGCCGCTCATCAAATTTAGCCAATGAATCGGGGATGAAGAGAATCAGCGTGAAATTATTTCTTAAAAACCTTTCGCAGGGCCACAAGGGCAACATGGAGGGAAACATGTCTTGACTCTTTGGGACGGACTGAAAATTGCTCTGAAATCTCAATTCTAAAACAAGAATTGAAGATAGTACGTACTGAAGATGCATCAGATGTTGTCACCCACCAGAGGCAAATCCAACAGTGTTAACAGATCGAACGCTACGCTATGCCCATGCTATGCTAAATCCATGATTCAGCTTATATAAGAAATACTCCGCGATAAATTGCACGTATTCGTTGCTCAAGGAGTTTTATCATTAGAAAAATTAAACAATGGATATTTAAAGTACATGAGAAAAATCAGAAAACCGCCCAAAACAATATCTTTTATTGTTTGCTCGACTATCAGTGGCGGCTCGTGGGTTTTTAAAGTGGGAGGGCGTAGAAGAAAATAGTGCTGCTGAAGAATTTTTTATTGCTTTCCCTTTAACTCCCTTTAACTTTTCGTGCTATTGAAACCCTAGGAGGTGAACCAGGAAAATTTGATAAAGGAAATAAAATATGGTGTTTTGCTCTGAAAGATTGTTTATATTGATAAATGCTGGAGGGACGGCGCCCCAAAGCCCTCTTTCACGAGCCGCCACTGGAAAAATGTTCATGTTCACATGTATATATATATATATATATATATATATATATATATATATATATATATATATATATATATATATATATATATATATATGAAATATATTAAATAAAAGTAAACCATAAGAATGTAGGCTTTAATAATTATTAATTGCTATAGTTAATTATTCATTCATCATTATATGTATCATTGATTATTAATATTTTCTATTAGATAGTATACAAACACAAATATATATTTTGCCGATCGAAAAGGGCATTTCTTGACAAGGACATTCTTGACAAGGATAAATTAAAGCTAATATTTCTCAGTTCCTAAAAAATCATAAAAGCCCTATTTCAATATAATTGATGATGAAAATCAATTTCACTAAATGGGTTGTTTTAGTTATATTAACTTCTATATACTAATTTTTATTTGTTTATGGATAATTTCGTTAAGTAAAACATAATAAAAGGGTAATTTTAATAATATACATTTTATATGTAAGTTAAAGTAAGTAAACAAAAGGACATTTTAAAATATCAAAATCTAAAAAATAAAAATAATAAAAATTTAATTACAGGTCGTTGTTAATTCTTTTAAAACGTTCCAAATACTCATTGTTGTGAAGGGGCTTGAGAACTTTCAAAACCATTTTCGTATAACGTTCCATTTTTACCTAGACTGTGTAAAACGTTCCAAATACTCATTGTTGTGAAGGGGCTTCAGAAGTTTCAAAACCATTTTCGTATAATGTTCCATTTTTACCTAGACTGTGTAAACGTTTAGAAATGACTTGCGTTGTTACTTCTTGCTCCTGTTCGAGCTACAATCGTGCTTCCAATTCTTCATTTTACACTTTTTTGGTTGTCTCGGACATTCGGCATCATTTAAGTTAAAATTTCCCATTCGGAATCGCTAATTTCTTATTGCAGAACTTCTTAGAAGTACTGTACAAAATCGCATTATCTCCCAAGGCTGCACACATGCCATAAGATTCCGAAGTATTTCTTTTTTCAGTTGAAAGGCGAGAAGAAGGCAGTACTTCAAATGTTGCTTTTCGAACGACATCGACGCAACAACTAATTTTTTAGGTTGTATTCACAGTAGGTCCCTATATTATACCTTGTTTTAGTATTTTTTCATTTGATACTCGTGCATCCTCAATGATATATTTCTGGTAGTTTTTAGTGTGCATGACTTGATTCTGAATTGCACATATAAAGTCCTCACTCTCCGGAAAAAGCGTTCCGCGTTCGACGCATTTGTGTCGACTTCATGATGGTCAAGATCATGGAGATGTCTACCATGCAGAGACATATTTTTCCACTCTTGTATAATTGTTCCAGTTATCTGAATGCTCTCATTTTGTGGTTCTATTTGTTCAAGAGTCAGAGGCGTATAATTATCATCAGTTAAACACACGCAGGAATATAGCGGGCATTCGATCATTCTTTGATGGACTGGATACTGGATATTTGTTCTTAAACTGGATATTTGTTCTACGTGTAGATTACATATATTTATAATTCCTCTCCCCTCTTATAATTCCTTATAATTCATCTTGTAATTCCCTCCCCCTCTCCCCCTCCTGTTTTGGAGGTAAAAGATAGCGCTTTAAAATAATAACTATACAGCAGAAAAAATCTGAATCGATAACAAGTAGAGACCGAGAATTCAGATGAGAACTTAATAAGAGCCGTTTTTTTTAAATATTTTATATAATATATATTGGTGGTAAAAACAAATAAATGTAATGTGTGTAACAAACGGCTGCACTTTTAGAATATATTAGTTAGTAAAAACCTATAATGTCTTAAAATATGATATATTAAACTCGAACAGATTTACCATTAAACCACAAATTACCTTATTTAAATTCTCGATACGTGTTTCGACATGGTTAGCGAAACGCGGGTCGAGAATTTAAATAAGATGATTTGGTGTTTAGTAGTAAATCACTTCGATCTAATATTAAATTTCTTCGATCTCTAATCTCAGATATTAAACAATCTCCTGATGATGCTAACATGGTTAGCGAAACGCGCGTCCAGAAGTTAAATAAACTGATTTGGTGTTTAGTCGTAAATATGTTCGAGTCTAGTGTTTGACACCGAAAATTACAAAAAAAACTGATATAATGTAAACTATATAGACAGTAAATTTTGTTACTGCTAATGCAGTAAAGCTTAAATCACTTTGAAATTCTATATAACTGTATATCAGATGAACACTGGAATCTCACTTTGCAAAATATCGTTTGTAGAAGAAATTTATGATGAGATTAATTAATTAATTAATTTTTCTATTTTGTTATTTATCACTTGTTTCATTTTTTTGACTTTGTGACTATAATTTTTATTTTAAATTTTGTTTACCTTTACCCCATTTTGCTCGAAAAAGCAAAAAAATAAACATTTTAGAAGCAACAGAATTGTTAATATGCCTAGATCTTGTCTCATTTTAGAAGTGTAATGAATGACATTTATTAAAATGGAGTCGTATGCCATACAACAACGCTCTAAAATTGCAAAATCGCATTATGAAAATGAGCGTTCACTGAAAAATGTTTTTAGAAAATTACTTGAGATTTACGGTTTGCACAATCATCCTATCAAGGACGGGATTTACGGTTTGCACAATCAATAGCACTATCAATCAAATTGTTAAAAAAACTGAAGAAAATGGTTTGGTGGAAGATTAAAGAGCAATATATAGTTGTAGCAGTCGTTCACAAAAGCATATTGATTTGGTACGTGAAAGTGTTGCTCAAGAGCCCAGAAGTTTCTATTAGTTGATGTTCACAACAATTTTCAAGGCATATAAGGTTCAAATAAAACAAGGACTAAAACCACTGGATCATTCAAAACGTTACTGCATTTGTCAGTTGGATCAAAGAACAAACAGATGATTTTTCCGTTGTTTGTTTAAAATGTTTAAAAAGCAACATATGCTTCACTGATGCACAATCATTTAATATTTATTAACATCGCAATTCTGTGAAAGTCAAACAGCAAACTGTTTTGATACAAATTAGCCACGTTAATGCATGTGCCTATTCATTATATTTTATCGACAAAAGAATAGAACGGTTCAATACCGATAGCCTTCGAAACTAATTAAAGCGATGACATCAATTTTACTAAAAACTAATTAAAATTGTTCGATATCATCAATGTCTGGGTTTGATAAATTTGAAAAGCATTAAAGACGGAACTAAAAAATTATTGATGCAAATTTTAGACCCATTTATAAAAGATGACATAAGTAAAAATGTAATATTAGCAGTCAAGCTAAGACAAATAATGTTTTTCTGGATGGATGCGGTGAAGAAATCAATCTCTTCGCGAACATTGTTTTACGCACAGAATTATATCAGTCGCAATATTTACAGTGTGGTCCGAAGAGTTGCTAATACTTGGTTGCGCTATAAACAATTTGGTAGGAGGGTTAGAAAAGTGGAGTTGATCTTAAACGATATTCGGTTAAGGGAAATTTAGATTTTTATTCTTTTTTGGGTTTTTCGCCACGATCCAGAAAACTCAAAAAATATCAAAAATATCTATTCTTATGTAAAATGTTAATTTAAACGTTAATTTTTTAATGTTATTAAAAATGTTAGTATGTCACTGTCATTAAAAACTATTATTGTCAATGTAAGTATCATTGACATACACTGAAAATATATTTACTTCCTATCTTTGCATTATATATAGAAGTAATTTATTTTTTAAATTCGTTGTGAAAACGGGGGGAGAAAACCTCCCGAAACGTTTACCCATCATCATCATTCTCGGATTATCTACGGCTGTCGCCGCCTCTCCGTCCCCAGTTTCCAGTTCGTTCTGTCGTGACACATGTCCTCTTGCAAATCTCTTGCTTCCATGGCTTCGTCAACGCCGTCTCTCCAACTTCTTCTTGGTCGTCCTCTCTTTCTTCTTTCTGGAAGTATCCATTCCAACACTTTTCGTGGCCATCTTGTCTCATTCATTCTTTTTGCATGTCCGAACCAAGTCAATTGTTTTCTCTCTATGTCGTCCACAATATCTCTCTCGATGTTCATGTCCCTTTTAATGTTTATATTTCTTATTCTCTCAAGTCTCGATCTCCGACAGCTCCTTCTCAAAAAATCCATCTCCGTGGCCAGTAGTTTTCTTCTATTAGTATTATTTAAATCCCACACTTCTGAACCATAAGTCAAAACACTCTTTACGATTGAGCCATATATGCGAAGTTTTGTTTCTCGCCTAATTTTTCTTTCCCACAGGACAGAGTTGAGTGCTCCAATGATTTGTCTACCTCTTATTATTCTTGTTTGAATTTCATCATTACTATTACCTTGCCTGTTGAAGATCACCCCTAAGTATTTAGCCCTGTCAACGTTTTTTATTGTTCCGTTTTCCAAGGGTAAATCGTCGTTGTCATTACTACTCACCGCTAAGTATTCACATTTATTTAAGTTAATTGTGAGACCAGCTAGTGTGTACTCTTCATTTAGTTTATGATATATAGCTATATAGCTCACTATTTGAGCTATATGAGCTATATAGCTCACCATATAGCTCAAATCCTGTTGGTCTTCTGCAACCACTATCTGATCGTCGGCGAAATAAAGAGTATATAGGGTGTCATCCCCCACCCGAAGGCCCATGTTCCAACACTTCCGTGCCCAGCCTTTCATGGATTGGTCTACGTATAGTTTGAATAAGGTGGGAGATAGACAACATCCTTGTCTTAGCCCCTTTGTTGTATTGAATGATTCAGATAGCGATGTTCCAATTTTAATAACCGCAGAATTCTGTTCATAGTAAAGTTGGACGGCCCGAATCAATGTTGGTCTAATCTTGAGAGTTTCCATTGCTTCCCATAATTTCGATACTGGTACACTGTCATAAGCCTTTTCTAGGTCTATGAAAGCTATATGCGTCTCCCTGTTTCGCTGGGTTCGTTTTTCTAGGGCTATTTTTAGAGTGAAAAGGTTGTCTGTGGTGGATCTCCCTGCCCGGAAACCGGCTTGTTCTTCCGCTTGTTTATCCTTGATATCTTCTTCTATTTCATTTCTAAGGATTCGGGAATATATTCTTCCTATTGTTGGGATTACCGCTATACCTCGGTAATTCTTAGGATCATTTTTTGAGCCTTTTTTGTGAATGGTTGATATATATGATGTTCTCCATTCGATCGGCGTTTCTTCCCCATTCAGGCATCGTTGAAACATATTCTTCAACATTCTTAAAAGTTTTTCGGGTCCATACCTTATGAATTCCGGGTGGATCCCTCCAGGTCCACGTTTACCCATACAAGTTTTATTTTAGAACATTTTTATATTTTTAAAATTTTGTTCGTTAGGCAAATTTATTACAGAAAAGAATCATTGAGAAATTTGTCTCCGTTTGATTTTTTGTTTTTTACCCAGTGATTATCGATTTATATAAGAACAGAGATTTTTGAGTTTTTGATCATGGCTAAAACCCCATTTAGTTGCCATGCAGCGCTATACGAGAAAGGAACGTTCGTTTTGTGTGGGCAATAATAAAAATTGTCGCTACTGATATGGAGAAAACCGTAAAAAGAAACATAAAAAGGCTATGTGGAGAAAGAAGGTCATGGTTTGGGTTGCAATGTCTTTCCGCTTCGGTTCAGGTGAAAATCTTCTCCTGTTATTGTTGGGTCCATAGTCCATGGGAGTTTTCTGGATCGTAGTCTTAGGTTGGGGAGATTTTGTAATTCATAAGAAAGTATTGAGTTAACTTGGGTATGGCAGTTACTAAATTCCCTCAATGCTGCTGCATGCTTTCTTATTTGAGATAAGGCGATATTGGGATACTGCAGTTGATTAAATACTTAGTTCCAAATTGACTCTTTGTAAGTTTTTTATGAGGATATCTCAAAAATGTACCGCAACCTCTCTGCCACTCTGGAAGATCTAAAGAAGAATATCTGACCAGAAATCCAAATTTTAGAGGTCGGCTTCAGGAGTGTTAGGACAGAAATGGACATTTAGACAATTTAATCTTTAGAACATGAATTTCCAAGAATTTTTTTAAATTTTAAGAATAAATTTGTTAAAATTGATCAAATTATTTTCTTTTAATTTCATTTTAAAAAGTTAACAACTCTCTGAACCATCCGTTATTTACAAGGATTAGATTTCAGTATTGTAAAGGATTATTCAATAAGACTGTCAGAACTTTAAAATGAGGCGCAATGATAACTAAAAACGATGATTTTTATTTTGTCTTTTGAAGTTTTTGAAGAAGAAGAATTTTGTTTTTTTTTGAAGAATTCAACAATGGCATTGTGTTTTGAAAATAATGTCCTTCAAATATCCCCTTCGACTTCGTCTTGCAGAATGCATTCGACAAAACCAATTTTCGATTCTTTTTTCACACATATCGCGTTATACATTTTCAATGGTGGCCTGAATGCTTCGTTTAAGACGTTTAATTGTTTTCGTTTTATTTCTATAAACAAAAGATTTAACATACTCACTAAAGATAATCCAAGGGCGTGAGACTGAATGATCTTGGTAGTTAGTTAACATTACCACTTCGCGAAATAACGCGTCTGGTGAGATGTGTGACAAGGTAACCAAACAGTGACTTGGGGGGATTTTAATCGGCCGAAATCATGCATCATGTTTGTTAGGAACTTGGTTGGAAAATATTATTTTTTCAAGTTGTGGGTGGCCTTCAAACTATTCTAGAGCCCAAATCGTGTATCCCGTATCTTTCCATGGTGAACTGACACAAGGTACTGAACATTATGAGTGACATTTATATTTCAAAGTGTTGCTACTATTACGTTTCAAAGTACTGACACTCTTATTGAAAAACTCTTTCAAAATCATTTAAAAACACCTTCGAGGCAAGAGAGTAATAGGGTAAAGGTTTCACGATATTTGCTTTTTTAGTTGTCACTGATTATTGATATGTTTCTACTACTAGGCTAATTGAAAAGTTTGTGGAGCAACACCTATAAAGCAGTAAAAAACTGTATAATCGGTTATATTTTGAAGTTTCATCTTTCATATGAACATATGTGAAGTTTCAAGTCGATCTGTCAATTCATTCGTACAAAATTAGCAGTAAACGTGTCAGTGTTATTTTTTAAAATGGAAAATATTGAAAATCTTGCAGTGATTAAATGCTTTGTACAAACAAATTTGAATGCAATGGAAATTCATAGTGAAATAGTAAATGTATTAGGGGAGTCTGCTCCTTCAAAAACAATGGTTTGTAAGTGGTCAGGTAAGTTTCAACGTGGTCACACAAACCTGGATGATGATCTTTGTTCTGAATGTTCAATAAGTGCAACTAGTGGACAAATAATTAATTCTATACATGATATGGTTATGGATGACGGACTATTGACTTTGAGTAAAATTGCTAAGGCCATGGGCATCTCAACTGAATGGGTGTTTCATATTTTGAAAAAGGAATTGAGCTTGAGAAAGCTATGCGTAAGATGGGTGCCGCATTTGTTAAATTCTGATAAAAAACGACTTCGAGTAAAACTTTCTAACCAATATTTGGATCGTTTTAGAAAGAATAAAATAGGTTTTAAACATCATTTTGTAACTATGAATGAGACTTGGGTATATCACTAACATTCTGAACTGCTACAACAAACAGTAGAGTGAACTGAGCGCGATTGTTCAGCTCCGAAGCAGTGACCAAAATCGACCTAAAAGATCATGCATCATTTTTTTGGGATGCAAAAGGCATGTTGTTAATTGATGACCTTTACACCGGTAAAACAATAACAGGATAGCTTTACTCTAACATTTTGGATCAATTGAATGCAAAAATTCGAGAGAAAAAACTGGTTTAGCGAAGAAAAAAATAATTTTTCATAAAGACAATGCACCGACTAACAGACGTGTTCTTGTAATGGCTAAATTGAAAGAGTTACACTACGAATTGTTGGATATGGAACCCACCATATTCACCAGATTTGGCTTCTTCTGACTTTCATCTGTTCCCAAACCTCAAAAAATTCCTACATGGCAAGGGTTTTTCATCAAAGGAAGAAGTTATAGCAGCCGTAGAAAGTGATTTTTTCATCTATAAACTTGTTTTATGATTTCCACTCCAAGAACTTTTCAATTAGGTTAGTACAAGCTTCTCTGACAAATCCCTTGGAGACGTCTGACAATTGATGAATAACTCATTCAATTTCAGCTACAACTGTTCATTCAAAGGTTTCTGAGAATCTGGCAGGGTATATTTTAAACATCTATTTAGCAGATTGGATTGTCAAAAATTTTCATGGAAATATTTTCCAGTATATCAATACGAGGTGTATAAATAAAGACTGGTTTTTACTTTTTTATATAATTGAAATTACAATTCTACATTATCTCCTTCAAAGTAGTTGCCTCGGGAAGCCATATACTGCTGCAGATAATGTGTTTACTTGTAATAGCAGTGCTGAAAGTCAGGTTGCCTGGCCCTGGCCTCACTAAAATGGCCTTCAGCTGGTCCATTACGGCCTGTTTAGTGTTTTCCAATTTCCCAAAAATGTTGTGCCCTGTGAGGTGAATTTTAATCTTGGGAACGGGGAAACAAGGACTCAAGTCTGTTGAATAAGGGGGCTGCGAAGCCTCACTGATATTTTTACTTGTAAAAAACTGTGTGCCAAAGCGCATTACAGTGATGGAGCACCTAGGGATTCTTGATATTCAGTATTATACGAATGGCCCTTTTTTTAAAGCATTTCAGGAACTCAGGTTTAACATTTGAGCTTGTAGCACAAATTCCTTATAAACGATCCCCTGGGTATCAAAAAATCAAATCAGTAGGCTTTTGATCTATGATTTGCTCATTCTGATTGATGTGCTAATTTTTTTGGCCGTGGTGAGATTGGACTACGCCATTCCTGGATACATTTACCGAAACATAATCCTATAGGACTGCCAATTCCATACATTACCATTAGTTTGGTTTAGTTGATTTAAATACGAGATGTCTAGATAAAATAATGGGGCTGGTGGCATAGCATTCGATTTGGCACGATTATTGACTTATCCATTGACGGAAAGACCGGCTAATTTTTGATGCATCTTTAGAACCAGTTTGAACTCGCGAGAGTCACTTGAAGGTCCATAGCAAACCGGATTTTCTAGCGCATTCTTAAAATGAGTAACAACAATCTCGAGCAAGTGTTTTTTAGAGCAAATTTTGTTTTAGACATGGGCATATGTGACGGACACTTTGGCAAAATTGCAACAGGCCTGTGGAAACTGTTTCGTTAAAGAACCAGGTTTTCAGGTGGGTAAAGACATTCTCAGAAAGCTGAGACTCAATTGAACATACATCTCGAAAGTGATCAACTGCAAAAACTGATGAAAATGTCCACAGAATCCGAGAGTTGACTTTGATTCACACAACCATTCGTCAGATTTTAGCCCATGAAAAAAAGATCTGTGCGAAAATGGTTCCGAAAAACATTTCGCAGTATCAAAATCCCTATTCAAATCCCCTTTTTGGGGGCAAATTAAATGTCAAAACATGGTGATGCTTTTTTGATAGCCATGGGATCGTCCATAAGGAATTTGTGCCTCAAAGCCTAACGGTACACTAGCATTTTTACTTAGAATTTTTTGAAAGACTTTTTAGATATCTTCGAGTGAGTCTGAACATCAAGAACACTCGAATGCTGTATAATAATAATGCGCCTTGCCACTTAGCGATTTCAAGTATCGATCAAGTAAAAACATCACTATGCCTCAGTAGCCCCCTTATTCATCAGATGTGATTCCTTTTCTTTTTCCCAATATTACAAATTCATCTCATAGGACACCATTTTGGGATAATAGAGAACACTAAAAAGGCCATAAGCGGTCAGCTGAAGACGATTGTAGCATCTGTAGCGTGGATAAACCGTCTCCAGCGCTTTATCGCTTCCCAAGAAGGCAACGTAGAGTTGTAACATAATTTCAGTTCAGTTAGAAAAAAAAATTATAAAGTCTGTTTAATTACTGTATTTAGATACCCCGTAGATGGTCCAAACTTTGTTTATGTACAATCCTTTCTTTGTTGTAAATTTCTTCAATTCATTTCAGGTAAAGTTGGTGTAGAATATTTAATAAAATTAACCAAAAAAAAAACATACGACGCTCTCAAACACTAACCCAGATTTCGACTTCTTCAGCCAGGTTTTTTAGTTAGCCCGGAGGCTCCTACTAGTTTCAAATGACTTTTGAACTTTTTATTTCTGGGGTTCTCTAGCTGACCCTTTACTAACCCAGTTTCAATTTATTCTAATTAGGGAGTTACCGTAATTGATACTAGACGATTCATTTAAAAACTTTTAATTTTTATAAAAGCTAAAACTAGATATTAACATTACGAACTACACATATAAAGTGTGTTCTGAAATATGAAAATATGATATTTAATTATTAATAAATATTTTTCTTCGACCATTTCAAGTGGCGTCGTCGATGTTCGTTATTGAACGTTTATCAGAAAACACAAACAAGAAATCATTTTTACTAGAAAATAACAGGACTAAAAAGTACATTAGTAAAATAAATTGTTTAAGAGGTCTTTTGGCCAATATAATAGAAACATCGGGGTGATGTAACTCATGGATTGCCTATACTTCCAACTGTTAAGAGTATCAGAGTTACAAAATAGTAGCATTCAATTTGGGCCACCTGTTACTAACGAATTTATAAACCGATCTATTACCAACTTGTGTTTCAATTATTAAAATTATATTATTTAGGATAAATGCTGTTCAACACCGTGTTAACAAACAACATAGTTCATTAAACGAGTCGATCTGTATATATCAATTAGTTTTATTCGTATTGTTTATTAATGAAAATGAGGCCGACAAATATCCAAAATTGAGTGACAACAACGTAAAACGGTCTGGAAATAAAAATTCAAGTATATCTGTGTTATTTATCAATTATTGCGTGACTAATGATGGCAGTTAGTTTTTGATTTATCGAGGCCGCTACTCGTATGATTCATTAGCGCTTAATTTATGAAACAATTTCGCAGTAATAAATTACGCAAGATCTATATATATAGAACTAAAGTGAAATTTTTAATATCTAACACGTCGTTACAGCAATATAACACGTCGGTCAAAAAGTCCCCGGTCTGACATATAGATGGTGTCACTTACGAAAAATCTTTATCATTGTGCCAACCTTCAAACGTCATGTGTCAAAATTTCATGACAATCTGTCTACTAGTTGTTGTACTTTAAGTGAGGTTACTTTTGTTACTTTCAAAACAAAGGAAAAAAAATCAACACACAAAAAATAATTTTGTGTTCTGATTAAGCATTGTTTTTTGATGAAGAAAAATACCGATGAAGTAAAACAATGACTGATAAACGTTACTCGTACTCTTCACCAAGAAAATCAACCATAGTTGATTGGTATGCTGAACTCAAACGTGGCCGTACAAGCACTGATGATACTAGACTCTTTGGACGTCGAAATGACGCGATTACACCAGACAACATCAGAAAAATTCACAAAACCGTAAAGTAAAGCTGCAGAGGATAGCTGACATCATAATGATGTCGAAAGGAACTGTTTACTGTAGCTTGCATGAATTTCCACTTTGCACTATTATTGTGTGGTCCAAAACTAACAATGTATTGATGATTCTGAGCAATATTTGAAGCTGTTTAGGTGAAATAATAAGGATTTTTTCTTGCGGTATGTGACAATAGATGAAATATCGATCCATCACTTCACTCTGAAGTCAAATCGGTAGTCACCTGAGTGGACATCAGTCGGTGTAAGCCGCCCAAAAACACCAAAAACTACAACCATCATCAGCAGGCAAGATTATACCCTCTGTATTTTTGTATGCGCATGTGATTTTGTTCATTTATTTTTTCAAGAAAGGTCAAATCAGTAATAGTAAATATTACGCGCGTTTGAAGGACGAGATCGCAAAAAAGGCTCCAAATGAACAAAAAAAATGCTGTTTCACTAAAACAATGCATCTTGTCAGTAATCGTTGGCAATGATGGATAAATTGCATGAATATCACTTCCAATGAATATTTATATATATGAATATAAATGCATGAATATCACTACAGATCTCGCTCCCAGAGACTATTTCATGTTCTCAGACGTCAACAAAATGCTCGCTGCAAAGAAATTTCATTGCAATGAAGAGGTAATTGGCCAAACTGAAGGATATTTTGAGTGCAAAGAGAAATCGTTCGATAAAAAGGTGTAGAAATTTTACAAAAGCGTTATAATGATTGTATTGCACTTTAAGGGGACTATCTCGTGGTATATTTTCAATCTTGACCTGAATGTTTCATTCAAAATCAAGAATTATCATGGGTTATTCTTGTAAATCAGAGATTTAATCTCACAAAAAATAATCCAAGGGCCTGAGATCGCAAGATCTTGGTGGCCAGTTGAGCTTACCATTTCACGAAATAACCCGTCCAGAAAAGTTTCTTACAATAAATCGATTATCTGGCAGTACCTCACACATACGATAGTGAGTGATACATGTCTATAGCAGGATGGTGAAGAGGCTGGTTTGTTTTTTTATGTAGGCGAATAAGAATGGAGTGTTTCTAGGAGTCAGGAAAGAGTTTGTTCGCTCATTTGTCATTGTATAGATTGAGAAGAAATAGTAGCGCATTATCAGGCAAGTTTAAGATTTATGGAATGAGAACCTCGTCAGGACCAGGCGCAGTTGACATTTGTATCGTTGTATCGACATTTTGATATGGCCAATCTGAGCTCAGAAAGCGAAAAGAGCATGTTTATAGGGGAAGAGTCGGTTTCACTTAGATTCAAAGGAAGCTCAAGTTGCGTTTTGAGGGTAAGAAAATCAGGAGCGACGTTTTGATTGCTCCAAATAAAACAAAAATGTCTGGCAGACAATTCACGATGTCGGTTCTGTCAAACAGCCAGTTGACATAGTCTAAGATGCCATTTATATGTCTGTTAGGCAAGCCGTTAAGCCTTCTGTCCTTCTATGTTGAAACGTATAATGAAACGTTGTCCATGCCCATCACTAGTCTCATATTGTGTTGCGCATGAAACAATAATTTTTTTTTGAAGAGGCAACATTTGAAAACATGGTTATGTTGTTGTTGAACGAGCCCTTGACTTTTGCCTACGTCAATAAAATACGGAAGTTTCTCAGCAACCCGTATCTGTTGAATTTGATACTCCTCTTTATATGTCAGGCATCTTCTATATTTAGAGGAATTCTCACTATAACAGTTAACACAGGTTGGGGAGGAGATGCATTATTTTCCACCGTGAGTTGTCTTAACGCAAAATGGGTAAACAGGTGTGAAAGAGCAGTTCTACGAGATGTGTCCGAAACTCTGGCATTGAAAGCAGCGCAGAGGGTTCAGAATGTACAGTCTTACATTCAGTGATAAGTAACCGGCGCGATGTGGTCGGTGTTAATACTCCATTCTTTTAGCAGTGAATATGATGGACTTCAAATATACCTTGTTGATTAAAATTTTTTAAAATTTCGGCTTCTTCGCAATTAACTAGGTCGGAGTTGCATATTTCTCTCTTACAGAAATTGAGCGATCGGTGACGGTCAACTTTAACTTTCAAATTGTGAATTTTATTAAGGTTAAGAATTATATAAAATTGTTTTAAATTGGTAACAACTATTAATAACCATCCATCCTTTCATTTTTTAACTGATTCGACTTATCCTAACTAGCCCATTATGCATTTGTTAATTATGAATGTCTCATCATCTCTCTTGACAACAAAGTATTTATAACAGTGAGGGTTTTTTTATGCTTACTTCAATTAGTGACGCAACCCTGGGCCGTTTCGACACTACGAATATCGGAAATTAAGAAAAGTTTAAATTGGACATATGAATCCCATGAGTCTGGATGAAATATCTTTCCACCGTATCAGTACTCCGTACGACAACAACCCTACATACTCCAAAGGGGCGAGAGGTATTTTGGAGGCCCCATTAACAAGAGCCGATACCCACAAATGCCATTCAGTCCTCGCCACAGGTCGCACAATTGCTTAAGACTTAAGTTAGTTCCAGCGTTTTCCAAACCAACCCTTTTTTCGACAGATTTTGCCCATTTTTTGTCACAGATTAAGATAACGTTTACTAATAAATCCTGAAGTTTAAGATTTTTTTGACCGTTTTGAGCTCGAAAAATGTAATAACAAAGTTTGCAATTTTCAGGGTCACTTTCCATTTGAAGCATGTCAAACTTCCTTTGCACATAACTATTTTCTGTTATATTAAAAACATCATCAAATTTTATTATCAAAATCATCATAACCAAAAATATTTGTTAGAATACGTGAATGTATTGCCGAGGCTTCGCATTTTTGACAATAGTAAATGTTCTGATTATACTATACCACGCTGGAATTACCTTAAGAGATGACTCGGAAGCCCGGGGGTGTCACTGCCCGTACCTACTTACTTGATCTAGGCCCTGTGAGGGGCTACAAATGATAATCCGGTATTTTTATTTTATCTTGAAGAACAAAAAATGCCATTACATTCTGAAAATAATGTCGTTCAAATGCCCCCCTCGATTTCGTTTGGTGAAATGTATTCTGGAGTTCCAATATTCGATTATTCTTTCACACATATCGCCTGAATGTAGCCTGAATGTTTCGTTTAAGATCAATAATTGTTTGGGGTTTATTTATGTAGACCTGAGAGTTAATATAACCTCACAAAAAATAACCCAAGAGCGCGAGATCGCAAGATTTTGGTTGCCACCATTTCACGAAATACTGCGTTCAGGAAACTTGTAATAAAGCGATTGTCAGGCGAGATGTGAGGTTTTAGTGGTAAATATCTTCGAGTTTAGTGTTTCACATCGGAGGTTTCAATAGAAAAATTGAATTTTAGACTGGCAAAATTAACATTCCTTACATTATTTATTATTTCGTTATTATTGTTATTCCAAATAATTTTGGAGATCTAAAAATATTATAAAATTATAAAATTATTTGGAATAACAATAGTAACGAATATATATATATATATATATATATATATATATATATATATATATATATATATATATATATATATATATATCTAAATGTATTCCGAGTTGCATAATCTGATGTCAAATATGTTACGGGACTTAAATGGCGAACTGAACTATGAAGAGGCGTATCGCCGAAAGGCCCTCTAGAGATAATACGAGCTTGAGTATGTGTTTGTTAAACTGATAAACATATCTCCAGAGAATAGCCAGATGAAGGAAGATGTGCTAAAGGCCAAATCCTGAGGATACTTGTCAGAAATGAACTAACTCTTACATGATAGTAGGAAAACCCCGTGAGCTACATATTGTGATTTTTAAGATTTATACGATTTTGGAAAAGAAACAACTGAGTATATTTTATTTTAATTTTTATGTTTTTTTTTACACTTATTTCAAAAGTGTCCATTTTCCCCTAGTCTGTATATTTAACATGTTATTTCTACTTAAGTTATTCTCTTAATATATCTTAACCTTACAGATTTAATCTCCTTGTAGATCGTTTTATCTATATCACATTGGTAGTGGAAATAGGGCCATATTAAAATAATCAGAAATATCATCTTAAATATTCAAGTGTAAATGTAAATTCGGCATATATAAAGGGTGATTATTTTAGTGTGGCCAAAGAACATCTGAAGGGCGACGCTGTCAAATGAACTGCGAGTTTGCGCGTAAGTTTGTAAATCTGTGTTTCAATTATCTGGAAAATAATCATGGAACGTTTAACATCAGAGCAGTGGCTGCTCGTGAGTTTTTAAAGTGGGACGGCATAGAAGAAATTAGTTCTGCCGAAGATTTTTTTTGTTTTCCCCTTCTTCCTTTTTACTTTTCGTACTATTGAAACCCTATACAGGAGGTGAACCAGGAAAATGAGTTAAAGAAAAGAAACTGAACGGAAATAAAATACGATGTTTTGCTCTGAAAAATTGTTTACTGTAATAAATGACCCAGAGTCGGCGGCCCAATGCCCTCCCTCACGAGCCGCCACTGCATCAGAGCAACACTTACAAATTATCAATATCAGTGTCTTGCGCTACAACTTTATGGAGCACTTCATGGATTTGGACTTCGTAATATATTCGCTAAATTATCGACCTATTCTGAACGCATTTTACGCTGCTGGATATTAAAACAAAAACAAGACAAAAAATTGGGTGACAAATTCATCAATTCGTGCTTCACATGTCATACAGTCAACGCAAGAATAGATTTATTGAGGGGATTATCAATATAATTCGGACAATTGCAGATATAAGACACCAATTGCTTGAAAAAGTATTCGAAAATTGTATAGACAGAATGCGCTTTGTCAGAAGTAATGATGGCGAACATTTGTCTAAAATATTGCTTTCAACCGTTAATGTCATTAAATGTTTTAAAAAATTTAAAAATTCAAAATTCAAAAAAAAAAATTACATAAAATAAATAACTTCAAGGCATCTAATTTGGTTGTTTTACTTGAATTTAAACGCACTAAAAAGTCACCCTACAGATAGTTCTATTTTTTTTTTAGTTGGGACTAAAATTAATGATTCCAAATAAAGCATAAACAGTGTTAAACATAATGTAAGAAAGTACAAATTTATCTGAAACACCAACAACAAATTTTGCAATAACTCTAATAGAAACATTTTCAAAATAAAAATAATTTGGTTCTAGGCTTCGAAGCCACCTAAGTTGTTCGTGCTCGTGCTTCTATCAGTTATTCAATCCTAAGGACATAAGTCGTTCATAAGGACATAAATATAAGTTCTCGTAACCCTATTCTGAATTTCTTCAGATTATTAAAACACCGTCCATCAAGGAAGTGTGCAAGTGAACTGAAAAGTTGAAAGCTAAATTATACCTGGGCCGTATGCTGCATACCCGAGTTGAACTCTTTGAACTTTTTTCTCGCTTGTTCAGTTATATGCAATTTGGCGTGGATCGTTGACAGAAGGACCAGATTTAGACCAACCAAACCCAAGAATTTTATATGCAGCTCAGCAAACAATCAATCAAGTTCTCTAATTGTTTGAAACCAATTCAAAATTTACCAATTTAATTTGGCTATTGAATGCCATCAAAAGTTGAGTAATGATTTTCCATTGTCTACTGTCTCTTTCCATTATCTAAGTTTTCTGTTCCTAGCCTGGTGTATTTTGTTTTGAGAAAATTCTAAAGCAAAATTATTTTTTCGAACGTCTCAATTTGATACATGAAATTTAGTGGATATTGTCGCATCTGTCGGTAAATTTTAACGGGGCAATGAAGGAATTAAATTTAACACGGTAATGATATTACAATTAAATTGTATGGTACTTCCAGATAACATTTTCAAACGTATCTCAAATGTCAGTTCACTGATTCTTTTAGAAAATGGAGTTTAAAAGCATTTCGCAAGTGGTAATTGATAGATGAGCCTTCAACGTTCAGACACAGATTGTAAAATTCCACTGAATGTTCAAATTCGGTCTCTGGTTTTCTCCTACCCTTGCGCTTAATTAATTGTTCCCTTAATTAGATTGCCTCTCCAGATTCTACTTTCCATATTCTACTCTCTGTTTCCACTATTTTGACTGTTGTTTTTAGTAATCGTATCGTTACCAAAAGAAAACACAGTACCAAAAAGAAAATTAAGTGCTATAAAATAATATTTAATAGGAATACAACGTGTAGAAATAAAGTATTGTGATAGATGGCGTAGGGCTTGATCTAGCAGCCTTGTTACTTTATCATTTGAAAGGGTCCAACATATGATGCGTCTTCAGTTTGAATTTATTTTATACTCTCTGGACTCACTTGGTGGTGAGCAGCAATTCTTCTCGTAAATAGGATTTTTCTAATGCGTTCTAAAAATAAAAAAAAGTTTTGCTTCAGACTTGGACTCATTGTGACGGAAACTATTGCAAAACTTCAACGGGTCGACGGAAACAGTGTTTTATCCAGGGCCCAGGTTTTCCGGTGGTTTAAAGCATTCTCAGAAGACCGAGACTCTATTGAAGTCGCACCTCTCAGCGGAAGGTATTCTACTGCAAGAAGTGCGCCAGAGCCAAAAATGGTACACTAACCTCACAACAAATATTTTTTCAATTCAACAACAAATATTTTTAACGGCTAAATGTTCATGTAAAATCTTGCATATGCTTGCCAGTCTTGTATATGCCCACGAAAATTTTCAAGAGTTAATTCCATTTTTTGGCGAAATGTTCAAGCCACACAACAACACAAATAGCGTCCGTATGACAAAATGTTCTGAGTACGTATACAGTCAACGATGTCAAATTTTACGATGTATATGTCAGATGGGGCCTAGCAATTCATTGTTGCTAATTCCCAATACATTCCACAATACAGTTCGATCTGGTGGATCTCGCAATTCTGCTAGACAAACTTCATCACTATGGCTTGAGGGGTCGGGTGAGTCGGTCGAGTGGTTGCAATCTTACTTGTTTGACCGACACCAAGTTGTACAGACTGATGAAGCAACATCTGAAAGATTAAGGATTATTTCTGGAGTGCCCCAAGGATCTGTTTTGGGTCCACTATTATTTTTAATTTTTGTTAATGATCTGCCAGATGTTTGCAGTAGCGGAGCCATATTTACTAAAAATTAACAGTAAGTCTATACAGCAAACATCCTGTACTAGATTTCTGGGTGTTCATCTCGATAACAGGCTTTGCTGGGATGAACACATAGCTGAACTATGCAAGAAATTAGCTGCTGTCTCATATGCTGTTTATAGGTTGGAACGGGTTGGTAACACGGATATTGTGCATTCATTGATGTTACTATGCAGAGTTTTACAGTCGCACTAGGTACGGTTTGATATTTTGGGGTGGGTCGGCTCATCTGATGCGTGTTTTCAAAATACAAAAAAAGATAATTCGAATGATAGTAGGGGTGTCACTATGTGCAACATGTCGACCAATTTTTAAACAATGCAGGATTTTGACTCTACCATCATTATATATTTTGGAGATTATCATCTTTGTTAGGCAAAATTTTGTAGCATTCGTAAAAAATAGTGATTTTCATCACTATGACACACGAGGCTCTGATGAACTTGTTTTACCAATACATTCATGTAAGATAGTAAACATAATGTTTACTATAGGGGTGTGAAGCTGTATAATAAGTTGCCACAACGATTTAAGCATGTTCAGAATGACAACGAATTTAAAAAATTAGTCCGCGAATTTCTTATAAGTCAAAGTTTTTATAGTTTAGAAGAATATATGTCGTATCAATAATCAGATTCAATGCTTATTTATGTAGACAATGTGTATTAGTGCAAGATTATCATTTCATGTCTTATTTTTGAGGTCGTGGCACTGAACATTCTGTCAATTCTGTCAATCCGACTTAATCATGGATATCTTTATTGTTGTGGGGACTGAATCAATACTTTATTAAATTATTAAATTATATACCTTATCAAGAATAAAATATTTATATGTAGGTTTAAATGTTATATATTCTTTGTATGCACATAAGTGTGACAATGTGCATGCTCTTGTTTTGACTTGATCCATGCATATTTGTATTGTCTTGAGGATTCAATAAATTATTATTATTATTATTATTATAAATAGCAATCCTCGTAATAGTCTGATGACCAAATTTACACACATAGCAATATAACTTGAATAATAACATTTCAAGCATTATTTTGAAAATTCTATCTTGTGTACTTGTTCAGCAGAACTTCCTATCAAAAAGTATGTAACATTTTTAACTACGTAAAGATTGAAGCCATGAAGTAAATTCACGGAAAGGAATCTTTTGTTATAGCTAAAAACAATTTGAAACAACATAATTTTATTTTAAAATAAGAACTTCATCATACAATATCCTTTCATTCCATACGACATTTTTCTCTTTTGTCTTGAACAGAAAATGAAGTGTTTAACAGAAATAAAGTAACTCTAGCAGCAACAGTTCCAGAGGGATAAGCCTCGTTTGAAAAAAAAGGAACTTTCTTGAAAACATTTCCATCAGTGGAAGTTTTGTCAAGCTCCCCAAGAGACAAACTTTTACAAGACAAACTTTCTAATTGTCTGCGTTTCGTTCTCCTTTATGACTCGGTTCGGAATCTTTTAGGTGGAAAACGCTTTGATTTAGCTTATTTCGAGCGAAATATGGCGTAAGGGGATTAAGTAGTTAAGATTTAAAGGTCTTATTAGAAATGTTTCTTGTTTAATTTTGTGCGTTGTGTACCGATGTTTCCCTTAACAGAGATAATTAATTTATCACCAGGATTCGCAGGCTCTTATTAAAATATACAAAATGAAACACTGAAATGGAAATTAGAATATATTCTAAAATTAATTCGAAATGTATGTTTTATTGCTATCATAAACAGTTCTGTGTGTTCTGTGCTATATATTACGGTATTTGGTTGTATGGTTTGAAGCGATTCTAAAGCAGTTTGTTAAATTATGCGCAAACATTAATCATCATTAATATAAGCAAAAAAATCATGCCATTTGAACAATTTTCAACAAATTAGGGATCTCAATAAACGAGTTAATAAAGGAAAAAGGCGAGACTTTTATGATATAATATGTGGGCTGTATGTATATATAAATATATAGTATATATAGTATGTGTATATAAATATACACTGTTACAAGTTCTACATAAATTAAAACATATTGTGCTTACAGATACAACAACATACAACAAATCGGCGGAACTAAGACTTGTCGAAATGCAATAAAAAAAAATTCTTCAATAATCATTGCAAACAGTTTAATCCTAGGTAAATGGGTGCAAATAGATAAGACACATACACTACTGGGCAGAATATATGTGAAGTTTCGCTATGCATTTATGGCTTGCTGGCTGAAGGAATGGCTAAATAACCCAAGTCGAGTACACGCGAACTTTCTTTGCTTATTAATAAGCAAATTCTTTTCGACCACCCCTATATATATATATATATATATATATATATATATATATATATATATATATATATATATATATATATCATCATCATCATCATCAGCCCGTATCGATCCACTGCAGGATGAAGGCCTCTTCAGCATGCTTCCAACCTTCACGGTCCTGGGCTTTCCTCTGCCACTCGGGTCCAGTATACTTAACGATGTCATCAGTCCATCGTGCTTTCGGCCTTCTTCGCGGACGTTTGTGATCAAGCGGTATCCACTCCAGGATTGCCTTGGTCCATCTGTCGTCCCATCGCCTCGCTATATGGCCTGCCCATCTCCATTTCAACTGTTTTACTCTTCCAATGATGTCACAGACTTTTGTTTGTTCCCTGATCCATGCGCAGGACTTTCTGTCTCGTCTTGTAATGCCAAGCATACATCTTTCCATTCCCCTCTGTGCCACCCGAAGTTTTTGGATTGATTGCGATGTGAGTGTCCAGGTTTCACTTCCGTATGTCATAACGGGTAGAACGCACTGATCGAATACTTTTCTTTTCAGGCAAAGTGGGAGTCTGCTCTTAAACACTATGTTGAGCCTACCAAATGCCTGCCAGCCACATTTAACACGCCGTTCCACCTCCCGGGCGGTATTCCCCTCCATGGAAATCCTCTGCCCAAGATATACAAAGCTGTCCACAATCTCTAAATTCCTTCCTAAAACTGAAATTCTTCTGCCCTGAGCGAAGTTATTGAACATAACCTGACTCTTTTTCAGGTTTATTTTCAAGCCAAATGGTTCGCCAGCCCTTTGCAGTTCTTGTATGCGTCTTTGCAGCTCCTCTGGGTCTTGTGAAATGAGAATAATATCATCTGCAAATCTAAGATGGTTTAAGTTTGCACCATTGATCTTTACCCCATCCTGTTCCCAATCCAGTTTACGGAATACTTCTTCAAGGCCAGCCGAGAAAAGAATAGGCGATATTGCGTCACCCTGCCATACACCTCGTTCTATATTAATTCCCACTTCAAGATCATCAAGGTGAATTGTGGCTGTAGCTCCATCATATATCGATTCTAATAGGTTTACATAGGCTCTCTCTACACCTTGGCTAAGCAGTGCATCCATTATCGCATGCTTTGAGATGGAATCAAATGCCTTTTCGTAGTCGATAAAAGCCAAGCACAGTGGCATGGTGTATTCGTTGTGCCTTTCTATGACCTGCTGTACAACCGGGATGTGATCCATTGTACTGAATCCACTTCTGAATCCTGCCTGTTCTCTTGGTTGTGCATCATTCAGTTTTTTTAATATTCTTTTAGAAATTATCTTAGTGAAAACTTTGTACATATATATATTTGTATATATATATATATATATATATATATATATATATATATATATATATATATATATATATATATATATATATATATATATATATATATATATATATATATCTATATATATATATATATATATCTATATATATATATATATATATATATATATATATATATATATATATATATATATAGATGGTAGAGCTCCTGGGAGGATTACCCCTGGCGGACACGTCAAATCAGAGGCCTCAGACCAACATGATCCAAAATCTGCTAACCCGCATTGGACCAGCGTGGCAGACTACGGCCCATGCCTTCAACATGGTATTTCAATATGACAGTACAACCTCAATCATGGCCCTCATTCCCCGGATGCCAAGGGGCAACTACCTACGGCAGCGGGAGAACCTACCCCAGGGCAGAGGGTGCTAAGAATCACCGAGTTAGATCAGGCTGCCATTGAACTTTTGACATTACAACGCTAAATAATAACAATGAAAATTGATGCCCCACTGCGAAAACTGTTGATCGAACTTGATAACTTATATTGGGATATTATTGGGCTATGTGAAATACAAAGAAATGGCGAAGAGCTAATCCAATTGGATTCAACTGGTCACGTCCTCTACACTCGGAGTACGGAAAATGGACGCTGTGGTCGAATTGGATTCATCATCAATTGAAAGCTAAAGGACAGTATATCTGACCGACTAGCTCAATGCTTCATTCCGCTGAATAAAAAGTTTAAGCTTCAAATCATCCAAGCTTATGCATCAACTATGAGCTATAGACATAGAGAGACATTTTATAATGATGTAGCCCAGCTTCGATGCAAGGAGAAATGTAGGTACAACATCCTAATGGGTGATTTTAATGCCAGAATTGGAACAGCAAGAACTAGTGAAAATGCAACTGGTACATATGGAACTGGCGAGCGGAACAATAGAGGTGACAGATAGGTTGGAAATGGAAAAGTCCATCTGGACTCACAAGTGAAATTGATTATATCATAACCAACGATAAAACTATATTTTGCAATTGTACTGTACTGCTGCATCTTAATGTTGGAAGTGACCACCGAATGGTACGAGCAAAAGTTAGGATTAACTATCGAAGAGAGTCCGGAAGAATAGTAAGGTCAAAGAAGCGCAAAGAGGATTCTGGGAAATTGCTGGAGAGGGGTAGCTTACCAGCAAGATAATAGCTAAAAGGTTATTATAAATGCTGAATAACACACAACTATGAGAGCAATGGGTCACAATAAGGTTCTCCTATAGGTTATACAAAAGTACAATGCTGTCTCTACCATGCCATTGTGTTTGGGTTTAATTGACTATGAAAAGGTATTTAACTCATTCTCAAAATAAGCCATAATGGAGATACTGCTTAACCAAGGTATAGACAGACTCTATCTAAACCTAATGGGATCTAAATATGATGAAGTTTCATCGGCAGTTCACAATAACGATCTTTTTAAAATTTAAATTAATGTAGAAGGAGGTGTACGACATAGTGATACAATATCGCCAGTTCTTCTCTCAGCTCATCTTGAAGATGCATTTTGTAATCTGGATTGGGTACAGGATGAAACAAAAATTAATTGTGCATACTTAAGCCATCTTAGATTCGCAAATGATATCGTTCTCATTTTACAAGACCCAGATAAGCTACAACAATACATACAAGAGCTGCAAAAAGCTGGAGAACCATTTGGCTTGATAAAAAAATCTGAATAAGAGTCAGGTCATGTTCAATCAATTTGTCGAGGACAGAAAAATCTCTATTTTTGCGAGAAATTTGGGTATCGTGGATCACTACATATATCTTGGGCATGGCTATCATGGGCATGACTTCAATAGAAGATGATACCGCCTAAAAGGTAGAACGTCGAAAATATGTTAAATGTGACTCACAGGCATTTGGTAAGCTCAACATAGTGAACAAACGAACACACACGACACGAACAAACTCCAAATTTGTCTGAAGGCACATATCTTTGATTAATGCATCCTGCCCGTTATGACATACGAAAGAAAAACCTGGACACTCACTTCACAATTGGCTCAAAAACTTCAGGACAGGGGAATGGAAATGTGTATGTTTGGCATTTCATTTATGTGATATCATTGGAAGGGAAAAATAATTCAAATGGAGGTGAGCAGGCCATATGACGAGGCGATGAGACGACAGATGGACCAAGCAATTCTAGAAGGGACGTCAGCGAAGATGGCCGAAAACACGTTGATGACATAATGAATAATGCATTGATCGAAAAGCGGCTAGAATGGCACAGACTTGGAAAAGTCAGCACATCATATACAGCGAGCGCAGTTAGAGACACCATTTCTGCACTTGGCTGGAAACTCTTGCCCCACCAGCCGTACTCACCAAACTTGGCCACTTGTTTTCATCGATGTCTCACGCACATTCCATGGAACAATTACGAAGACGTCAAAAAACGTCTTGGTGACTGAACCACCACAAAAGATGTACGGTTTTTTGGGAGGGCATCCACAAATTGCCAGAAATGGAAAAAAAATGTGCAGTTAGCGATGGCGCATACTTTGAATAAACCATTTTTTAACTTTCTCGCAAATTAAATGTTTAAAAAAATATATATTTATTATCACTAACCACATATTGCCCATTTTAATTTTCATTTAATACTATAATATACTAGTTGACGTAGAAATTACAATATCTAGGAAGGGCTATACGATTTTAATAATTTCTTAGTTACTATACCAAGTAAAAGATTAAAATTTTAGCAAAAATATAAAACATTTTTCATTTAAACTTCCTAATATGTAATGGCATCGATTCAATGAGATGATCGATTTTTTCTTGAAATACAGTATCTTTCGCTACTTGTACTTCATGTTTCAGAGGTTCCTAAACCCGTGGGAGTTATGATAGTGTCATGGGTCATCATAAAATGATCATAGGCCCTTTCAAAAAGTCAAAGAAAGTCTCGATTACAGATACAGAAAAAATATATGCCTGTTACTAAATACATCCACCGTATAAACATTTGCTTCAGAAATTATGTTTCTTTATTTTAAAATTAATTTTGGTGCAGAAAAGCTTAAATCCCGCACATATTTCTTCTGAAAGTGGAGCCAAATTGTGTATAAAACTTTTCTGAACACTAAATTTCAGTTGCATGTCCAATTAATTGTAAAAACAAGCAGCGTACTGTAATTTCGGTGCAGAACTCCTTTAAAACTTAAGAATACATAAAGTGGAAAGATTTTCTACATGCCAAAAAGTTTCCTAATGAATGCAAATGTTATTTATTACCAAAGTCTGACCGAATTATTAACTCACTTTAACTGGCTGAACTAATTTGAGAAGGCCGCTTAAACTTTACTTTTTAATAGACCTTAAGCTAATTATTGTTACAAATAATTCCATTGATTTATCACAGCCCCTACTTACAATTTAAATTGCATAACAGCTTTAATTTCCGTTAATCGATTCGAGATGTCTGTCTTATTAAAATAATTTTAAGGCAGGCTTTTAATAATATTATTTTAAATTTGAAAGTATTTACCATTAAACACCAAATCACTTTCCTTAACTTCTCAAAGCGCGTTTAGCTAACTATCATCAGGATCGAAACGCACGTCGCGAAGTTTAAAATAAGTGATTTCGTGTTTAGTGTTAAATCTCTTCGAGCTAGTATTTCATAAGAAAGAGTGAGTTGATTAAATTATCTTGCTTCCCAGATATTACTTTTGTAAATATGTTTAGTAATTGTTCCAACATACGGAGGTCGTTCGAAAAATTCTCAACCTAACAAACAAAACATAAGATTATGAGGTATTTTTTTTTAATTTCTCGACATAGTCATCTTGCAATTCAACACATTTAGACCAACAGTATTTCAACGTCATAATACCCTCGGTATAATGAGATTTGTCCAACTCTGCAAAATAAACGGTGGTCTCCATCTAGTAATTTTTTCAGGTCTGGGAAAAGGAAGTAATCACTGGGAGCAAAATCTGGTGAATCTGGTACTTGTGGAAGCACTTCGAAGCATAAATTATGGAGTTTTACAGCAACAAGCTAAGATATCTGTGCGATCCAGATGTGGACGTTTAGCCTGAATAATAGCTTTCCAATAGGTCCAGTAGTGAAACGTAAAACTCCCTGATGGCGATCCTGCCATTTGCTAGGTAACTTATGAATACCACACTCCAAGAATCACAGAAAACTATAGTCATGAATTTTCAGGCAGATGGAAGCGTTTTCGCTTTCTTTAGCACACTTTCATCTGTTTGGACTGCATCGGCATATAATGAATAATATATGTTTTGTATTCATTATTATACAACATCGAAGAAAATCAACAGAAGCAGGTTTATTTAAGTCCAAACACTCCCAACATTCGAACAAGTCTTTAAATAACATTGAAATAAGTGTAAATACTCTCATAAGTCTAACTCTTAGAATAAACAAACTAAGATTCAAATCTAAATTTTCACTAGTGACTTTTCAAATACGAATTATATTAACAGTAAGAGAGTAAAAAACGTAGTTACAATCTAAAATGTTCATTGCCTAATAATACTATAATTAATGATGGGGAATACTATTTTTTCAATGTCTAGGTGCGCAATATAAATTTAACAAGAGTGATCCATTCAAGTCTACCTGTTTATTTAGCAGGATACCCACTTTCTTCTTTTATTAATTTCTAGGCCCTCTAAGAGATTTAATTTTTTACATTTAAAAGTGTGATTTTCTAACACACATATATATATATATATATATATATATATATATATATATATATATATATATATATATATATATATATATATATATATATATATCTCCTTTTATGTTCATTGAGCCTTTTAGTGGTAAAAGACCTTCCTGTTCGTCTAACATAGATTTTTGGACACTAACCACACTCAAGTAAACAAACTCCTGATTTATAGAGTTTATTCGATTGACCGTTATTCTTTTTAATGAGGCGTACTAGATTAACTATTATTTGTTTTGAAAGCAACAGTTAGATGGTTTCTTTTTGATAATGCTTAGAAACTTTGGTACTTTTTTATATACGAGGGTTGCTATTTATGTATCCGGAATTGGCAACAATCGTGTTGCTCGGCGCCATCTGACATATATATCGCAAAGTTTGACATTGTTGACTGAATACGTTCTCAGAACGTTTTGTCTTACTGACTCTATTTGTGTTGTTTAGTGACTGGAATAATTAATCTCAGCCAAAAAATGGGATTAACTCGTGAGAACTTTCGTGCAATGATTTACCGCGACTCTCGGCGAGGATTATTTCAACAATAGTGCATCGATCAACTTACTTCGATGAAGCGTCATCTAAAGCGATGAAGCGTCATCTAAAGCGATGAAGCGTCATCTAAAACTGAGTAACAACGTTTCTTACTGTTACTTTAATTTAGTTAGTTGCATTAGTTGCATTATTTATTTGCAAGGGCATTTGTGTTATTTATTAAGTTCTAAATTACATTAAAACCAAAAGGCTTTAAAAGTAATTTATATATTTAGTTTTTGGGCGATACAAATTTTATTATCACAACCGGATTTTAGAGTAATTAAATTGATAGTTAATTTGTCGATTCAATTTCATTTAGTTTTTCCTATGTATTTATTTTACGAAAATAAAATATATTCTTTCTCTAAATTTATTTTAATGTAAGATTAATTCCACGTAATATATTAATCCACTCTTGATACACATGCTTCCTCACTCAACAGTTTGTAGATGAATCGAGGATGAACTAGCCTTTTGCTTTGTTACATGATAAAAAGAGTTTTCCAGTAAGAGTGTCTCAACTTTGAAATATAATAGCGGCAACACTGTTTGAAATGTAAATGTAACTAATAGACTGCTGTGTTCAGTACATGTTCAGTGTCAATTCACCGAGAAAATGCTCGATTCAACAGCGCGTAAAAATTGGAAGTTGGTAGGCGACCTCCAGGGAAAAGAAAATCCGACTGGATTTGTTGTCAGTACATTTTTTAAAAAAATCCGGTTAACGAAAAGGATTGCTACGGGCCACCAAGTTACTCCAGCGAGTTCAAACTCGTACTGGAGATGGATCAGATCAAACGCTACGTTACCAGTCTCATTACTTTATTTATATACCTCTTATCTTTTAAAATCTAATGTGTTCCCCATAAAACCTTACTATCACTTAAATAATGGATCTTTCAAATTGAGCAGTTTTTTTTTAATTCTTTCAAAAGTGCAATGTATGACATCAATGTATGACTCTATCAATGTATGACTATGAAAAAAAAAAAGGTAAATAAGGTTCAAATAACACAGGAACTAAAGTCACTGGATCATTCAAAACGTCGTGAATTTATTAATTGGATCAAAGAACAAACATACGATTTTTCTCAAAAAATCATCTTTCCAGATGAAGCATATTTTGTAATAGGTGGCTGTGTTAACTAAATTTCTACATTTGGGTTAACAAAAATCCACGATTGATTAATAAAAAATCTTTACATGTTAAACGAGTTGTTGTTTGGGTACATTATTGTCAAGAGATGTAATTGGACCATATTTCTTTCAAAATGCTGTTGGTTAAGCTGTAAGTAAATGGTGTTGATTATCGTGAGTTAATAACTGGATTTATGCGGTATGAATTGAATAATATTGATGTGGAGGATATTGGGTTCAAACAGGATAGCGCTCCACTTCACTCTGCTAATGAAACAATTGAATTATTGAAAGAAAAATTTCCTGGACGAGTTATTGCAAGAAACGGTGATGTTTATTGGCCACCAAGATCATGTGATTTGACGCCATTGGACTATTTTCTTCAGGGTTACGTGAAAAGCCAAGTCTATAAAAACAATCCACATTCAATTTCTGAACTAAATGATGAAATTATTCGAGTCATTGGTGAGATAGTGCCACAGTTATGCCAAAACGTCATCCAAAATTTTGAATTGAATTTTGAATGTTGAAAAAAGTGGACATCTGTGGAGCTATAGAAGCTAGTCAATGCATCAATTATCAATAATTTTTTTTTGAAAACAACGCAAATTCTGTGTTTCATTCAAGGATGAAAAAAATCGCTCATATTAGCAGTTCAGTATTATGAAACCAAATTACAGTTTACAGGGAAACATAACGTGTGCTAATACGTTTGTGGTTTTCCTGGATCATAAATATATTCCAGGTTTCCTGAATAGAGATTGGGCCAAAATACAGGAACCCGGCATCCGTCCGATATTTCGATTCGTAATCTGAACTCTTAGGCGGCTGGAAATTTAATCCCCGAGAAAAGGAGGTTGATTTTAGATGAGGAAATTGCTTTCAGCGTCCCTTCCCGCAATTTTATTAACTATAGGGTTCTGCGTCAAGAGATTTCCACCGGAATAATAAATGCGCATTTTTCTGCATTTCTATTTTAGATTTTATTTATTTAAATGGGGATTATAATAATTAAGTACTTCGTTACATATCTCCATTAGAACGTTATAATCTCCAGGGATTTCACCCAACCGGTCAAATTCTGTTTAGTTATTAGGTGGAACCATAAGTCTATTTTTGATAATGCACAAAATTTTATTTTATTTAGGAGTCACAGTACAGTTTTAAGCTACAATATAACCTCAATTATTGCTGATAATTGACGTTTTTAAATCAAAACCATATCTAGTCTACCGAGCTGAGCACAAAAATTGCACTATACTTAGTAACAGTATTATCATTTTAGGATAAAAACCTAGTTTTGAAGTGAGCAAAGGTCGTGTCCTGTTGTTAACCACTGTGTTTCCTTATGTGAATTGCTGTATCGGCTCTACTTTTCACCTTCAGTAACAATATGTTGAAGAAAAGACACAGACCTTACCTGGGCAAAAGAGCAGATGGTTACATGCTAAATTTTCTATTGAATTGAAAGTTGATATGGCATCCACATTCCTTCCCTTTAAGCACCGTTGTATTATGGGTCAGAAGTTTTAAGCTATGTGGCTAATTCCTGGACGGTATGTTTGGAATCAGCTTTAATTTCAGCCAACAGCAGATCCTCATCAAACTTAGCATATCTTTTAGATTTTATATCGTTGAAAATATTGAAATTCTTATTTTTTTTTAACCAACGCTGATACATCTACTATCCAAGGTACCAGTATTCGAGGTGTGACTATTAAATAACCAGACTGACGCTGTAAACCATTTTATTTTAATTTCATATATATTTACTTATTATCACCTTCAATATACAATTCTCCTCTATCTTTACAACGCTATATGCGAATCTTCCATTGTTTGAAACAGTGCTGGAAGTCTTCTTCTGTCAGCCCCTTCAGAACCCGTGGCGCTTTCTTATTCACCGCTTCAACAGACTCAAATCTTGTGCCTTTTAAGGCAGATTTGACCTTAAGAAACAGATAGAAGTCGCACGGTACAAGAACCGGCGAATAAGGCGGATGGTCTAACAGTGGGATGCTGTAGTTGGCTAGAAACCTCTTGACAGACAATGACAACCTATGGCTTGTCCTTCCAAAATTTGAATTGTTTTTTCCTTATTCTTCCACGGACTTCAGCAAAAACGTGAAAATAGTAATGTTGATTAACAGTTTAACCTTCAGTAACCCAGTGAAGGTACACAACCCTACGAATATCGAAAAAAAAACAATAATCATTGCTTTGAAGTTTGATTTGCTCATTTGAGCTTTTTTTGCCTCTTGATGAATTTGGGCTCTTCCAATACATGGATGCTTCGTTTCAGGATCATAAGTAACAAACCACGATTCGTCACATGTGATTATCCATTCCACTAAGTTTGGGTCATTTTCAATGGCATTCAAAGTGTCAGTACAAACATTTTAGGCCATATTTGCACGCACTTTTTGCATGTTAAAATTTTTATGTAAAATTTGGGGTACGCATTCTTTGTCAATTCCTACAGTTTATTTCATTAATTATAAGATTAATTTATTTTTAAGTGAAAATACAACAAAGCTTCCTCTAATTTCATCTCGATGTTTCTCATTTTTCAGCTAAAGATTCTTCAAATATAACCTCGACATTCATCTGACATAGGTACATTCCCCTGGTAAAAGACATACTACAATCGACCCAATAAATATAACATTAGTTATCAAATTATATCGCTGTTATGTTGGTTCGGTGTCACTTTTGAGAATTGGAATGAAATAATTTTGAAAGAGACGAAATAAGATTGAGTAATTATACCTATAGCTCGTTTTTCATTGTTGGCTTTAATATTAAAACCTTAAATATATCACACTATGATATATACCTGATGATACTGATATACTTTTTTGACTATATAAAATCTATTAATGTAAAAGAATTTATAGAAGTTAAATGTTTAAACTTAAACAGTTAATAAACTAAAATATAAGAAAGGTAAAATTTCTACAGTCGTTTTTAGGCTGGTCTTCCTTTTTTTTCAATACAATTTTGCCTTATTTTCTGTCTGTTTAGTGCCTAGAATACGAGTATTTGGCAGTATATATATATATATATATATATATATATATATATATATATATATATATATATATATTCAGTAATTACATACACAGTAATTACACACACGTTTAAATTACTTACATGACAATAACTCACACAACAGTTAGTTGCACAGCAATTACTCACCCAGTAAATATTCACATAGTCATTACTCACTAATAATAATAAACAGCGTAGTGAAACCAGAACTTTATCCGCAACGCAAACAAACAAACAAAGGCGGAAAATTGTTACAGAAACCAGAGTTCAATGAAAGAACCATCCTGAGAGATATACCAAGTTCAAAAGTCAAAAATGGAGATTATCACAAACTCAATGAAGAGTTATTCTATAAAAATAATATTTAATAGAAGAAATCATCTTGGTATAAACTAGTTGAACAACATCTTGAAATTTTGACATTTTCGAAACTTAAATGCGTCATGAATAATGACTAAGCCAAATAATGAAGAGGATAAGGGAAACAACAAAATCGCTCAAGAAGGCCTATGATATATGAGGTTTTCGAGATATCATCACCGCACTAAAATTAATCAGAATACTGTAATGGGATGTTGTCAAGTGTAGTTGATAATACCCCAAAATCGAAGAAAAGTAGGCATCAGACATATCAACATGTTAAATTTGACTAAGAAAAGTGGATCTCTAACTGATGGGTAGTTAGGAGAACAAGGTCGTTATAGGTGTCTGTACTACTTACGGTCATATATGGTTATTTGATTGATGAGCGTCAACAACGATGATTACAGTGATGTAGAGAATAATAACAATGGAACGAATGGTGCTGAGGTAGACGATAAAATTGTATTTAGGCAGATATGAGCATCGAATAAAAGTCAGCCGGATATAGAAAGAAGAGAAATATCAACCTCCGTTTGATGCTGGGCGATATTTAATCAGAACATCAGAGTCTATTGCAAGCAATAATATTTTTATGGTATTAGGTCAGCTATACTTTTATTAGCCGTCTGCCCTTCTGTTTATTAATCGGTTGATATATCCAAATTTTCAACAAGGTAATACGCAACCAAATATACACGAAGTAATTACACTCACAGTAATTACACACACAGTAACTAAAACACAGTTATTCCATATACAGTAATTATATACTCACACACACAGTAATTATTCACAAAATAAATATTCACAAGAATTACACACACTCTAATCACATACACAGAATTGCACACTCATTAATTACAAACAAAGTAATTACTCACACACATACAGAGTAATTTCATATACAGTAATTAAACACACAGTAATTACACACACAGCAATTACTCACACAGCAATTACTCACACAGCAATTACCCACACAGCAATTACCGCACAGTAATTAGTTACACAATAATTACTTCCACAATAATTACTTACAAACAAACTTTAATACACAAACAACAATTACAAACTTTAATGAACAAAGGAGTAAATTTGTTACAGAAAAAAGAGGTCAATGAGAAACCCTGAGAGATATACCAGGTTTGAAGGTCAAAAACGGAGAATATCACAAACTCACTGAACAGTTATTCTATAAAAAGGAACATCTAACAAAACAAAACATCTTGGTACAACTATAAATTCATCACGAATAAAGACTAAGTCAAGACAAAACTTTTCAAAAATGCAGCTCCAAAAACCTAACCTATAATCATTTTAATTGACTAGTCATCCACCTCAATTGATGCATGCGTATATTGCCCATAGAGATATAGTTATATATGAACACTTGCACTCTCATATAGGCTAGAACATAATTCTGATTTCTGATTATATGTTAAATCAGAATTATAAGTTAAATCCTTAAACCGTACAATTCTAATTACGATATCCCTTCTAAATCATTACGTAGTTAGAAAATAAAGCATCATTAAATAACCCTGCAAAAGTCAAATAATGTATTTGAAAACGAATTATACTTCCATGATTTTTTCACTGGATTTCGATGAATGTCTTTCTGATGAATTTGTATTCATCGAGCGGAATATGATGAATGCTATTGGCAATAATTGAGTGGACGCGATTATATCATAAAATACATTTCCAACATTTTGCGAGATCAGTTACAAATTATTGATAACGTATTACCATATTAAAGGCTTTATTAGTAAAAACGATTTAAGAGCAACGCGGATAAGAATTAATTTGATAAATTTAAAATAGAGTTTTAAAACTGTATTTACATATATATATATATATATATATATATATATATATATATATATATATATATATATATATATATATATATATACATAAATATATATATATATATATATATATATATATATATATATATATATATATAAATATATATATATATATATATATATATATATATATATATATATATATATATATATATATATATATATATATATATATATATATATATATACATAAATATATATATATATATATATATATATATATATATATATATATATATATATATATATATATATATAATATATATATATATATATATATATATATATATATATATATATATATATATATATATATATATATATATGCCCAGAAGGTAGCGTAACGGACCGTGGAGGGAAAATATTACAGAAATCGTTCACCCTTTCTCCACGTGGTGCCACCGATCGCCTTCGCCGAACTGTCAACCATGCGACGTCACGTGTCTCTCGGGACCGGTTTCTAGCCTTTCAGCCGTCATCAGCCGAGCTCTAGACGAACGCAAGGAAAACAGTTCGGAGGGACGATCGGGGCCAGACCAGATGGCCAGTTAATCTGGCTCTTAATATATATATATATATATATATATATATATATATATATATATATATATATATATATATATATCACAAATACTTCAATCAAAGACTTCAAATCATCCAAGCTTATGTACGAACTATAAGTCATACAGATGAGGAAATTGAGGAATGTTCAATATTAAGAAATCGCCATCAATGTACTTCAAACGGCTGCTTCAATAGCACCAGAAGAAAAATATCTGAAACAAATAAAAATCTCCGGTGAAACCATTGTTTTAATGAAGAAACGGCGGATAATGAGAAATAAAGGTAGTCCTTTTAGCAAGGTCGAGTACACTGAGCTCTGCAAAACTATAAGAAAATGTATCAGAGAGAACAAGCGCCGATTCAACATGCAGCTAGCGCAAAAAACCCTGGAAGAAAACAAAGGAATTAACAAGGCTAAACAGAAGCTGAGAAACAAAAGTACGCACGAAACGCACAAAATATATGCCTTAAGGCGTGAGGATAGCACAGTATGCAAGGCTCGTATGCAAATGTTAGAGGTTGTCAGAAAATTTTATTCCTAGTTATATGAAGATCAGAACCAATCAAAGACAACAATACCTACGGAAGAACAAATGCCAAACATCCTAGTGGAGGAAGTAACAAATGCTATAGAATCGCTGAAAAACGGCAAGGCTCCAGGAAGTGACAGTGTAACTGACGAAATGCTAAAAGCTGGTGGTCGGGCGTTACATAAAACACTGGCAAAATTATAATCAAAATGCCTCAAAGAACAAAAAGTACCTGGCTTATGGAAAAATGCAGAAGTGACCCTTTTACATAAAAAAGGAACACAAGAATATTTAAAGAACTGCCGTCCAATAAGCCTCCTATCAGTAATGTACAAAGTTTTCACTAAGATAATTTGTAAAAGAATATTAAAAAAACTGAACGACGCACAACCAAGAGAACAAGCAGAATTCAGAAGTGGATTCAGTATAATGGATCACATCCAGGTTGTACAGCAGGCCATAGAAAGGCACAACGAATACACCATGCCACTGTGCTTGGCTTTTATCGACTACGAAAAAGCATTTGACTCCATCTCAAAGCATTTAGTAATGGATGCACTGCTTAGCCAAGAGATAGATAAAGCCTATTAGGATCGATATATGATAGAGCTACAGCCACGATTCACCTTGATGATCTTGAAGTGGATTCCCACTTACTTAATGTAGAACGAGGTGTATAGCAGGGTGACGCAATATCGCCTATTCTTTTCTCGGCTGGCCTTGAAGACGTATTCTGTAAACTGGATTGGAAACAGGATGGTGCAAAAACCAAAAAATCAATGGTACAAACTTAAACCATCTTAGATTTGCAGATGACATCGTTCTCCTTTCACAAGACCCCGAGAAGCTGCAAAGACGCATACAAGAAATGCAAAGGGCTGGCGAACCATTTGGCTTGAAAATAAACCTAAAAAAGAGTCAGGTTATGTTCAATAACTTCGCTCAGGACAAAAGAATTTCAGTTTTAGGAAGGGATTTGGAAATTATGGACAGCTTTATATATCTTGGGCAGAGAATTTCAATGGAGGAGAATACCGCTCGGGAGATGAAAAGGCTTGTTAAGTGTGGCTGGCAGGCATTTGGCAGGCTCAACATTGTGTTTAAGAGCAGACTTCCACTTTGCCTGAAAAGAAAAGTCTGATCAGTGGAAGTGGAAGTTTGATCATACGGAAGTGACACCTGGACACTCACATCGCAATCAATTCAAAAACTTCAGGTAGCACAGAGGGGAATGAACAGATGTATGCTTGGTATTACCAGACGAGACAGAAAGTCCTGCGCATGGATCAGTGAACAAACGAAAGTCTGTGATATCATTGGGAGAGTAAAGCAATTGAAACGGAGATGGGCAGGCCATATAGCGAGGCGATGGGATGATAGATGGACAAAGACAATCCTGGGGTGGATACCGCTTGATCACAAACCTTCGCGAAGAAGACCGAAAGCACGATGGATTGATGACATTGTTAAGTATATTGGACCAGAGTGGCATAGGAAAGTCCAGAACTGTGAAAGTTGGAAACATGCTGAAGTTGGAAACATTGCTTATACAAAACCGTTACTTCACAAGGCATGCCGGATCACCAAACATGAAGGAGACTGATTTCGATTCTATGAGATATTTGAAGCTTCTTTCATGCTAATAACACAGGCCTATAAGAAATTGTTGTTTTTTTTTGCTGCCTAGGATTTTAGCTATATTTGGGGCGCTAAATCTAAATATGAACTCGGTTTTTCTCTATCGGTTCTACTTTTTAGATACATTCACTTATCTATCAATGTCTTTTTTTTTCAATTCAATACAATCAATCAAGTAATGAGTGTACATCCACCAAATTCACTCAAATATTCTTGTTTATTGTGCCTCTGGGATAGCAGAGACCCAGAGAGAAAAGTGGCCTAAGAAGGACAACATGGACGTTGGGGAGAATAATGTCATTAACGACCACTGAGTTGGACGAGAGAAAATCATAATTCCTCCACTGCATATCAAGCTGAGCCTAATGAAGCAGTTTGTAAAGGCTCTTGATAAGAATGGATCATGCTTTGACTCTACAGTATGTCCAGGATAAGGGCTTACCACCCCCTTAAAATTTTCATTGCTGGACGATTTTCATAGACTTTCTTTTGTTGGACAGATCTCGGAAAACGGCTTAACAAAGTGTATCATATATGTTTTTGCTAATATCCTGGCCAACTAACTGTGTCAAGTTTTGTCGAGATACCCATTTTCGAGAAGTACTATTAGGATTTCTTTTAGAGAAAAACTAACAATGGATTCTTCACCAGCACCACCTTAAACCAAACTGTACCGATTTTTATAGTTTTAAATTACTGGGTGTCCCAGATAGTTGTGACATTTTTATTATAATTTTTCTAATAATTACATGTACTTTCTTTTATTAAAACAATTTATGCCATGGAAATCAAAATTTGTAAACGAATTAACAAATATCACTTAGAGTGATTAATTTGTGTTATAGTGATTTCAAACGGCAATAATGAGTTATTCTTTAGAAGAAAAAGTGACTTGAACTTGTGACGCGAACTTTTCGTGAAGCAGCAAAAGAATTTAATAGAAAACATCCAGAACGGAATATCAATCATATTACAGTTTCTTGCATAAACCAATATTTTCATCAAAACGGAATTGTTAATAAGCTTTCTAATCAGCATCGTTCACGCGAATTTCGAGCAACTCAATTAGTTTTTGATTATTTTAATTAGAATTCACACCTAAGCGTTAGGAACGCTAGTAGAATTTTAAATATACCGAAAAGTACTATCTGGTTATGCTTGAAGAAAAATAACAGGAAACCTTTTAAACCAAAATTTATTCAATCACTTGAAGTTGATTAAACTGAAACAAGGATGGAATAGTGTTTATGGTTACAAGGCATGTACATACAAGATCCTACATTTTTAAAAAATATTTTATACATAGATGAAACCCATGTGGCTTCATCTATGTATAAATGCACGGCAAATGGTATCGTATCATCACAAAATAATAGATTATGGGCTCAAGATAACCAACATTGAGTGATACAACGTAAGAGAGAATATTCTACTAATGTGAACGTGTGGTGCGGTATTTTAAATTACATTATTATTGGACCATATTTTTTTGATGAAAATTTGAATGCAGCTAGATTTCTTAGATTCTGTAAATAAAGAAAGTTTTTTATTAAAAATAGTTTGTAATTATTAGAAAAATTATTAATTATTGTAAAAACATCATAAAATAATATCAAGGACACCCAATAATTTAGAACCATAAAAATCGGTACATTTTGGTTTAAGGTGGTGCTGGTTAAGAATTCGTAGTTAGATTTTCTCTAAAAAAAGCCCTAATTGTACTTCTCAAAAATCTGAGCATTAAAAGTTGACGCATTTAGCCATGATATTAACAAAAAAAACATGATACACTTTCTTAATGCCGTTTTCCGGGATCTATTCAACAAAAGAAAGTTTATGAAAATCGGTCTAAAAATACAAAAATTAAAGGGGTGGTATGTTTTTATCCTGGACACATTGTATAGAAAAAAATGCCTCAGTTGATTTTTTACGGAAAAAATTAAAGCAGGAACGTTTGACGGCGCACAAATAAGACAACTCATTAAGGATCCTGCCATCGTAAATTCGATAAAAGAGGCATGGCGAAAAGCCAGGATTTCGTTTGTTGCAGTTGTCGGAAATTTTCTAGGCAAACGCAAAGCTGAAAACTATGTTGAACTGGTAAAAAACATGCTTAACAGTTTCGATCCCTTGAGTGTAACATGGGCATTAAGGCGCACTATTTATACAGCCACGTGGACCGTTTTTCACAAAAAAAAACACTGAGGAACAACGTGAAGGATTTCACCAGGATATTAAAACAATGGAGGACTACTACCAAGGAAGATGGGATACGCACATGATGGCAGATTACTGCTGAAGTTTAAAAAGGGAAATCGAGTATATGTAGCAGCGAATCATTCGGATTTTCAATTCATTTTCTATTTTCCTACGGGAGAAGAAATATTTCACCGTGTAGAATGTGCTGCGAACTATTTCCATCTTTGTTTTGATTTCTTCGGAGTTATCATTCTTTGAATTAACCCAAGTTCCTAAGTACTGTATATATTCAATCGCTTAATATTACTGTTGGTTATTTTTAACTGTGTGTTGTTGTTGGGCAATTTCATGAAACACTTGTATTTTCTTTTCTGTAGGTTCATATTCAATTCGTAGAGTTTGCTTATTTCTCTTATCCTTTCCGTTATTATTCGTAAGTCATCGATATCGTTATCAGCATACGTCATATTATTAATAAAAACTCAATTTACTACCACGCTGGATGTTGTTTCTCGAAATGATTCTTGAAAGATGACCTCTGAATACATATTGAAAAGTGTCGGTGGAAGGATGCACCCCTGCTTTATTCCTCGTTTTATATGTATCTATTGTATTTAATTCGGATTTTATGGATAATTTAGAAGATAAGATATATCAACATCAGCTATTCAAATCATCACTTTACTGGTATAGATATCTTGATGACATTATAATTTGTTTTACGGGTACTGACAGACAATTAAATCAATTCCTAACTTATATAAACTCTTTAATAAGAACATTTATTTTAAAGTTGAAGAAGAACAAAACAACAGTATTAACTTTTTAGATTTAACAGTTACAAGAAAAGAAAATAAACATGATTTTGCAATTTATCGTAAGCCATCTCACACAGATTTAGTTATACGTAACGTATACGTCTTGTCATCCTTATTCTCAAAAAATGGCAGCATTTAATTCATTCATACACAGATTAATAAATACCCCAATGTCAATAGATAACTATAACAAAGAATTGAATGTCATCAAACAGATCGCAGTGAATAATGGTTATGACCCAAACATTATAAATAAAATAATTAATAAAAAATGTCATAATAATACCATTAATTCAATATATCCTGTCAATAAAGTCAAGGACACCGCATACAAAACAATTACATATACAGGAAAAGTCACCAAATTAATTTCTAAACAGTTGTCAAAAACAAGCGATATAAATATTGCATTCAGAACAAACCATAGTCTTGGACGCTTAATAAAAAACAATAAAAGTCAAATAAATAAACTTCATAAATCAGGAGTTTATTTAATTGAGTGCGGTTCTTGTCCAAAAGTCTATATTGGACAAACAAGAAGATCCTTTTCCACTAGGCTTAATGAACATAAAAGAAGTTATATTAAAGAACAGAATAATTCTCATTATGCCAATCACTTAATGTTAGAAAATCACATTTTCCACGATAATTTCAAAATGTTACATAACGAAAATAAATCTAAAAAACTAAATCTTTTAGAGAGCCTAGAAATTAATAAAAGAAAAAATTTTGGTATTTTAGGTAATGATCAGGTAGACTTGAATGGTTCACCCTTGTTAAACTTATATTACTCTAGACATTGAGACGCGGGACTCCCACTATCATCATTTATGGTTTTATTAGATTAGTTTAGGTAGGAACTACTTTTCTTACTGTTAGTTTAATTTAGTTTGTATTTGAAAAAGACACTGTGTGTCGAAACAATTGTTTCGACACACAGTTTTAAATATAGTGGAAATTTAGATATTAATCTTGGTTTTTTATTTATTTCTATTGTGTAATATTATCTTTCGAGACTGACTCTAGCTGTTTTATTATTATATAAGATATCTATTAACCTCAAATTTAGCATATAACACATGGGCTGAAAAGTCCCGGGCCTAACACATAGATGGCGCTAGTTTTATTGCAGTTGCCTTTTTTTCACTTAATACTAACCTTCAAAAGACAGCTGTTAAAATTTCATGATATTCTATTCATTAGTTTGTGAGTTATTGTGCTAAGAGTGACGCTACTTTTGTTATTTTCAAAACAATGGATCAAAAACAATTTCGTGTTTTAATTTTACACTGCTTCTTGATGGGAAAAAATACCGTTCAAGCGAAGCAATGGCTTGAAAAGTGTTATGGGGACTCCGCTCCATCAGAAACAACAATAAAACGTTGGTTTGCTGACTTCAAACGTGGTCGTAGAGACACCGATGATGCAGAACACAGTGGACGTCCAAATCAGGCGGTAACACCAGAAAACATAAAAAAAATCCACAAAATCGTTTTGAATAATCGAAAAGTGAAGTTGCGTGAGTTAGCTGACATCGTAAAGATATCAAAAGGACGTGTTGGCTTTATATTGCATAAGCATTTGACTATGAGAAAGCTCTGTTCAAAGTGGGTGCCGCGTTTGCTCACTGTTGACCAAAAACGAGAACGTGTTGATGATTCTGAGCAGTGTTTGGCCATGTTTAAACGTAACAAACCGGAATTTTTGCGTCGATATGTGACAATGAATGAAACATGGATCCATCACTTCACTCCGGAATCAAAACGATCATCATCTGAGTGGACAGCAACTGGTGAACCTCGTCCAAAGCGCCCGAAAGCACAACAATCGGCTGGAAAGGTTATGGCCTCGGTATTTTGGGATGTGCATGGTGTAATATTCATCGACTATCTTGAGAAAGGAAATACCATTAACAGTGAATATTATATAGCGTTATTGGAGCGTTTGAAGGCCGAAATTGCAAAGAAACGACCGCATATGGCAAAGAAAAAAATTTTGTTTCATCAAGACAACGCACCGTGTCACAAGTCAATCAAAACAATGGCAAAACTACATGAATTGAACTTCGAATTGCTCCCACATCCACCGTATTCTCCAGATTTGGCTCCCAGCGACTACTAACTGTTCGCAGACCTGAAAAAAATGCTCGCCGGTAAGAAATTTCACACGAATGAAGAGGTTATCGCTGAAACTGAGGCCTATTTTGAAGCAAAAGATAAATCATTCTACAAAAGTGGTATTGAAATGTTAGAGCGGCGCTGGAATGATTGCGTTGCTCTTGATGGAGATTACGTTGATAAATAAAGCTAATTTTGAACCAAAAAAACTGTGTTTTCTTTGTTAGGCCCGGGACTTTTCAGCCCATGTGTTATATTTGCTTTCGCCTTAGTAGTTCTATCAGTTTCTCATGTCTTACTTTATCGAATGCCGTTTCATAATCTATTTTGTATTTGTATTTCTTTATTGACATCAAGGCACAGTTGAAGCATTACATCAAAATTAAAGAGGGCATCCCAAGTACCAAGCTCATTTCTAAACCCAAACTGTGTGTTGCCCAGATCTTTTTCTAAACCTCGATAAATTTATATCCGCTTAGAGACGCCTTTTGTTTAAAGTATAATTGTCTGTGTAACCAATAAGTAGACTATATAATATTCATTATTTTAATTTTTTTTTTTTGAAATTGAAAATTATTTTATCAATATTCGTACAAAATAACAAATTTAGTTATAATAAAATGGTAATTATATTAAATTATATGAGTATATCGAAATTCACTGAATCAACTTGTTGATTTTAAACTGGCATAAAATAATTTTCATCGAAAATTGATTATGGTCTCTTAATTACATGGCTGATTAACAAATATACAGTGCTGGCTGGGCGTGTTTGACTAATAACCGTAAAAGCGCATAACTTTGACAAAGTTATACGGATGCGCTAAAGTATTTTCCAATAATTGTTAATAACGACACGACCAAACGAAACGTAAATTAGTTTATCATAATTCGCCGTTTGAATCTACAAAACAAATTCATTATGGAAATTTGCATTAAACGCATCGATTCAATTTTACAGATAATGTGCCGCTGCGGTACGTGTCCATTGGAATATTGCAATATTTATTGCAAAATCGTTTGCACTATATTTGTCATAATGCAATATATAAATTTCGGTGCAACGCCCTCAAACTAGTAAATAGGACAATTCTTCATGAGCTAAAAATCATCTCAAACCTAATGAATCTTTCAAATTGAGAGGTTTTTTATAATCTTGAATAAAACACAGATTTTAGGTTGATTTTAAACAACTTTTTAGTGATAATTGAAGCATAGTATATAACATTTAAGACTCTTCTGTTAAAATTTTGGATGACATTTTGGCATAACCGTGGCTCTATCTCACCAATGACTCGAACAATTTCATCTTTTAGTTCAGGAATCGATCTTGGATTATTCTTATAGACCTGGCTTTTCACGTAGCCCCAAACAAAATAATCCATTTTTTCCAATAACTCGTCTAGGAAATTGTTCTCTCAATAAATCAATAGATACATTAGTAGAGTGAGGTGTGGGGCCATCCTGTTAAAACAGCATATTTTCCAGATCATTATTATTCAATTCAGCTCACAAAAATCCAGTTATCATCTCACGATATCGATTCACAGTTACAGCGTCACCACCAGCATTCTGAAAGAATTACGGTCCAATTACTCCGCTTGACTATAATGCACAACAAACAGTGACTCGTTTAGGATGTAAAGGTTTCTCATGAATCAATCGTCACCCTAAACATTGTTTATTAACATAGTCACGAATTTCAAAATTTGCTTCATCTGAAAAGATGTTTTTTGAGGAAATGCAAGACGTTTTGAATGATCCAGTTGCTTTAGTTCCTGTATTATTTGAACCATATATGCCTTCAAAGCTAAATCTTTTCGTAAAATATGCCATGTTGTAGATTCGCTGAGTCCAAATTGTTGTGACCGTCGCCTAATGATTATTTCTAGGTCTTCAGCAACACTTTCACTTACCAAATCAATATGCTTGTGAACGACCACTACGACTGAATATTGCTCTTCTTTTACCTTTCAGCAAACCACTTTCTTGAAATTTTCAGATGGGCGATTGTGCAAACCATAAATATCCATAATTTTCTAAAAACATGTTTTATTAAACGTCCATTTTCATAAAATAATTCAACAATTCTAACGCGTAACAATGCAGTACAATACAACATTATTGTGTACGACTCCATATTTATAAATGTCATATATTACTGAAATGAGACTAAACCTAGGCAAAATCACTACGCCATCTGCGTTTTATTCAATAATTTAAAAAAACCGCTCTATTTGAAAAATTCGTTAGTTATTCGGTCCATAATTTAATTATCTGCCAATACATACTACCTTTCATTATTTATTTATGAACAAAGTAATGCAGACTTAATCTTCGAAATAATCTCTTTCATTTAATACATTTTAGCCAATTTTCAGGCAACTGTAGAATACCAGATCGAATAAGAGTTAATGGTTTTGATCGGATAAACTCATTGAGGCTTTTATTGAATTTCTCAACAGACGTAAATTGTTTATCAACAAGGTGATGACATAGGAATTAAAGGAGATGGAAATTTGAAGATGCCAATGTGGAGAACACGCCGGATGCGAGAAAATCTCCCATCCTAACTCGGTGATCGTTTCCAGAGTTCCTTTTGCTGTATGTGGTCGTGCCTTGCCCTGAAGTAAAATAATTTCCTTTCTTCCCTTGTCAGTATAAGAATTCACTTTCCGTCATAGGTCACAATCCTATGCAGGAAGTGAATTTTCTTGATCCAGAAGAGCAATAATTCAACATCAAAGCGTTAATTTCTATTCTTTCTATTTCTTCTATTCTAAGTTGTGAATTTAATGGGCACCCAACGATTCTCACTTTAAATTTTCCCTTCAAAAGTGTTATCAAACTAGTACTATATATTTTTGTAAAACGTCACAGCAGCAATTTTTTAGCTTCTGCCAACATTGTACTATATAAATATGATTACTGACTTTTTCTAGCATGAAGCTGGACGGCATATGGTTTCAACAAGATGGTGCAACATGCCATACATCTCGTGACCCAATCAATTTATTGACATGAAAATTCAATGACCGTTTAATCTCAAGAAATGTGAATGTTTCCTGGCCACCAAGATCATGCGGTATAACTTCATCGGATTTTTTTTCTGGGATTATGTGAATAATCAAACAGTCAAGAAAGAGTTTTATCTTCTAGAAACCTATTAATGACCAAATATTGGTCGCCAGATTTTTCACAAAAATTCGAGAAATCTCTATAATTCAATGTTACGCACCTACCGATGTTTCTGACCCAGATGAAAAACAAAACTTCTACGATATTCTTTCACATACTGTACAAGAAATAGCAACAGCTGACATCCTTATTGTAATGGGGGATTTAAATGCAAAAATTGGAAACGATAATATTAATCTGGAAATACTAATGGGTAACACGGATTGGGTGAAATGAGTGAAAACGGTGAACTCCTCGCAAATTTTTGTTTAACTTACAACTTACTGATCGGTGGTAGTCTTTTCCCTCATAAAAGAGTCCACAAAATAACCTGGGTCTCATCTGATCATGATTTCTGATATAATAACCAAGAAAAAAATAACCAAGAAACTATCAGGTAAGAGGAGCAGCGGTGCACGACCCGTTAAAGTAATCTCCCAGCTATAAGAGCATTAAAAACAACAAAACCCAGGTACTGGATCATATACCAGCAGAATTGCTCATGGCAGATCGTGTTTTGAATTGTTACGACCCTTAATAAATCAGATGTGGAAGTCAAACAATATTCTCGAGAATTGGAAAAAGGGATTAATAATTAAATTACCAAAAAAAGAAGACCTACGCATTTGTGACAATTGGCGTGGTATAATATTACTAAACACAATAATTAAAGTTACAGTAAAAATCATCCTAACAAGATTGGTAACACATATAGAAGCAGAAATGCGTTCAGGTAAAGCAGGCTTCAAACCGGGTCATTCGTGTACTGATCACATAAATACTGTTAGGATAATACTAGAACAGTCAGCTTAATGGAGATCGCATATTCTGGCCGAACAAGATTAGAAACGAAGATTTTGCTCCATAACACAAACCAAAAGAAAATTGAACAAGAGATAGCACTTCGAAAGTGGGGATGGATTGGGCACATACTCAGAAAACAAAACATCTGTATAGTCAAAATATCATTGGATTGGAATCCGCAGGGTAAAAGAGGTTGCTTTACATCAATAAACCACAAACATTCAGTGACCTTAAAACCAACGGCGTGGGCGGTCATTTATATAAAAATATTTTTAAATATAAATAATGTCATGCCTTCATAATGAGTCCAGAGCAGAAATGATGTCTCTGATCGGTTTCGGTGCGTGTGTGATGGGGCGTTATCGTGCTGCGATATCACTTTTCCGTGACTTGTAGTCCATTCTGGTCGCGTTTCGATCACTGCATGTTTTGAAACTAGACATGTTTACCACACGAAAAAAATATCAAGCTAATTCGAAATCGTTTAAACATCGATGACGTTTTGAAAGGTCCTGTTGTAGCAACAAAATGAATTCTGATTCGTATAGGTTTAGCAGCGGATGAAATGTAGGGGCCGAAAATTAAGCTGACTGGGTCTAATATATGAATATAAACATATTTTGTACCATTTTTGCAACAGTAAATGAAAATTTGATTCCCTAAAGATACTTGAATTATTTAAATAAAAGTGGAATTAATTTAAACATCAAGTCGCAGTTGATACATTTTCGGTCATAAAATCTTACGGCTACTTCACAAGTATTTCACATCTTTAGTAGCCTCTTATAGGCTCAGCACGAGTCAAAATAGCTTCCTGCGCGCGGTCCGTAATGTACAGATAGCATTTGTTTTAGTCTCAGCGTAATCGTTGAATAGTTTGGTTTGGTTCTTATATCATGTAACAAAGTTCATATTTTTTATATTTTATTATTATGGCTCATAGGAGAAGACCGAATAGTAAGTGGAAAATAGCACAAATACAAGAAAAAGATAAAGAGAGTGAATCAGTGACCAAGGCTCAGAAACTTCCAACCATATTTCAGAAGCAGAAGACACAGAAAACATTCAATCTGTAGATGAAGCAAGCAGCTCGGATTCCTCGGACTCGGAATCTAATGTGCCCCTATCAGATAGAATTGGATTTTTTATAGGGCGTGATAAGGTACGTTTCATACAAAATGGAACAAATTTAACAACAATAAGGTGAGACGTTAATCATAAATTATTCTCACGCAAGATTGTCGCGAGCGTAGAAACAGTGTAGGAATAACAATGTTTGTTTCACCCTGGAATTTATTCGCAAGCGATGATATTATTGAAAATGATGTGATACATACCAGCGAATTTATACATAAAAAAAGACTGCTTCATATAACAGACCTCGAGACTGCAAAACCACTGATACTGTCGAAATCCGAGCATTATTCGGACTACTTCACATCGAAGGAATTTTGCGAATGTTACATGCAAATCTAGAGGATTTATATGCAACTGATGGCTGCTCTACTGTTCCATCAACTACCCTATGCCATTGAAAAGAACAAAAGTATTTCGAAACGAATTGCGGCTACACAAATATCTCGTTGTGCTCAGGACAAAGCTGCGTATAACTTTTGGAGAAGCTTACTTATTTCTTATCTCTAGAATTGCTTATCTCTTTATTTTATGGGACAGGTCGTTATTGATAAAATGATGACAGACTTTCGAAAAAAATATCCTTTGAAGACAATAAATGAAATCAAAACCTGATAAATACGGAATCAAACTTTATCTACTAGTAGATGCAATGACGATTTACGTTTTGAATATTGAATTTTATGATGGTAAACAACTAGATGGGCCATATTAGTTGAGCAACGCGGTAATGGACGCAGTAAAGAGATTGATTACAACAATTTCACAATCAAGGTGAAATCGACCATTGATAAATGGTACACCAGTATTTCTTTGGTAGAAGATTTATTAATTTATAATCTAAATAATAGCTGAAAATCATGCAAAATTACGCAAAAATAAAAAAGAAACACCCCAATGCTTTACAGTAAAAGGTAAACCTGAATCTTCTTGTTAATTCGGATTTCTACACGTGTCATATGTGCAAAAAAATAGATCTATGATATTACTATCATCACTTCATTGTGCAGATGAAATAGATGAAAGTACAAATGAAAAATGGAAGCCAAGCATCATAACTTTTTAAAAAGGAAGAGTCGATGAAATTGTCAAAAAGCAAAAATGTATTCGACAGACGATCTTTGACGCTCTTTTTTAGTTCTAGATATTGCAGGAATAAACACTATGGTAATCTTGAGGGTAAATAAACTAGTTATAGAAAAAGGAGTTAGAAGTTGTAGAAAAGGTTATTACAACTTAAACAAAAGGAGGGAATAATCAAGTTCGAATGGCCAGCAAATTTCCCTAACATGAATGCCATTGAAAATGCTTCGGACATTCTGAAAACACGCATCAAGAAACAATCCTCTTCTTACCCCGCTGGAACTAAAAGACACTGCTCGTGAAGAATGGGAGAGAATTCCACAAGCTCAAATTGATTAGTTTTATTGAAAGTTATTTTTTTTTAATGACTTTTGAAAGCAATTGGTACATTCTAATTTTTGACTCCAAAATAATAAATCAATTTAGACACATTGTTCATTTAGTGTCGAGTTTTATTTGCTACCAGTAAGAGTACCAGTAATAAAATGATTATTACGTAAACGAGTAAAAGAAAAATTTAATATCAATAAGAAATTGAAATGTTTAAATATTCCAAAGTTTTGGACATATGTGTATATGTTACAACTTCTAACTTGATTTACAGCGACATAATGTTTTAATAATTTTTTATTTACTATCGTAGGGACTGTTGAACCATCGAAAGCACCAGACTTGCTCGCTCATCTCGACCTCACACGAAAGCTACTTATAAAGCTCAATAATGTAGCATTTGTTATTATGATATTTTGTAGTGAATAGTTTATTCATTAAAGATTATTCAATAATTGTGGTAAATAAAGAAAAATTGAATTATTATTTTCATTCAAAAACAACAATTAATAGTTAATTATTTTGTTCACATAAAATCATTTATGCATAGTTGCCAAAGAAATGCAAAAATTAAAGGATAAACGTACCAAGAAACCAACTCTTCCTAAACAGCCACAAAGAAATAATCAACAAGCGCCAGCCGACATCGCAAGTGCAGGAAAAAAATCTTTTAGCGAAACAGTTACTGGTAAAAAAATCAAAACGTTTCTATTCAAGACTCTCTTCAACAAATAATGGAAAAATTAACACAAATGGACGAACGTATTAGCAAACTCGAAAATAGCGCTAAAGGAGCTATTCCTAAATATTCAAATGGCAGATAACCTTAGAATTATGGAATGGAATGCCAATGGACTCTTGCAACACCAACAAGAACTGCAAGTAGTCCTAGATATGGAAAAGATTGATATATGCCTCATTTCTGAGACTCATTTTACTAATGAATCATACATTAAACTCAAGGGATATAAAGTATACCATACCATACATCCCGAAAATACCGCCAAAGGTGGAAGTGCCATCGTAATTGAGGAATCAATCAAGCATCACCAAGAAATGGGATATAAAACAGAACAGTTTCAAGCTGCCTCTGTAAACATTAAAACTAAAACATATGAGATCATAGTCTCCGCAGTTTACTGTCCGCCTAGACATGCTCTGAAAAAACAACAATATTTAGACTTTCTAAATAGTCACGGATATAGGTTTATCATTGGAGGTGATATCAATGCCAAACACGTTCAGTGGGGATCCAGGTTAACCAATACAAAAGGAAAAGAACTACTACAAGCAATTAACCAACTAAAATGTGAAACAATGTCAACTGGTAAGCCAACATATTGGCCTACAGACCCCAATAAAATACCAGATCTACTTGATTTTTTCATAACTAGAAATGTGTCTGTAAGCTATATGCATGTGGACGAGGCATGGGATACGAATTCTGATCACTCTCCCATTCTTCTGATCTTAAGTGATAGCATCATATAGAAGGAAACTCCTATATTGACAAATCGACTGACTGACTGGCAAAGTTTTAAACTTCAACTTGAAGAAACGGTGGACTTGAGAATCCACTTAAGAAATGAAGAACAACTCGACAATGAAGCGGAAACATTTTTAAACGTTATCCAAAGGGCTGCATGGGATAACACACCTAATATTACTCCTAGAACCAAAGGCAATAACTACCCCAGAGAAATAAAAGAACTCATAACCGAAAAAAGAAGGCTTAGAAGAATATGGCATCAATCTAGATCGCCAGCAGATAAAACTAGATTAAATAATGCAACAAAGCAACTGAAAAGGGATATACAAAAAAATAAAAATTATACTATAAGTAACTACCTAAGTGAACTGTCAAATGACAGTAAAACTGACTATTCACTATGGAAAGCTACCAAAACACTAAAAAGACCAATCCTGCAGAATCCACCAATTAAAAATGCAGATGGAACATGGGCAAAAAGCAATTTACAAAAAGCTAACAGATATTCTGAATATTTAGAAGGGACTTTCCGGCCAAATGAAGGTGAAAACATACTTGACTGGGAAAATCTTGCCCAAGAAGAAAGTGACATAAGACCTGTTACTCCAAAAGAAATTGCATCAGAAATTGAAGAAAACATCAACACAAAAAAAGCCCCAGGGTTTGACTTAATCACGGGAGAAGTCATGAAACAGCTTCCTCGTAAAGCTATAGTAAAACTTACATATCTTATAAATGCATCTTTTAGATTAAAGTATGTACCTAAGATATGGAAAGTAGCAGAAATGATAATGATCCCAAAACCCGGAATACCACCGAATGAAGTTTCATCTTACAGGCCAATCTCCTTGCTACCTGTTATTTCAAAACTGTTTGAAAAAATATTCCTTAAAAGATTGAAGCCAATCATTGAAGATAAAAACATAATTCCAGACCATCAGTTTGGATTTAGAGAAAGCCACTCAACTATAGACCAGGTCCATAGGATAACAAATATAATTGAAAAGTCACTGGAAGAAAAAAAAATTGTTCTACCGTATTTCTCGATGTGGCCAAGCTTTTGCCTAAACAGTTTGCGCAATCATTAAAGTCTTATATCTCAGATAGATATTTCAGAGTTAAACAGGAAGATGCATACTGTGAACTAAAAAATATTAAAGCAGGAGTACCGCAAGGTAGTGTATTGGGACCAGTCCTTTACCTATTATATACCAGTGATATTCCTGAATTAGACCCAGACACGATAGCAATATTTGCTGACGATACTGCTATTATGGCTGTAGGCGTAGACCACGAAGAAGCGGCAATAAACCTGCAAACCTCAGTTAATAAAATTAACAACTGGACTAAGCAATGGCGAATCAAATTAAATGAGTCTAAATCCGCCCATATTAATTTCACGAACAAAAGAAATCAACATATCCCCGTTAGTATAAATAATATCCAAGTACCATATGCTAATACAGCAAAATATTTGGGTATAACATTAGTTGCCAAGCTACGCTGGAGGGCTCATGTCAAAAAGAAAAAAGAAGAACTTGACATCAAATTTAGAAAAATGTATTGGCTGCTTGGACGAAATTCCCCTCTATCAGTCTACAACAAAGTACTCTTGTACAAACAAATTCTAAAGCCCGTATGGACATATGGCATCCAGCTGTGGGGTTGTGCCAAAAAGAACAACTTGGAAATAATCCAGCGATTCCAAAACAAAGTACTAAGGAACATTGCAAATGCCCCTTGGTATTTCAGAAACAGTGACCTCCATAGGGACTTGGAAATGGATACCGTTACCCAGACCATTAGCAGATTTGCCCAGAGTCACGAGCAGCGACTTCTTCAGCACGTCAATGTCGAGGCCATCCAGCTCCTTGATAATGCAAGTCAAATCAGAAGACTTAAGAGAACCAAACCCTTTGAGTTGGTTTGAACGTTTGTGTTAGTAAAAAAGCAGAGCATAGTGCTGGTGTATATGATAATATTGGTGTAATTAAGTTATTGGATTTAATTTAAGGGATACTAGTGAGTAAGTTCTTAAAATAATCTTTTCTTTTGTAGTAACTTAGGTTTGTACAACATTACTCATTGATCAACTTTGGTCAGATTGTAATTTTGGAAAACTTCCTCAGGGATGTTTTATAAATAAAAAAAAAAATAAAATCATTTTTGCCAAATTGAGGTTTTAACCTAACAAATTGATGACAGTCAATGTATAATAGATGTTTTACAAATTTTTTGACGTCCGCTAATTTCAGTATCATATAAATATACTAATTAAATATTTTTTTATAAATATACGTGAATCGTAAACATGTGAGAAAAACTAGCCGTGTGAAATATCCACTGAAATCTAAGAAACGGCAGGTAAATTAAATTTGGAATCTAAAGAGACAATAAGAAGTGTTGATAAATTGTTTCATTTTTCTTACACGACATTACGATGAAATCTTAAAAAATTTAAGAAAGGCGAAAATTTGAATGCTGGGTATCATCCTCACAACAAGGTCTTCTGGCTGAACAAGAACGTTTATTGCTTAACATGTTAAATTATATTATGGATTAACAACGATTAGTTTAAGAAGTTGGCATATCAATTTGCTTTTGAAAATAATATAAAGTATCTCTCATCAAGGAATAATAATAAACAGGCTGGTAGTGATTGGTGTAAAGATATCATGAAAAGACATCCGGAGATATCTATTAGAGTTCTAGAAGCTTCATTAGAGTTCTTCATTAGAGAAGTTCTTCATTAGAGAAGCTTCATTCATTCTATTAGAGTTCTAGAAGTCCTGCACGTGCAATGAATTTCAATAAATTCAACTTCAAGTTGATTAATTTACCTATCGGAAATGATAAAGCGAATAACAAACTACTATAACAAACTACTATATTATCTAAACAAAAGTATTTTTTTTAATCAATTCAAAAAAATTATTAAAGTATTTTTGGTTCAATTGACCCCCCTCTCATCTCATATAAACTTTTTGTTCAAAATACTGCAAGGGTTCGGTGGGTAAAATTACGAAAGTTATTGCCCTTACATCCTGTATATACCACATACCATCCATGTTTGTAATATTTGTTCTCAAATTCTTGATAGGATTTTAAAAGAAACTTATTACTTGGGCTTAGTTGAGATTGATACCCTAACGGCGGTACTGAAAGATGTGTCATAACATGAGTTTAAATTGTCTATTAAGATCTCAAATGGACCCTCACTATTCTCCTTGAATATTAAATTGTTGCAGAGTAAAATTACTTTGAATACATATAAGTATTTATAAAGCAAATATTACACTTCTATTTAATAGTTGCATAATAACAAAATGTCGTTAACATTCCTTGATATATTCTAAGGTTTAGAATCAATTAAATAAGAAAACAAAATATTTTTTCCTATTGAAACGCATTAAAAGGACTTTTTCATTAAAATATTAATCATGGTATAAAACCAATTAAATTAACATTTGAATAATTAGCGGTGTAATGACTCATTTATATTTATCAGGGTGCGTGCTAGGCTGACTAAATATGTCGGATATTAAACGAGGGGTGGCAAGTCCAGTTGATTTTTTTAACTTTTAAATATTACATTACAGCCTGAAAGCAGCAAACCTTTTTAGCATAATTAAATAAGTTCATAAATTAAAAAAGCGTGTAAGTAATTGTACGTGTGCGTGTGTCTATATACACTGCTGGACAAAAATATTGAATATTTGCTATAAGAGTTGTTTTTCAATTTTGATTTAACATCTGTATATTGTTTTAATAGCGAATATATTATTTTGAAGTGTCCTGTACATATAAGCATTGTTTTACACTTATATGGATATATAAAAATGTTTACATCGCATTTCATAATTGAGTGCATTGGTGATTCATAAAGTTGTTCTTTTGTTTTACATTATTAGAGTGACATTGCTAGTGCATTATTGTATATCAGTTCTGTGTTTTCTGTTTGTAAAAAAAAATTAATCGTTACTTTAGCTAACTAGGGTCGCAGGCAAGAACATATTGCACAAATGCTGGGAATACACCAATCGACGGTCTCTCGGGCAGTAAAACGTTACGAGCAGACAGAGGAGTACAGAAAGTGATCTAGACAAGGACGTGCAAGGCACAAAGGAATGATCGCTATTTACAACTTCAGTCATTACGAAATCGCACATTTACAGCTCAGCATAAAAAAAATGAACTGCTAATGGAAAGCAAATTAATGTTACCGCAAAAAAACAGTAAGAAGGCTAAAGGAAGTTGGTTTAAATCCAAAATGTCTTACCAAAGCTCCTCGGCTTCTCCCACAGCACAAAATGACCCGATTACAATTTGCACGATTTTTCAAGATGCACGATGCATCCTGATTAGGATGGACGTGCATCGAGCAAAGTTCTTTTCTCAGATAAGACACTAATACAGTTGTGGAAGTCTGATGGACTTGATAGAGTCTATAGAAAAACTAGGGAGCAATATTCTTCATGTAATCTCGTGCAAACCGTGAGCTTCGGTGGAGGGTCCATCCTACGCCGATACGGCGCTTGTTGAGGTGAATGTAAGAATGAATGCCGACTGGTACATCCGCAACATCATCGAACATGTTCTACCATGTGGTAGCTTTATTGGGAATGACAGATTTGTGCTAGCGCGATAATGCTTGCGCACATGTTGAAGAAAGACTGTTCCAGTACCTATAAAAAGTCGAGATTGCGTCGTTTGACTGAACACCTTTAAGTCCCGATTTAAATCCCATCGAAAACCTATGGGATATTCTCAAACGACGTATACGATCTCGAAATCCAGCCCCAAATTCAATTGTCGCGTTACGAATCACCGTTCAAGAAGAATGGAATCAAATTCCGCAAAGAGACCATAAGATATCTTCTGAGAAGCATGCCCAGAAGGATGCAAGCTATAATTAGAGCTAGAGAAGGAAACATCTCCATGTTAACTAAAAAATAATGTTAATTTTCCACTTTTGTTGTTCTTTTAATAAAATATTGCAACAACAAATACACTATCTTTCATTCCATCAACCACAAGTATGTTCTAAAGCTACTTTATGTTAAGAAAACGGTATTATTGTACATAGAACGCTTCAAAATAACAGACGTAGTAATAGAAATTACAAAAATAGTAGAAATTATAAAATAGAACTTACAAAAAATATGCAATATTTGTGTCTAGCAGTGTATATAAATAAATATAAGGTGCGTTTTGCGATGCATCTCACCGACCTCATCAACAGGACTTTTAAAAAAATATATATTTATTTTTTCGGCAAAAATCATTATTTCTATACAAAATAGTATCTTTGCGCGTCAATACATTTTTCAGGGTCAATTAGATTGACGAATAAATTTTTGAGCTCGGCCAAAGATATGTCCTTCAGAGTGACAGTCGACGCCTTTTGAATGGCTTCAATGTAGGCATAACGCTGTCCTTTCATCGGCAAATTAAGTTTTTCGAAGAGATAGAAGTAGCAGGAAACCAAATCAGGCGAGTATAGTGAATGATTGACGGTTAAAATATCATTTTTGGTAAAAAAAATCAGTGATAAATGTCGAGCGATGGTGCACTATCGTGCAACCAGCGCCAGCTGCCTTGTTGACGTTATTGTGGACGGATACGATGAATACGCGACGACAGGCGCTTCATAACACTAAGAATAAACACAACATTGATCGTTCGACTAGGTAGAACAAACTTCTTATGCGCAATTCCCTCCGAATCATAGAAACAAATCAACATGGCTCGCTCGAGTGCTTTGACGGCAGTTTGACGCTTGGTTTATGGAAAATTTTGAAAACACCACGTCTTGTCACCAGTTTGTGTGAAACAAAGCGTGCACAAACCGTTCGAAGTCCCAAATGATCGGTCAAAATGCGGTGGGTTGAATTTTTGGACATGTTCAATTCCATTTCTATGTATGGCAATGAAGATTTTGACTGATTTTTTTAAAATTCGCGCACATTTTCAATGATACTTTGAGTAACCACGAAATTTTTCGGGCCAGGATGTTCGTCATCTTTGATGACCTCACGACTTTGTCATGAGATAAATAATCCTCACCATATACTTATTTCATAAACTAAACCTTTCGGTGAATGTTTTACCAAGTTTAAAACAAAACTTAACATGTTCTTGATATTTTTGTTTCTTATATCTAACGTTAGATTTAATATTCAAGTATACACTTTCACATGATTTAAAGTTTAATAACAAATATATATTTAAATATATGTGTAGATTACACTATTAAACAGTGTTTTTGTCACACGCATCACGTGACTTATCTATGACATCTATGACTTATTCACTCTCATTGCAAAAAGAATGTTATTCTTTTCCAGTCATTCTCAGTTTATTTGTGACAGCTACATATTCAATTTCAACTCATATACGTGATTATTATAAGTATACCACGAAAGTGTTTAAATCACCTGGATAGTTTTTGTTATGTGTGTGGAGAATTAACTTTTACATCTCAGCGTCGAAATTTCACAACATTAGTAACCAAACATTATTTGGATAACTTTAATCTTCCTGTGCGCCATCAAGATAAATTCTGAGTCCCATATATTTGCTGAATAACATGTGTGAGACTTCTGCTGGGTTGGACTAAGGAATCTAGACATATGTCCTTTGCTTTGCCAATGATTTGGATGAAACCAACAGATCACATAAGTTGTTATTATTTATCATGTTGATATGTTTGTTTGAATGTTATAAAGGGTATCACAACTAAGTCGAAACACACCATAAATGAAGATGTACTTTACCCCCTTTGCATATTAAAGTTGGTCTCATAAAAAAAAATGTAAAAGCAATGGACAAAAACGGTAGTAAATTTTTATATCTGAAAAAGAGATGCGATATCAAGAGAAAGGAATGGAGTTCTGGAATGTTAGCCAATTACTGCTAGGGATTGAAAAGGGACCTACCTAAAGCTAAGTACTCGCGAAAATCATGAATATTTTGTATAAGTGGATAATTGTATAAGTGTAAATGTATTTTTGTACATTTTTTATAAAAAATCACGTTAATTTTTTTATTTATATATTTTTAAGTGGCCCTAATACTGTCTAAATTAGACTGACGTTTTCGTGTGACAAAAAAGTTTGAATTTTGTAGACCAGTGTTATCATTTCTAACGATTCAATGTAAAAAATTGTAAAACTTACCAGATTTTCAATATTTAGAGTGAGTAATATTAAGGAACATCTTACCTGTAAAGAAACATTTATATAAAAAAAAAGAACAAATTTCACTTATAATCTAGAATTAATTTAATATTAACAAATAATATGCAACATTTTTAATTAACTTTTGGTAGTGAATATGTTTTGATTTTAATTTTTTGAATTAACTTATTGAATTTCATGTTCTGCGCCAACGGATTTTATTCCGTCCAAATAAAACAAATCCCAAATGCAAAATTCAAAGAGCTAAAGTGTTAACCCGTACGCAAAATAAAAAACAACAACAAAGGAAGAAAAAAAGAAACGTGTTGAAACAAAATCTGATGAAAAGAAAAGGAATATAAAAGAAAGGAATATGAAAAGGAGGAGAAAGAAATAATTTTGCAAGCAAGAAGTTGGAGGCTGCTGAAAAGAAAAAATAATTCAACATGTGGAAGCAATGAAATTCCACAAGTGGAAGCAGAAAATTAGTAATAAAAAAATAGAAATAGAATAAATAATAATAAAAAAATAGGAATAAAAAAACGCAAATAGAAACTAACGAACAGAATGTTTGTTTAACATAATTTCACAAAACATAATCTAAGATGGTGGTATGTGACCAGAGTTCCATTTCGCAAAATAATGCGTCCATTTTCCAGAATGAATTCCACCTGATGAAGCCGAGGGGGATAAGGGCGACATTAATTTCAAAACATAATACCATTATTGGTTCTTCAAGATGAAATATAAATTACCGGAATATCATTTGTTATTGTTGTGATAAAATTAAAATTCCCGTTTTAAACTTCTGCCACTCTTATGGGACAATCCTTAATAAAAGATTGTTTTTCTAGAAACAGCATAAAAATTCTAAGAACAATTCAAATAAGAAAAAGCATACTGCTGAAAAATTTACGTATAGCTCATCAAACCAATCCCCCAAAAAAAACAAGTTGAGGTGGAGGGCATGACAATCGTCACCCAGAGACCTTTGCGTAATAGTTTCCCCGTAGTGTCGTCATTCAGACCGCACTATGAAACGGAATCGACTTCAAATCGATACAGGCAGCTAGAGCGACGCCAGTGTAGGGAAGCGACGGCGACCGCCTGGCGCCGACTATTCCTCAGTGGCACCACGACGCTGGGCGCCGACTTGCTTTGTTTGCAGCAAAAGTTGAATGGAGGATCCGATTTGGACGTCGCGCTCGGGGTGATTGACTTAAGGGAGGCAGCTGAACGAGGGGTGAATCGCGTAATTTGTTCCTACTGTCCTAGATTGGCTTCTTTTTTCCCTCTTTCTTGATATACAGTTTTGTATAATGGCTGGGCTTCAACGAAGGGAAAGTTTTGTAAATCGATATTTGGTCTCGTGTTATATAGTATTGGCAAGAACAACTGGAAACTGTTACAAAGCAAGGTTTTTTTGAGATTTTTCTTTACGCATAATATTAAAGTATATCCTCTCTTTATTTTAATAATATACACTGACTAATCATAACTGGCTTTGAAGAGTAAATTAATGTATAAGGAAACTACCAGAGATCATTAGATCCTCAACTTTACTCTTGGCCTTTGTTAATTTATTTATGACAAAATTATCCTCCAGGCGTTATTTAATGACTATCAATATATCGAGAGCAGATATTTTGGGCATAGCCGCCCAAACTGAGTTTGAGATAAGTATTGGATTTGATGGAGGCAGAAGGCAAGTAGACATGGTTTTTGTTATTGATTACATAAAGAGGTTGTGTGAAACGTAGAGTATATGGGACAAAGAACTAGAAGATGACCAGATTTATAGAAAATGGTAACCATTTTAGTGTTAGATTGTAGAAGATTATTTTAGGTAATCTATAAGATTTTCGACTATCATTGGAGAGAATAAGTCCTCTATGGTGCGAGGAAGGTTGAATCTAGAGCTGATAGGGGACAGAACTGGACAGGAGGGACGAGGGCGTCTATGAGAAGTTGATAAGAAAGCGGTAATGACCTATCATTGGCCTATTGAATTTGGTTTGGGATTATCTTGAGAAAGGAGAAATGGAATGGGAAAAGAAGTCTTTTTTACCTGCCATAGTTTGTTGTTTTCGTCTATAAGATCCCATTCAAGCTGGATGAGGTTTTGAATTTTGTTAGAGATAACCGGATAATAATCTCTGTGAATGAAGACTAGGGAAAATGGAGATCCAGAAGATATGACGTCTTTTCCCAATTGGTGCCCTATCATTGCCCTTAATGCCTATGTGACAAGGGATCCAGACAAAAAAGACGTTATAGTATAAAGACTTTAGGGAGACAATCCCAATTTTTTTGGATTAATGGATAGGAGGAGTTTGGATTATTGATTAATTTTAAGGAGTTGAGAGAGTCAGTACAGATCAACCAGGAGTAGACTGGCTCAAGGGAGATTCTCAAAGAGTTCAGCTGAAAGAATGGTTGTATTGAAAAGGAGTTTGTATTTATTAGAAAAACGGGGAGATAATGTAGTTGCACCAACGTCAGAGCAGGATTTAGGGCCATCTGAAGACTAGAATGGAGGAAGGATAAAAACTGAGTAAATTTCAAAATTGGAACCGGAAAAAAGAGGAACAATAGAATGATTTGCCAAATTTGGATAGGGAGAATATAATGTTTCGAGGAGACAAGAGCGAAGGAGGATGAAGAGAAGGCGTGGATAATCTTCGAAGTAATGTCCCTCACTTTCTATAGACTTTTATAACCGTTTAGGCCATTGTCGAATCCCAAATCGAAAAAAGTTGGTGGTTTAAATGTGATAAAATTATTGAGGCTCTTTTCAATTATCTCAAGGGATGTGAAATGTAAAACGGCTGTTAATCAATACTGCAAGAATTGCAATAGATAAAACTCCGACAATTTCAAGTGTAGAGAATACGTCAGTAATCGTCTGGAGAGTCCTTTTTGTCGTTCATTATCCTGAATGAAAAGTGAGTATTCATTTTCCGTAATGTATTTTTTCCTTATGTTCACATTTTTAGCGTAGATATTTGATTTTGCAATACTGGTTGATAACTCACCACGATTGACCAACCATTTTCGCCTCTTTGGATTATCGTAGAAGATTTACTTTTGGTCAGTGGTCACAATCTGGGCATAGGAATTTTTTTACTTGAATCTGGAGACGACTTGCCAACAACATCAAAGTGTCTACTATGTAGGTTCATACGGAATCCAAAGATTATCCTTTTAAATGTTTCCTAACTTGTATAAGCATTTAGCATGTATTGTATCTACTAATTATATCAAGTGTCTACTCTTATTAGCTGTGAGTTCACATGGAATCCAACGACTATCCTTTTAAATTTTTCCTAACGTTTGTAAACATTTAGAATTGCGGTGTTACTCCAAGCATTCTTGTACTCCAAGTGTTGTGTACGATCAGTATTTTCTACCAACAGTGCTTCCAATTCCTTATCCTTCACTTTCTTTGGATGCCCATGACGTTCTGCATCATTTAAGTCAACATTCCCAGTTCAGTATTGCTGGAATCACTCCTTAGGAGTACTGCAGGAAACAATATTATATTCAAAGCCGCCCAAACCATCAATCAGTTTCAGCAGCATTTTTTCCATTGAATGGCGATTGATTAGTGTTAGATATTTCTATATTGTTTATTTTAAATAACGGTGGTAAAATGCAATAGTAAAAGACTGTGTTATTAAACTATTAATCAGAGCAAGAAGTATTTTTAGGCAATACAAATTGTGCTTTTTTTCCTTCTCGATATTTACATCTAAACAATGACCGCTATTTTACTGTTCGGTAGAGGAACAGTTTTGTGATCGATATTTAGCCTTGTTTCGTATTTATTGTTGATGAAAGTGGGAAACTATTACGACGCAAAATATTTTCAGTAAGAATAAAAATAAACAGAAACAACTTTTAGCCTATATTCCATTAAATTATTTTAATTACTTTTATGATAATATATCATTACGACATAATACACTCAAAGCAGCGTGCTCTTAATTTAAACGTATTGCATTTTTATTTGCAGTAGACAGGTCGCCATCGTTTTTGTAACATTGATGAGAATGCTTTTTTGCGTTTCATTTAGGTACTTATTAAAATACTTACAAAAACAGCCGAATACGTCCCATTTTCAAGCATTTAAAAGCAAATACCTGCTTTTCCTTTCTATCATGGAGTAGGAGTAGAAAGATAAGGAGTACCTTGGTACAAAGCATTGCTGTTTTTGTACCTATGAGACAGTAGAGCAATATAAAGAACATTACAGTAAGAAAGATTGGCCCTATAAAACTTCTTTTGAACCCGGTACTTCAAACATAATATATGAAGCCCTTGTTAACCCAGAAAAAAGCGCTTCTTCCGCCTGCCCATATTAAGCTTGGACTAATGAAAAACTTTGTCAAAGCCATGAACAAAGAAGATAATGGTTTCAAGTACCTAACCTATGTTCTCAATTAACTGATGCAAAACTAAAAGAAGCCATATTTATTGGACCTCAAATAACGAAGCACCTGGGTGTTCCTCCGTTTTCAAGGAAAATTAAATGAAAATAAATTGGCAGCTTGGAAGTGTTTTGTAAGTATAGTGAAAGGATTTTTTGGCAACAGAAAGATGAAAACTATAAAAACCTTATAGATGAACTCCTGAAAGCCTACCAAATACTAGGGTGTTGCATGTCTTAAATATGCATTTTTTGCACTCTCATTTGGATTTTTTTCCGGAAAATTAGGGTGCATTAAGCGAAGAACAAGAAAACAGGTTTCACCAGGACATCAAGACCAAGGAAGCTCGATACCAGGGATGCTGGTATGCGACAGAATCAAGGATGATGCTACAGAACAGAAACGGAAAAGTGAAAGTTTTTGTTGCTGTATGACATCTGATGTAATTTATTTTTTATTCATATTATCCTCGGTAATTAACAGGTTTTATATTCTTATATTAATGAATATTAGATTGTAAAAATATGTCGTGTTCTTTTTTTACAAAAAACTGTACGTGTTACAGTAATTAGCCCATCATTTTCGGTTTTAAGACTACAAAATACTTCATATACATTTATATTTATCAATGTTACCCCAAGAATGTTTAAATTTGTTGACCTGTATTATTTGGCCTCCAGTGTGCCTTCCAATTCAAGGAATGGGTGGGGCTTGTCCCCAGGCAAGCAACTAACAGCCTGAATGCCAACTATGAGGCAACTATGAACAGCCAACAATGGGCCTGAATGCTCATTCAGGCGGAGATGCAAGTTGCTGTGTGTTGCCACATGAGATTGTAAAACCCAGTAGTTGGGTGTATGGCACAGATACTGTTGTCTCATTGGACGTAGCCCAAAGAAATCTAACACTATATATATATATATATATATATATATATATATATATATATATATATATATATATATATATATATATATATATATATATATATATATCACCATCATCTTTCAGCCACCGTCGATCCACTGCAGGGTGAAGGCCTCCCCAGCATGCTTCCAGCACGCGCGGTTCTGAGCTTTCCTCTGCCACTCGGGTCCAATATACTTGACGATGTCATCCGCCTATCGTGTTTTTGGTCTTCTTCGTGGGCGTTTATGATCAAGCGGTATCCATTCCAGGATTGCTTTGGTCCAGCTCTCATCGCATCGCCTCGCTATATGGCCTACCCACTTTCATTTTCTTAACGGCGTAATAAGTGTGGCTGGCTGGTATTTAGCAGGTTCTACATGGTGTTTTAAGAATAAAATCCCAGTTTGTCTGAAGAGAAAAGTTTTTGATCAGTGCATGCTGCCTGTTCTGACATACGGAAGTGAAACATGAACACTCACATCATAATCAATTCAAAGACTTCGGGTAGCACAGAGGAGAATGGGAAGATGTATGTTTGGCATTACAGAGCGGGGCAGAAAGATCTGCACATAGATCAGAGAACAGACGAAAGTATCTGACATAATTGCAAAGGTGAAGGAATTGAAATGGAGATGGATATGCCATATAGCGAGGCGATGTGACGACTGATGGACCAAAGCAATCCTGGGATAGACACGGCTTGATCATAAGCGTCCACGAAGAAGATCTAAAACACGATGGATTGATGACATCATTAAGAATATTGGACCCGAATGGCACAGGAAAGCTCAAGACCGCGCGAGTTGGAGGCATACTAGGGAGGCCTTCATCTTGAGGTGGATCGACAATGGTAAATAATGGCGATGATGATGATTGTTAAAGTTTAAGTTTATTTATAAAACCATCCTCATCAGAACAATTCTACAATATATATATATATATATATATATATATATATATATATATATATATATATATATATATATGCGACGTTTCGTTTATTTCAAGCGTTGAAATTAAAAAGTAGATAAAAAAGAACTTGGCCGAATTATAATTTGTTGGGAATGGGTCGTAGCGTCCATTGTGTAGCTGCTGCAAAAGTGCAGATTTTAACATTGCGGAAAGAAGCAAAGTCACTAAGGGAAATTGCAAGGATCGTCGGTCGTTCAAAAAAAATTGAGGAAAATGTCCTAAAACAACAACCAGTTCACGAAAACCGTGGAACTATAAGAAAAACGACACCTCATCTAACAGGTATGTCGTCCATTTAAAACATCTACCGACATTAAAAGTTAACTGGGGTTAGAATTAAGTTCAAAAACAATTCGACGACGGCCTCAGGTCAAGGCCTCAGGTGTAAGTAACTTACACGGTAGAGCAGACAGAAAAGTTGCTTATACGCCAAGTTATATGTCAAGAATGTAAAACAATGTTTAAAGTTTGTCCAAGTTCAGTTAAATTGGTATTATGAACAGGGAATCAAGAAAGGGTTTAATATTTTATGATGCGATGAAACAAAAATTAATTTAATTTTTATTTATATTTATTTATTAATTAAATTTTAATTTTAATTTAATAAGTTCTGATGGTAGTTTATATGTATACCACCCGTACCACCCAATCAAGAATTATTACCAAGACATACTATTAAAACTGTGAAGCATGGAAGTGGTAAGATATAGTTGAGAGCAGTTTCTTCTTGATATGGTGTAGGACCAATTTACTGGATTAAAAAAAGAACATTTGTACATGCACATTTTTCAACCAATTTTGAAGGGACCGGAATAGATGGTAGCCCCAAATGAAAACATTCCAATTGAAGCTCAACATTTTTTTTTTAATTGCTGCTTTTAGCCAACTGTGTACAGTATAGGATTTTTGTTTGAAAATGTTAAAAAGAAACTAATGGACAATCGCGACGAACTGGCAGAATAACCAAATGTTTGCTGTTAGGTGTCGATTACAAATAAAACACATTGTCAGTTTCATCACATGCCTTAAGTAACATCTCTGAAATTTGAATTTGCCATTTTTACAGGTTAATTATAAATCAAAGGAGATGAGAAATTTTCAGGGTTGGATTTCTACATATTTACTTATCAATATTTTTCAAACTGTTCCTATCAAAGTCAGGTTCATATCAAATGTCAAAATCATTTGATTTTTTTTTGCCTAAAACCATTTTTATCATCAATTCGGCTCTAATATCGTTTGACTTTATTTTTTACAATGTTGGTGTAACAGTTGGTCATCAGTACATTTTCAAATGACCGGTCATTTTCAAGCGCAACTTCCAAAAACAAGTTCATCAGAAATATTGGGCTATTCCGATATATCAATCAGTTATTGCCCACCCTCCAAAATATACTCTGGCAGTATTTAATAGGCAGGGCTTAATTTCAAAAATGTACTAAAGGTACTTAAGCTATTGATTCAAACACAAAATTTTACTTGTAGATTTTTACATGATACTATTATGATAGATTTGCATTTATTTAAATATATTATTAATATGGAATATTAACAATACGACCACATCATATTATATAACACTTGAATAGGTAATTGTAAACTAAAAACATAAGAGGGTTTTGTTTTGTTTTTGCTATCACGATATATTTTCCCAGAAAAGCAATCTTTTGTTTTGTTCCTTCATCAAATATGAAACTAAAATCGATATTGATTACGAAACCTTTTCGCTATAGAAATCATGGTACATCAAATTATATAAAGATAAAGAAAATAATAACAAAATATATCAGTTAATTAATAATGTTTAAATATGACACTATGAGGGCCAGTCTGAGATATATTTATTATAAAACTTGAATGCAGTCCAAAATCAATCTATTTGACTAATGCAAAAGTTCGTCCCGTTTTTGGCGCTAGGCAAAACGCGATGGTTTGTGTTCATTACAAAACCGAAGTGCTATCTAGTTCACATGAGTAAAGTTTTGATGTTGTTTGAGAGAAAGAATTTCAGCGCGCCCTAGGAAAAAATTGGGTTATTTGATTTGTATTTTCGTTAAACATTAAGAATGGCGGAAAATAAGGAGTATCAATGTCGAAAATGGTCCTTATTATGTTTTTATATTTCCGAAAAGGCAAAAATCATTCTAAGACACAAAATAAAATATGTGCTGTGTACGACGAGGGTGCCGTTGACGATTCCATTTTCGGTAACACATCTGTCAATAAGTCCCCGGTTTGACAAATAAAACGCATTTTTTTTGTTCATTTAGAGCTTTTTTTGGGAAATCGTCCTTTAAATGCACCAATATTCGCTATTGATGGTTTTAACTTTCTCGAGATAATCGATTAACCATATCCCATGTGCATCCCAAAATACAGAAGCTATAACCTTGCTTACCAACGCGACGGTTGGGTTTTTACTCGCTTTGGATGGTTTCACCGGCTGGTGTTCACTCAGCTGACTGCCGGTTTGACTCCGGAGTGCAGTGATGGATCCATACTATATTGATTAAATGTATTTTTAAGTAAATTAAGTTTTTCTTCAATTTTTCTCAATGGAAAGTGACCATTCATCAACCCAATATTATAATAAATTTTTTATAGAAACTCTTTTAAATATTGATGATTCTTCCTGTAGTAATATCGGTCGGTGTTATTAGGCCCTGCAAAAAACTTCAAATGGACAAAATTTCATTACCTAGAGAGTATAACCGTTTTTCCAGCTGAATTTTTATAATTACATAATTTAAGATATGTATCTAATGACATCATTAAGTAATAAATTTGTATTAATACATTTTTTCGCATCTAATACAATTAAAAAATTAAAAAATATTAAGATAATAAATTTGTAAAATTTGTCAAAGTCCAAAATGTGTCAACTGAAGATTAGACAAAGAATGTCATATTTCATGTAAAAAAATAGGAAATTAATTATTCAATAAGATATAGTTAGTAGATTTTTAAATATAAATTTGTATTGTTTATAAAAATTATATATATATATATATATATATATATATATATATATATATATATATATATATATATATATATATATATATATATCATTTTTATAAACAATACAAATTTATACACATACACATACACATTTGACACATTTTGGACTTTGACAAATTTTACAAATTTATTATCTTAATATTTTTTAATTTTTTAATTGTATTGTAATGATGTCATCAATCCATCATGTTTTAGATCTTCTTCGTGGACGCTTATGATCAAGCGGTATCTATCCCAGGATTGCTTTGGTCCATCTGTCGTCCCAACGCCTCGCTATATGGCCTGCCCATCTCTATTTCAATTGTTTTACTCTTCCAATGATGTCACAGACTTTTGTTTGTTTCCTGATCCATACGCAGGACTTTCTGTCTCGTCTTGTAATGGCAAGCATACATCTTTCCATTCCCCTCTGTGCCACCCGAAGTTTTTGAATTGATTGCGATGTGAGTGACTCAGGTTTCACTTCCGTATGTCATAACGGGTAGAACGCACTGATCGAATACTTTTCTCTTCAGGCAAAGTGGGAGTCTGCTCTTAAACACTATGTTGAGCCTAGCAAATAGTTTATATATAAATAAATATATATACATATATATATATATATATATATATATATATATATATATATATATATATATATATATATATATATATATATATATATATAATTTTTATAAACAATACAAATTTATATTTAAAAATCTACTAACTATATCTTATTGAATAATTAATTTCCAATTTTTTTACATGAAATATGACATTCTTTGTCTAATCTTCAGTTGACACATTTTGGACTTTGACAAATTTTACAAATTTATTATCTTAATATTTTTTAATTTTTTAATTGTATTAGATGCAAAAAAATGTATTAATACAAATTTATTACTTAATGATGTCATTAGATACATAGCTTAAATTATGTAATTATAAAAATTCAGCTGGAAAAACGGTTATACTCTCTTGGTAATGAAATTTTGTCCATTTGAAGTTTTTTGCAGGGCCTAATAACACCGACCGATATTACCACAGGAAGAATCATCAATATTTAAAAGAGTTTCTATAAAAAATTTATTATAATATTAGGGTGATGAAAAAGTTCGTCACTTTCCATTGAGAAAAATTGAAGAAAAACTTAATTTACTTAAAAATACATTTAATCAATATAGTATGGATCCATCACTGCACTCCGGAGTCAAACCGGCAGTCAGCTGAGTGAACACCAGCCGGTGAAACCGTCCAAAGCGAGTAAAAACTCAACCGTCGCGTTGGTAAGCAAGGTTATAGCTTCTGTATTTTGGGATGCACATGGGATATGGTTAATCGATTATCTCGAGAAAGTTAAAACCATCAATAGCGAATATTGGTGCATTTAAAGGACGATTTCCCAAAAAAAGCTCTAAATGAACAAAAAAAGTGCGTTTTATTTGTCAAACCGGGGACTTATTGACAGATGTGTTACCGAAAATGGAATCGTCAACGGCACCCTCGTCGTACACAGCACATATTTTATTTTGTGTCTTAGAATGATTTTTGCCTTTTCGGAAATATAAAAACATAATAAGGACCATTTTCGACATTGATACTCCTTATTTTCCGCCATTCTTAATGTTTAACGAAAATACAAATCAAATAACCCAATTTTTTCCTAGGGCGCGCTGAAATTCTTTCTCTCAAACAACATCAAAACTTTACTCATGTGAACTAGATAGCACTTCGGTTTTGTAATGAACACAAACCATCGCGTTTTGCCTAGCGCCAAAAACGGGACGAACTTTTGCATTAGTCAAATAGACTGATTTTGGACTGCATTCAAGTTTTATAGTAAATATATCTCAGACTGGCCCTCATAGTGTCATATTTAAACATTATTAATTAACTGATATATTTTGTTATTATTTTCTTTATCTTTATATAATTTGATGTACCATGATTTCTATAGCGAAAAGGTTTCGTAATCAATATCGATTTTAGTTTCATATTTGATGAAGGAACAAAACAAAAGATTGCTTTTCTGGGAAAATATATCGTGATAGCAAAAACAAAACAAAACCCTCTTATGTTTTTAGTTTACAATTACCTATTCAAGTGTTATATAATATGATGTGGTCGTATTGTTAATATTCCATATTAATAATATATTTAAATAAATGCAAATCTATCATAATAGTATCATGTAAAAATCTACAAGTAAAATTTTGTGTTTGAATCAATAGCTTAAGTACCTTTAGTACATTTTTGAAATTAAGCCCTGCCTATTAAATACTGCCAGAGTATATTTTGGAGGGTGGGCAATAACTGATTGATATATCGGAATAGCCCAATATTTCTGATGAACTTGTTTTTGGAAGTTGCGCTTGAAAATGACCGGTCATTTGAAAATGTACTGATGACCAACTGTTACACCAACATTGTAAAAAATAAAGTCAAACGATATTAGAGCCGAATTGATGATAAAAATGGTTTTAGGCAAAAAAAAATCAAATGATTTTGACATTTGATATGAACCTGACTTTGATAGGAACAGTTTGAAAAATATTGATAAGTAAATATGTAGAAATCCAACCCTGAAAATTTCTCATCTCCTTTGATTTATAATTAACCTGTAAAAATGGCAAATTCAAATTTCAGAGATGTTACTTAAGGCATGTGATGAAACTGACAATGTGTTTTATTTGTAATCGACACCTAACAGCAAACATTTGGTTATTCTGCCAGTTCGTCGCGATTGTCCATTAGTTTCTTTTTAACATTTTCAAACAAAAATCCTATACTGTACACAGTTGGCTAAAAGCAGCAATTAAAAAAAAAATGTTGAGCTTCAATTGGAATGTTTTCATTTGGGGCTACCATCTATTCCGGTCCCTTCAAAATTGGTTGAAAAATGTGCATGTACAAATGTTCTTTTTTTAATCCAGTAAATTGGTCCTACACCATATCAAGAAGAAACTGCTCTCAACTATATCTTACCACTTCCATGCTTCACAGTTTTAATAGTATGTCTTGGTAATAATTCTTGATTGGGTGGTACGGGTGGTATACATATAAACTACCATCAGAACTTATTAAATTAAAATTAAAATTTAATTAATAAATAAATATAAATAAAAATTAAATTAATTTTTGTTTCATCGCATCATAAAATATTAAACCCTTTCTTGATTCCCTGTTCATAATACCAATTTAACTGAACTTGGACAAACTTTAAACATTGTTTTACATTCTTGACATATAACTTGGCGTATAAGCAACTTTTCTGTCTGCTCTACCGTGTAAGTTACTTACACCTGAGGCCTTGACCTGAGGCCGTCGTCGAATTGTTTTTGAACTTAATTCTAACCCCAGTTAACTTTTAATGTCGGTAGATGTTTTAAATGGACGACATACCTGTTAGATGAGGTGTCGTTTTTCTTATAGTTCCACGGTTTTCGTGACCGACGATCCTTGCAATTTCCCTTAGTGACTTTGCTTCTTTCCGCAATGTTAAAATGTGCACTTTTGCAGCAGCTACACAATGGACGCTACGACCCATTCCCAACAAATTATAATTCGGCCAAGTTCTTTTTTATCTACTTTTTAATTTCAACGCTTGAAATAAAAGTAAACGTCGTATATATATATATATATATATATATATATATATATATATATATATATATATATATATATATATATATATATATATATATATTTTTTTTTTTTCTTGAGTTTTCGGTCATTTGCAATAAAAACAATACTTTTTTTGTTTTATGAACATTTCGGTTATTTATATTTCAATCATCTTCAGAACAACTTTTTATACTGTTTAATACACTATATTTACATTACACTTTAATAAACGGCTGATCTTGGTGGCCAATTAACATTACCATTGCATGAAATAACGGGTTCAGGAAACTTTTCTTGCAATAAATCGATTGTCTGGTGAGATATGTAACAAGCCGCACCATTATATTACAAATATTGATTTTATTCACATTTATCAGTTTAGGTCAAAGATATTATCTTAGGGTATTTCTATAGCGTTCATCATTAACAGTAACACGATTTCCATCATAGTCTTAAAAAAATAAGGTCTTATTACTCATTCAGACCAAAAAACTGCACGAAACATGGACTTTCTGAAGCAATCCGGAATCACTTAAGAATTTTAATGGGTCTAAATCCTGCAATTATATTTGTTCACAAACCCATCACCCAGTCAGAAGTGCGCTTCGTCAAAAAATACAACTTTTTCTCCAAAACTGTTTCCCTAAACTGTTCTAGAGCCTAATTCGTGTATCTTTGTATAGTTAATTGACACATTGTATTGAAGACAGCGATCTATGAGTGATATTTACATTTCAAACAGTGTTGCTGCTATTATGTTTCAAAGTTCTGACACTGTTATTGGAAAACTGTTTACATATTTCCTGTTGTGATATTTTTTTGTTCAATCTAGAATCTGCTATGACCATTTGGACAATTGTTTTCCGTTTTTCGCTCTCTGGAATTTTAATTTGGCGATCTTAATATTGGTTAATCTTTTCAATTTCTTTGATACTGATATTCCTATCATCTGGACTAGAGATATTGAGATATGAATTAAAATTCATGGTTTTATTGGTTTCTTAAAATAAGGAATTTCCAGTTTGTTCTCTATAAAAAAAGTCATGTCTATTTGCTTGAATCTCCAGATATGTTATTATTAACGCATCTCATATAATTGTTACTTCATTATTACCTCTCACTTTTCCTGGTACGTGTAGCTAAGAGAGTCTACGGTATATGACAAGCACTACATTATTATTAATAAATAATACAAATAATATTTCTACGAACATTAAAAGAAAAAGCCTTTTTCGAACACTATTTATCAATGTATATCAAATGTATTAAACATTAAGGAAGTGTTAGATAAATTTTATTTATTAACGTTATATCGCACAGTGGCTACAGGCGTTAATTATGGCTGGTAAACCTAATTAAGCTTTAACTATGCTTTATTAGAGTTTCTTTCGTATACGCTCTCTGCTTTATCTTTATTTATTTCCTAACTTAAAATTCGGTATCTGGCATACTTAACTACCAACGAATATATAAAGAAAATCCCTCTGTAGTTATGAAATTAGGTTTTCAAAACTATTTTAATTTAATTAGCTTCTTAAAACACGATACTTTAAAAATGTATATATAATATATAAGTATAATATATATATATATATATATATATATATATATATATATATATATATATATATATATATATATATATATATATATATATATATATATATATATCCAAAAGTTTGGAGTATTCAAACATTTCACTTTTTTATTGATATTAAGTTTTTCTTTTACTCGTTTACGTAATCATCATTTTATTATAACTCTTGCAAGTACCAAATAAAACTCGACATCAAATGACCAATATGTGTAAGTAAAATTGGTTTATTATTTTGTAATCAAAAAATTATTATGTACCAATTGCCTTCAAAAGTAATTTAAAAATAAAAAGAACAAGTTTCAGTAAAAAATAACCAGCAGTTCTTCCATGGGACTGACAGATGGACCAAGGCAATCCTGGAGTGGATACCGCTTGATCGCAAACGTCCGCGAAGAAGACCGAAAGCACGATGGATTGATGACATCGTTAAGTATATTGGACCAGATTAGCAGAGGAAAGCCTAGGACCGTGAAAATTGGAAACATGCTGAAGAGGCTTTCATCCTGCAGTGGATCGACACGGGCTGATGATGATGATGATATATATATATATATATATATATATATATATATATATATATATATATATATATATATATATATATATATATATATATATATAATGAAACATGGGCGTTAAATAAAAAAAAAAAACTTTGGAATACCGGAGCATAACAAAGCCTCAATTGAAGTATAAATAACTACTTCATTCACTGCAAATAATTATCATTTTGTTTCCGCGCCATTTTTTTTCTTCATCGTAAATGTGACAGTTGGATTTGGCTGTGCAGATGTGCAAAATTTATTATGGATATATACACGCGGAAAGAACGTAGTGAAATTGTTTTAATTTTAATTAAATGAAATAATTCAATTATTGCAAGTCAAAGTGAATATAAACGAAAATATCCTAATCGTCTTGCACGTCATTAAAAGATTATTTATGGTTAATTCAAGCAATTTCAAGAATTTGGAACATGGGCTTCGTATCAGGGTACAAAAACAATGCGAAGCGTTGAAAATATTGCACTTGTGGAGCAAAGTTTGTCGTCTAAAAACGTCGATTAGATACCGTGGTGAGAATTTCTCCACACAGTTACAGTACACATAACTTTAGGAATGTGTCCCTATAAGATTCAAATTGTCCAAGACATGTTATCCACAGACAGTACTAAGCGATTTGGATATTGTAGTGACATCATAAACCACATACATAAAATTGACAATTTTTATGCAAAACTAATTTAACGGCTGAGGATTATTATGGGTATTAATAAAGAAAACTCCATAACGTAATTGAAGGACAACATCCGTACCCAAATCATTTCACTAATATTAGATATGTTGACAAAAGTTGGAAAATTTGTTATAAATAGCACAAAGTTGCATTGGTACTAATGTACACATTAGACTGACATAATTTTCAAAAATAGTAGTAGTTTTAGTAGTTTTATTTAAATAGAACTTTACAAAGAGCAAATTCTAATGGTCCACCCAGTACTATAACATTTGACAGTCCTTCATAAACTAATCAAATAAAATTGAAAATGGTTGATTACAATTAATACTCACTATCAAAACATTCAGACAGAATAGACACCAATGACTTAAAAGTTTTTAATAGCTCTTATTAATGCAGCAATTAAACGTATTACGGCTACTGCTTCTCATGATATCATCCTAATAATATTAGAACGTAATTTTGCCAACAGAAATTTACGTAGTCATGTTGAAGCCGCTGCGGCTACATTCAGAACTTGATTACCCGCTTGATGTAAGTTATAGTATCCTAATTCAAACGATAAATGACGATATAATTCCCCGGAGATATCCAGCAGGTACTTGCATGTCACTTCTGACGGATTTATTAACCGGAATAATGTCCTTCACAAAAGCTTGATTCGACGTTTATTCCCAATTGCTTTTTTCTTTCCTTCTCAGCAATTTACAACCAAATTTTAATATTATAAAGGGTGGAGCAAGTATACGCGACCGTTTTGTTTTGGTGCCATTTTTTTTTCGGGGTACTTCTGAAAGTTTAGGGTTGGTTGTGGTGTAATGCGGACGTGCACACTTGATTATGGATAAATACACTCTAAAAGAGTACAGTAAACTGTTATAAATACATTCAAAAAATATCGAAGAGGTGCAATTCCTTTTCATTTAATTTTTCTTGAAAACGGAAATCACATAGAATATTCCTTATCTGAGTTATAAATATGCCTTCTTTTAGTTTTGCATCATTTAATTGAAGAAATACTTCTTTTAGGTACTTCAACCCATTAATTTCTTTGTCCATGGCTTTGAGAAAGTTTTTTATTAGTCCAAGCTTAAGGGAGTATTCTAGTCTAGAAGCCCGAATTTCGAGCGTTTTTTAAGTATTCATAAAAAAAAGCAATTGATATTTTCACTATCCATTTTGTATGCGTCGCAAGTTATGCGTCGTTGAAATAGAGGGAGGGGAGAGGAAGCCGTGTCCCGGTCGACATGATATCTACCCTCCTGGTCATTTGGAAAATAAAATTATGGATCATTTTTATCAGTAGAAATGCCAGTATCGTATGAACTAGAAAAAGTGTCAAAAACAATTTTTTTCGCAAAATGGTGGTTACTCAAAAATTGAGGTCGATTTTTCCACTAATTTTCTAAATTAAAAAAAAATAAAAAAATCGAAGTTTTTATTAGTTCATACGATAGAGGAATATATAAAGAATACTCATGGCAAAAAAGTTTTACGTCAGGCAGTGTAACTGATAGATGCGTACATCGGGCTTTCTTCTACTTCATATTGCTGATTTTCAGCGTATAATGAAAAAAGAAGAGTTATTCATCTTCAGGTAGCTTCAGTCTTCAGTGGCCTATTGTTACAGCCGTTCCGCCCAAACCGGTCTGGGTGCTGCGTCACTAAAATGACTATAACTTTAAAAATAATTCGAATTTTGAAAAATCCTTTTAGGAAGATATTCTTGAATATCTAAACTATCGAAATATGGAAAAAAAACGATTTTTTCTAATTTCTAGACTAGAATATCTCCTTAATATGGAGAGGTGGAAGAAGCACCTTTTTTGGGTTAACAAGGGCGGTTTCAAGTACCAGGCTCAAAAGAAGTTCTATGAGGCAATCTTTCTTATTATAATGTTCTTTTGTTGCCTTACTGTCCCATAGATCCAAAAAAAGCAATACTTTGTACCAAGGTACACCTTACCTTTTGATTCCAAAGTCAGGTACAATAATTTCAATCAGCCCATGATATCAAGCAGAAGCAGGACTTGAAAATGGAACGTGTTAGGCAATTTCTGTCTAAAAGGTGTTCTAATATTATTCTAATAATTCTCAATGAAACGCAAAAAGACCATTCTCCTCAATGTAACAAAAATGATGTCGACCTGTGTATTTAATTGACATAATTTTTAAAAATTAATTAAGACAATCTAAAAACAAGATAAACATATTACAGAAAAAAATGTCTTGTTCCTATTAAAAGTTACAAATATTAATAATGGTAATGTGAGACTTACCCCACCCGTAATTTATGAAAATTTTCGAATCTGCTTGTCAACAGTAAACAAATAAAAATGTGTTCTAACTGATTCTAGTTATACTAACTAGATATCAGAACTGAACATCAAATCGAGCTTTGAAAAATAAAACTGGAATAATAGCTGGATAAATAGCATTTCAACATTCTTGACATTTTTATTCAGTCGTTTATTTCCATTAATTGCAAAAATTAAATTTACACATCATTACCATCATTTCAAAAAAAGGGAAATACAATATGAATACAATACATAAATAATACAATACAATACAATATGATAAATAAAATATTTTTCACCACTTTCTTTAACTGTATTCTTTCTTTTGCAATATATCTGAAATTACCAACGATAAATTGATGTATAAAAAGTCTTGCGTTATTATCCAGTTCTTTAAAATAATATTAAAATATTTCTTCAATAAGCGCAATCTCCTGATTGATCCATTTCTGAACATATAATCTGTAATTAGGAGTATGTGTGTTGCTTTTCCTGTTAGGAACACTATAACAGAAAAACTAACTCTTTGACCATTAAACAACATTGAATATTGACCCTTTCCCCATCACATGATCCAAATAATTTAAAAATCTATGATTGTTCGGGCTGGCTTAATGGATTGTTTTGATTTTGATTATTATGTTATTTCTTTAAAATTAAATGCGAACAATTACCTACAGTTCCTTATCGAGGAATTACCAACACAAGGAGGATGTTCAAGCAACAAGTGCTTTCAAATGGATGGCACACCAGCACATTTCAGAATTGCTATCCGGAATTTTAGGAACAATAATTATCAATGATGGATTGGTCGCAATGCTCTTGTTGTACGGCCACCTAGATACCCCGACCATAACCCTCAAAGGTTATATTACAAAAATATTTAGTATAGGCATAAGTTACAAATACCAAAGAGAAATTATTGGAACGTATTTAGAAAAGAAGGTTGTACATCAACTAAGAGGAAATTAGCGTGAAGTATCAACTGTCACTTCATCTGTCAGTATACGACAAGACAAGCTTGTATTCGGGAAACAGAAAAGCATTTTGAAAATCTCATTTATTAAAAATTCGTGAAATAAGATAAGTTTTCATTTCCTTTACCAATTTAAATGTATTTATTTGCTGTCTATAATTTCATAGACCTTCAACTTTGAAACGAATCAAGACCGATATTTCATGTTTGTGTTTTTAGCTTTAGAATTAATCCTATTTTATACCCCCAAAATTTGAACATAACGACGCGGAATAAATAATGAATGTATGCAATTTGACACAGAACTAAACTTTTCCAGTCATTATTTGATTTTTTTTTTCTGATTCCACAATCAAACTGAAAATAACGTCATTGATGAGGTTTGAAAGCGAAAACATTCCATTATTTGGAAAACAATGTAGGTATCGTGTACATCCCCAAAAATGAGAAATTTCGTGTCCGATCCGCAACATATATCACATGAAAACGAAAATTTTAATTGCCCGATCCAATGTGTTAAGCTCTCGTTCTAGTGAAAGAACTTTACATATTCATATATTAAAGTAGTTTGAAGCTATTTAGGATTATTATTTTAGAATTTCTATTTCGGTAAAAAGCTTCGTTAGATATAATGATGATTATTTTCTCGAACAACATATTTTTTCAAATGTCACTTTTCACAACGCAACATTTTCATATTAGTTTTGATTGATTGCGCGGTTGGCTCTTGGTGAAACATAGTAACAATGATAATAATTAAAACACTTGGTATTTGTTTCACAATATATTCAAGATATTCTCTAACATGTTTCGGCCTCGCGACCATTCTCAAAGAGAGTTATGTATAAACTAAAATAAAGTTTCAAAGTGCTGTCTAATGGAAGTCGGTTTTTTTATCTCGTTAAATTTATTACACTATCAATAATTGGAGTATTTCCGAAGACCCCGTCTAGCTGGGTGTTTGTTAGGTTTTTGCCGTCGTATATGGCTTTTTTAATTTCGAAAATTTCCAGGTAATTTAACAGCCTGCTTTTATTGCAGCTATGTATTAATTTGGTATTATTAATGTTAAAAAAATGGTTCTGGTCTATACAATGTTCGGCAAAGCCCGTCTTTCTCTGATTGTGTAAAATTGAATATTTATGTTCTTTTAGCCTATCATTGAGCGATCGGACCGTTTGGCCTATATAAATAGCGTCACACATATTACATTTAATTTCGTATACTCCAGATTTGTCACAAAATTTTGCTCTTTCTTTGTTATTGTTTAACATCGATGCAAGATTATTCTTATTAACAGAGATAATATTAATATTTTCGTTCTTTAACTGATTTGTGATTCTTGAACTTAATTTGTGAATATAGTTTATAGCATGCCAATTTTTAGAATCTTTTTCGGGTGTTGCGGCATAAAAATGTTTGGTGTTGTTTTTCTTAATCTTGTTTTTTATCATTTTATCTATGATGCTTGGCTGATATCCATTATTCCTTGCGATATTTTTGATAATATTAAGTTCTTTTTCATAGCTGTCTTTTTTAAGTGGAATCGTTAGAAGTCTGTGGGTCATACTATGAAAAGTGGACATTTTTACATTCCATGACTGATTTGAACTTGCGTGAATAATTGTATCGGTATACGTGGGTTTTCTAAATATTTCGAATTCTAATTTATTCGGTGTTCTTATTATTTTTAAATCTAAGAAATTTAATGAATTATCCGTCTCGGTTTCTATTGTGAACTGGATTTTTGAGTTTACACTGTTTAAATATTCAAGAAATTGACCCAATAGTCTTTCTGTACCGGTCCATATGCAAATAATATCATCGACATACCTGGCCCAAAAATGTATGTGTCTTGTATAATTAGTGTCGCTAAATAAATTGTAAAATAAATTGTAAAAACAATAGAACTAACAACAAAATTAAAAAACATACAGATACCTCCCAATGCAAAGTTAGTTTCGTTCGATATAAAAAGCTTTTTTTCCTCCATTCCGGTACAAGATCTTAAAAATATCCTCACTGAAAGAATTCATGAATGCAATCTTGAAATCGTACACAAAAATTCTCTCATAGAAGCTATCAATGTATGTACCGAACAAAATTATTTTCTGTTCAATTCAAAATTTTACCAACAAACGAATGGATTACCAATGGGAAGCCCCCTGAGCCCCCTCCTGGTAGAAATTTATATGGCTAATTTTGAAAACAATTTATTTAGCGACACTAATTATACAAGACACATACATTTTTGGGCCAGGTATGTCGATGATATTATTTGCATATGGACCGGTACAGAAAGACTATTGGGTCAATTTCTTGAATATTTAAACAGTGTAAACTCAAAAATCCAGTTCACAATAGAAACAGAGACGGATAATTCATTAAATTTCTTAGATTTAAAAATAATAAGAACACCGAATAAATTAGAATTCGAAATATTTAGAAAACCCACGTATACCGATACAATTATTCACGCAAGTTCAAATCAGTCATGGAATGTAAAAATGTCCACTTTTCATAGTATGACCCACAGACTTCTAACGATTCCACTTAAAAAAGACAGCTATGAAAAAGAACTTAATATTATCAAAAATATCGCAAGGAATAATGGATATCAGCCAAGCATCATAGATAAAATGATAAAAAACAAGATTAAGAAAAACAACACCCGAAAAAGATTCTAAAAATTGGCATGCTATAAACTATATTCACAAATTAAGTTCAAGAATCACAAATCAGTTAAAGAACGAAAATATTAATATTATCTCTGTTAATAAGAATAATCTTACATCGATGTTAAACAATAACAAAGAAAGAGCAAAATTTTGTGACAAATCTGGAGTATACGAAATTAAATGTAATATGTGTGACGCTATTTATATAGGCCAAACGGGCCGATCGCTCAATGATAGGCTAAAAGAACATAAATATTCAATTTTACACAATCAGAGAAAGACGGGCTTTGCCGAACATTGTATAGACCAGAACCATTTTTTTAACATTAATAATACCAAATTAATACATAGCTGCAATAAAAGCAGGCTGTTAAATTACCTGGAAATTTTCGAAATTAAAAAAGCCATATACGACGGTAAAAACCTAACAAACACCCAGCTAGACTTCGGAAATACTCCAATTATTGATAGTGTAATAAATTTAACGAGATGAAAAAACCGACTTCCATTAGACAGCACTTTGAAACTTTAGTTTAGTTTATACATAACTCTCTTTGAGAATGGTCGCGAGGCCGAAACATGTTAGAGAATATCTTGAATATATTGTGAAACAAATACCAAGTGTTTTAATTATTATCATTTTCATATTAGGTGAAATCTTACACCGTAAAAACTTATGTTAGATATGAATATTTCCACCACGGATTTTTCTATTTTTTCAGTATTAATGTTCCAACTTTATAGAATAAAAATATGACATAAATGTTATTAAATATGAATAATATCGGGTTACCTATATAATTATTTAACTAATTGAAGTCAATTTTTTTTCAACTTTCGATTAATAATAACTAAACACTCGACCAAAGAAAAAAAAGAGATAGAGTTATAGCTAACAAGAGAGTGTATGACCATTGAGAGTGTATGATATTTCTAAAATTGGGGTTAAAAAAGGTAATTTTTCTTACAGAATTTACCTTTCCATCTAGAATGCATATTTTTTTAGTAATAATTTTCTATCTTGTAGTGTCAAATTTCTCATACATATACACTGATATCAATATATATAAACACAAATGCGTTGTTGCCACATATTTTTTGTCGAACTGCGTGTATAAATAGTAACGAAATCAATTCGT